>CM042444.1:25298426-25730926 GCA_023631565.1 Gymnocephalus cernua
CCTTGCAAATAAACCGTCATGCCCTGCTGCTAAAGTGATGTGCAATTCATGTGGAAAAGTGGGAAATTTTTCCAAAATGTGTTGATCTGGACAAAAGGAGGTGCGTGAAATAGTGATAAACGAACTGACTGTGCTTTTAATGACAGGTACTGTGCAAAATAAAATTATCTGTACTGTGCAAGTGAATGCAAATGGACACTGTCATGATATTGAGCTAATAGTAGACACCGGTTCATCAGTTTCTATCATTCCAGAGAACACTTACCAGACTCTCTTTCCTACATGTGAACTTTCTGAGCCTGCAGTGAACCTGTTTACATATTCAAGAGAGACAACACCTGTTAAAGGGTGTATGCATGTCACAGTTACTCATGATGGGCATTCTACTATAGGCTCATTTGTAGTGGTAAAGTCAGGCACTGCTCTATTAGGACTAGATCTAGTTGCGGCATTGCATGTGTATTGAGGGCTCAAAAGTTGTTAAAGCTGACAGCTCTGATGATTCTACTACACTGAGGGCACCTACTGCACCAAACACATTACCACAGATTGCACCCAAGATCCATGTACAGGAGATTGGCTGTGCAAAGGGATCTGTGCACAACATTCAAGATGTACAGAGTAAGATAGCTTCATGTGTGTCATGCCAATACAATGACAAAACAGTGAAGACTGTACCTGCACCACTTACACCTGTCAAACTGCCAGATGGACCATTGGAAAAGGTGGCCATTTACATAACCGGTCCTTTCGAACGTGCTACATGGGATGCCATCACTCTCCCAGATTACTACAGTAAATGGCCAGAGGTTGCATTTGCCTCTACAGTCACAACAGAGGTGATTCCTCGTTTTTTCGCTAGTGTTCAGTCGTGAAGGAAATCCGACCTGTCTTGTCTCTGACAATGGATGTCAGTTTACTTCCCATGAGTTTGCAAAGTTTCCGAGAGAGAGAGAGAGATAAAGCATCTGCGCTCAAGCGTCTACTACCCAAGAGCCAATGGAGCGATTGAGAGATTTAATAGGGTATTAAAAGAGTGTCTCCAGACTGCAGAAAGAAAACATAAGCCTTGGAAACAAGCAGTGACAGAGTTCTTACAGATTTACCGTGCTACACCGCATGCTACTACAGGTGCTACTCCATTTGAGTTGCTGAGAAAGAGGAAGATGCGCCCAAAACTGAACATCCTCCTGTCTCACACAAAGTTACATTCAATTCAATTCAATTTTATTTATGCTCATAAGTGTACTTGGTAGCAGAGCACCCTAGGCCGAACGTTAATGATCGATTTTATAATCGTTTCATCTGATCTGAGGCCCTATGTTTTGGACACTCGGGTGAAGAGAGGGGCGGAGCTGTCAACTGATCACCATCTGGTGGTGAGTTGAGTCAGGGGGTGGGGGAAGACTCTGGACAGACCTGGTAAGCCCAAACGGGTAGTGCAGGTAAATTGGGAACGTCTGGAGGAGGCCCATGTCCAACAGACATTCAACTCACACCTCCGGCGGAGCTTTCCGTGCATCCCTGTGGAGGCCCCCCAGCCTCCACATTGAACCTGAGTGGACAATGTTCAAAGTTTCCATTGCTGAAGCTGCGGCAGGGAGCTGTGGTCTTAGGGTCTTAGGTGCCTCAAGGGGCGGTAACCCTCGAACACCGTGGTGGACAACTGAAGAAGGAGTCTTTCCGGGATATTTTATCTCTGCTGTGAAAGAGGCAAAGCAGCGGGTGTGGGAGAAGTTCGGAGAAGACATGGAGAAGGACTTTTGGTCGGCACCAAGGCGCTTCTGGAAAACCGTTCGCCACCTCAGGAGGGGGAAGCTGGGAACCATCCAAGCTGTGTACAGTAAGGATGGGACGTTGTTGACCTCAACTGAGGAGGTCTACATGTGCTTTGTGGATCTGGAGAAGGCGTATGACAGGGTCCCCCGGGAGATACTGTGGGAGGTGCTGCAGGAGTATAGGGTGAGGGGGTTCCTTCTCACTTGAGATTTCTCCCTAAAAGGAAGTTTTACTCACCACTCAAGGTTTCTGCCTAAAAGGGAGTTTTTCCTCGCCACTGTCGCACTAAATGCTTGCTCTTGGGGGAATTACTGGAATTGTTGGGTATTTGTAAATTATAGAGTGTCGTCTAGACCTACTCTATCTGTAAAGTGTCTTGAGATAACTCCTGTTATGATTTGATACTATAAATAAAATTGAATTAAATTGAAAATCTAGTATAAATACAGTTATATTTCTTGTGCGCATAAATATCTTTACATACTGCCATCCATATTGGTGAAATAAAACGGATCAGACAGTATGGCTGTAACTATACATTGGTAGTTTCAACAACATGCTAATTCAATCAGCAAAAGAAAAGTAACAGAAAACCTGGATGGATTTCACAACTTTCTTGTCAAGGAGGATGACAACTTGTAAATTAACGGTAACTCGATAATAGCAATCAGCTGTCAAAACGGTGCCGTTCGGGTCTGTTTCTGAGGTCGGGTTCGAGTACGACATTTCTCGGTGCTGCACAGGTTCCCAGCTTTCAAATAAAAGACGGGTCCAGTTCAGTTCTAGCCTGTACATTTCAGGGTCTTTTTGGGTTCAGGCAGAAATTATTGGACCTTTGAAGACCTCTACTATCCACATCCTGTATCCTAATAACAGCCAACGCGCACTGCATAAGTGTGCATTCACACTAGCCGCAGGGGGGAGCCGAAAAACCATCACAGCGTCCTGCAATGAAAAGTTGAGACAGATTCATTCAGTTGTGCGAGTGGATCAGACTTCTCAGAGTGTTTTCTCTTTAAAAATTAAAAAAAATATATATATTTTAGGGTTTGCTCAGCCTCTTCCCAAAAAGGGTATTAATACTGAACATGTAAATGATGTGTTTGTATAATTTGCAACTTGTTCTCTACACCCTGTCCAGCAACTAGTCCCTGCTAAGGGGGAACATTTCCCATGCTTATAAGGCAAGACAAATATCTCATGCTCACTTTCCAGGCAAATTCCCTCCAGGATTTTGATTGTGATGTCTGAAAGGTTCCAGTCTTACCAATCTTCTGCTGATACATTTCGGGCCCTATCTTGCACCCAGCGCAATTGACTTTGTACACCGACGCATGCGTCATTCCTATTTTGCACCCGACGCACAGCGGACTTTTCCCTCCACAGACGCACGTCGGTAAATTAGGGAATGAACTTGCGCTCCTGGGGGCGGTTCAGCGAAAAGAAGAGGCGTGTTCAGGCGCAAATGTTCCCTGGTGCTATTTTGCAGTTTCAGAAAACAATTCCGCCACTGACCAGAAAAAACCTGTCTAAAGTCAGTGGCGCGTTATTCAGATGCTATTTTAGGGGCGCATGCTTGGCCATAATGTAGCGTGTACACAACGCAGCAGTTCCCATTTTTGCAAACCATACATAATTATAAGGAAACATATTAGTGAAAATGCGCTTCAGGTGTTTGGATAGGTCAGGAGGCACTTCACAGTAGCCTACAGTCCTCAAAAAGTCGCAGCATTCTTTGTGGCTTGTTGTGTTTTACACATTTCCATGAATCATGGACGTGTTGATGACATAAATGAGGAAATATTAGAGGAGACGTGATGTTGAACTACAGCGGGATTAGACACTTGAGGGTCCGGGAGTGGCAATGCGCGATGATGGAGCTCCTGGTGGAGCGGGTGGACGGAGATGGAGTGGGGGGGAGGAGGAAGGGGCACAACAGGAGCAGGTGGTGCGTTTGGAGGCCCACGCTCCATGGCTGCAGCAATCCTCTCCAGACTTGAGGAGATGCGCCCGAGAGGCCGCAGCAACATCGCCACCCGGTCAAGATGGGCATTTATTACTTTGCTGCATCCCGGACAGCTCCCGCTCCAGCCCTGACAAGAACGTCTCCTCGGCTGTGAACCCGTGCACCAGGCAAATCCGCCGTCATAATAGCAATCCGCCATGGAACAAGCGTGCCTGCTCTTAAAGGGAATGTGAGATGACGCTCAGATTGGTTTATTGCACGTTACGCCCAAACCACACCTAGCTACTTCAGACCAACCCATTTTAGATTTGCGTCGGGCACAAGAGTCATTTATCCCGCCGGTAAAATAGCAACAGCGCCCAAGCTACGCCCACAAAGCTACTTGCGTTTTGCGCTTGATACTTAAATTTCAGATCGTTAAAATAGGGCCCTTCTTCTTTTTCCCGTTTGTTTTACAATTATGATATACAATGGTGAGCTTTTGCAGTATTTTGTAGTTATTTGAAAGGTTTTATTTCACTTGCAACCAAAAGCTAAATTTGTTGGCTAAGCCAAAACTGACGGGGTCTCAACATAAAAGGCCAGCTTACTGAATCAAAAGCCTTCCCTGCATCTCATTTTAACCCCAGGTGTTTATGCAAAGCTCACTGTTGACTCACCTTTAACAGTCAGCCATAGAGAAAGCAATGCAGATTTTATTATAATTATTTAAATGAAAATATAGCAGGTTTTTACTGTTACCATTACTTGCATCAAAGCCAGTTGGCCACTGGGGACAATGGAATTGGAAGTCATTTTTATTGAGGCTTTTATTTTGGAAGAAAGCTGCACAAGAAGCTCTGGGCCAGATGTACTAACGCTATTGCGCCCACTTCAGGCGTATTTGTGTCGCAACGTGCGTGTAAAATCATGGCGAGGTATGTACAAACAGTCCGCAATGATGTAAAAGCGCAAACTGCATGTCGTGGGAGCTGAAAAGGGCAAATTGCGTTTTTCGTGTCATGCATATTTATTCATGGGAGGGTCGCGGGGAAAGTGGGAGTAAGAAATGGGAAGGGAAGCCTAAAGTGCGCTTAATTACGTATTCCGCGGTATGTACAAACACCGGCAGTGATAGCGCGGCTCTATTTTGCGGTGAAAATTCTCCGCCTCTTAAAAGCAGGTGTAAACCTGGAAGCGGGTTTCCTCACATATGCCTCCTGGTGAAATGACAGCAGTAATCCGAGCAAGACGAAGACATAGGCCAAGGAGACGAGCTGAAAGGAGTTTTGCCACAAGGATCACAGATTAAGCAGCCATGCAAGATTACAGTTACTGGAAGAAATCAAAGATGACATCGAATCTCCGACTCAGAGTTCACATTCCAGCAGTTGTTAAACTCCTCGCTACATTACAAATATTGGCATCAGGATAATTTCAAACAGTCATAGCATCAGCAGTGGGAATATCGCAGTCTGCACTCAGCCGTATCATAGCACCAGTACTTACAGTTTACGGTATAGTGGGCGGAGAAAGGCGCTAATTACGGATGACCTGCAGGTTTGGTAAATATGGCGTAAACTATGGTATCATTGCGTTCGCTATCTGCGGGTGAGCCATGGCGCTGATAACGCTACGTTCGCAAATGTACGTACATCTGGCCCTCAGGGTATTCATGTTCAGTCAGAACAGCAGAAGGAGCGGCTGCTTCTTGTAGAGAGGTGGGGGAATGAGACAATAGATGGAGGGAGGGAGAGGAGGACGACTGGAACAAAAAGAGAAGGAAAGGCAACAAAGAAAGTGAGGGAGAAGAGAGGAGAGAAGAGGAAAAGTCAATTTCCCACCCAGTGTACCTGAAGGGATGAGTTGATTTGCTGTCAAATCTGCTGCTGGATTATCGATAATCTCAGCCAGGCCACTCAATCTACGCACTCAGCCATCGCTGCATTGTCAGACAGAACCCTGGGCGGGGAGCAGGAGCAGAGACATTAATATAAAAAAGAGAGAAACGGAGGAGAGGGTGTGTTTGTTTTTGTATATATATATGGCCATATAAGCAGACAGAGGGTTTTTCCTCTGCCCAGAGAATTAGAGAAAAAAAGGCCTTCAATTTTCCACTTGAGCAGATTTCAATTTACACACACATCCCCTCCGTGTCTCCATCCTCCCATTGTTATTGATAGCATTTAGGGCGGCTGTGATAAAAGATTGGCCACTTAGTGTTTTCCATCTCTGGCAGGACACTTGCTCATACAGGACAGTGTCTGATACAAAGCAGCTTTATGGCGAGGATGTAAACTGTGTATCTGGGTTTGGAGAATAAAGACGTGGCTTATACTATGCACCAATACATTACTCCATTTTGTATTACATATCTTACAAAAAAATTATCATATAGTGTTTTATTTACATCATCTCCAGAGCGACCGAGCAAGGCTTATGTTAGAGACGGACATTTTTTTAAAACAAATTTTGTGTATTTTAAGTATGTACAACAGGGATGAATATATATTTTAATGAGAAGCCTTCCTGTTTTTTATATGCTCCTGTTTTAATTTGCTGTTAATGCAACCTCAACATTTATTCCATGTTTTTGCCTAATGCCAATAATCAATAATAATAATGCTAATAATAATGCCTAATTCAATAATAATGTTGAATCGATAAGCGGAGAACAACTTTGATAAACAAATTTGAACTGTAGTCATAGTTACCTAGCATGCAAGTCTTCATGGTGGGAGAAAACCCACGCAAACATATGGAGAACATGTAGACTTCACACAGAAAGGCCCTGCCCAGACCGGGGATCCAACTCTATAATAATAGTGTCAGTCATTTCTTTATTTATTTATTTTTTCATTATTTATTAATTTGGGTTTGGTAGGAGCCAGTATATGAGAAGTTACAGTTGCCTATGTGTATGATACAGCATAAACATGATATATACAGTAGTGAAAAATATGCCTATTAATGCTCTATTAATGATTGTAAAAATGAAAATAAATGGCAATGATATATTGCTTGTGTTTGTTATTGTTAATAATACGACAGGTTTACAGTCAACATGACTTTAATATGTGGCTTTAAATAAGTATATATATATAAAAGTTTAAACCCTAACTGTAAAGGGCTGCTGTTGGTTCCAAACTGCAGTTGAATTTATTTTGTTCATGTCGATGTAGGACATGGATAGAGGCTGTATAATTCCTTTCCAAACCTTCTATACTCTACATATATATTTTACAAAATACTACCTCTGACATTCTTATAATAATAATAACTTAAGAAAGTTAACACACAACAAACAACACACATGACGCGTAAGAGCCGTGATGCGAAGCTGTTTGTATTTCGGCGCCCGTGTTATCTAATCTGTCGGTTCATACCGGCTGCAATCAGGCGCAGAGCTGCCACGCTGGCCTGCGTGCTGCAGCGATCGTTTTGGCGTCTCCTCTATTTCTTCTGTGAGCGAATATATCAAGCCAGGTAGGTATAACATACAGGAAGGCCACGGTGCAGCCGAATACTTAAAGCTACATTGTGTAAGAATCATCTAGCAGTGAAGTTGTATATGACAACCAACTGAATTTCACTTTCTAGCCCCCCCCCCCCATTCCGAGTGCATTCTAACTCCTACAGTGGCCGAACCCGAAATTAGCGACAACTTTGGCCGTGAGTGTCCCTTCCAGTGTAATAATAGTTTGACGTTATTTTGGTACCATTTCATTGCTAACATCAGCTATCAGGTTCCCAAACATATGCAAGCTAATGTTAGTAAAGTATCAGTGCTATCGTTATTCTATATATTGTACGAGATTAATAGTGTAAGGCGATGTTTACAGTGTAGGAGAGAAGCAACGGAGGTTTGTGTTTTTAATATATTTCTCTGAGCAGTATGAACAATGTCAATGAAACTGAAATGATCTCTTAGTGTCTCCATCGTTTACACGCAGCTGTTCTAGTAGCTAGTCTGTGTTACAACTGCATGACGTGAGTTGTCTGCCAGGGAAATCACGGCACATATGATTACGTTTATGTTACAAGGTAGACAATCCTTTTTCATCATTGACGCGAGGAACATCATTCTAGCATTATGCACAATATGATATAGTTAGCCAAGCAAGTAGCAACTATAAAACTTTTACACAAATAGGCAGAATTACCTGTTGAGAAGAAAGCAGGCAATTTCGGTGTCGCTTTTAAGATCTTTGCTCCTCATCAGCTCTTTCCATCTTGGAAAAGCCACAACAATATTAACTTTGGTCTTGGTCGCGTTGTCGTTTTAATTTCCTTGGCGACTCAGTTACATGTCCTCGATAATAGACGCAACAGGCTTTCAAATCTGCCGGCAGTGAGTCACAAGTAAACTTCTCCCCCTCCCTCTCTGGCATACGTCACAGTCAGTGCCACTGATTGAAAAGCGCGAAATGCGGAGCCGTATATCCTGTATGTCCCCTACCGGCTAACGTATTTCAAGATGGCGCATGATTCTGGAGCGTCTACCCCAGTTCATGCAAGTGCAAATGTAAAATTTCAAGCCAATAGGAATACTTAGAATTGATGGTGGTGGTGGTCAATATTCATAAAAAAGGACAATTTTGTGAAGGGCAACACAGATTTTGATAATAAACAACTAAATACGTTACACACTGGGACTTTAACAAAATAAAACAAATTTCAAAATAAAACACCCAGGTTTATGGTGATTTTGGCTGTCTTGAACTTCTCAGCTGTGTCTACAGCTAGACACATGATCAGGCACACAAAGAGAGACTGACAGACAGACAGACACACACACACACACACACACACACACACACACACACACACACGTACACACGTACACACAACCAAACACTCAGTGGGGGAGAGAAAGCGAGAGAGAGGCGAGAGATGCTTTGTGAATAAAAAGACCAAATGGCTTTTTATTGAGTTTATTTAGCTAAATGCTCTGAGTGAATTTAAGCTGGGCTTTTATTGTGATGGGTAGACACGGAAAGGCCAGCGTTATGGTAGAGCCTTTTTTCCCCAACCTTTTTCAACACAACAGTTGCAAACCCCAAGTTCATTGGGTACCCAAGTGTGAAGTAGATTGGATCAACAGGTTATGAGATATTTCAAAGACACACACACACACACACACACACACACACACACACACACACACACAGTTAAGCCATATTAACACAAAGTCTGCCTTACCGAGCTTTATCTGCCCAGGTTGTGCTTCTGTACATTGTTTGGATTCATCATGTGCTATGTGCACTTAAAGGAGCAGTGTGTAGGATTTAGTGGCATCTAGCGGTGAGGTTGCAGATTGCAACCAACTGAACCAACCCCTTGCCTCACCCTTTCTAAGTGTGTAGTAGAACCATAGACTGTATAATATTAATGGCCAAGGTATCCGGTTCGGCGAAGTGCTGCAAATGCGGAAGTGCCTTAAACCTGCATTCTATCTATTCTATCTATTCTGAATTCCAGCAGGGAATGTGCGGTTGCGAAAGGAGGTTGGTTTCTGTAGAAGTCTATGAGAAAGTGAAAGAAAGAAAGTGAAAGTGAATCAGTGATGACATCACACATGCTCTGTCCATTAATATTATACAGTCTATGAGTAGAACCTATGGTGGACTTCGGGTAATGTGAAAACTCAAAAGTGCCTCTTTAAAGCCAGTGTTTGGGTTGTCAGTTTTGGGCTACTGTAGGGTTTCTGAATGATTCCTGCCTTCAGTGTCCGGGTGAGCTGTTCAAAATCGGCAGGACTTTTTACGTTATTAGCCGAGACAAGATGGCTAACCGTAGCATGCTAGCGCTAGCATGCTAGCTTGTTCTCAATGGCAAAACACAACTACAACACACACACAAGTTCACCATAATCTACAAAAGAACTACTTACCCTTGTCCCTTCCAGGTATTGCACGCAAAGTTGGAAGTGTGCCCTCGTTTAGAAGAAGTCTCCCGGCTAATCCTGCCTCGTACTAACTGAAGTTGTAGAAACAAACAGCTAACTGGTGTGAACCTTACCTAACTACTGCACACGTGCGACTGCCAACAAAGATGATACAGAAGTGAGCTAGCTAAAACAGAGACCTGAACACAGGGTGAAAAAAGGAGCTGCAGCAATATGCAGTACAACAAAAATATGGTGTTTTTTGAAAATTAAACCCTGTAAACCTATTCTGGTAAAACCTCAAAATACAATTATGGAGGAAATATTTATTCATAATCCAAAGCGAAAGCGAAGAGAGATCACTACTAGGAAAAAATCATGCCATAATTAACTTTAAAAAAGAAAAAGGAAACTGAAAAAGTAATATCTAAAATGATTTATCTTTTGAATTTTCCATTTGGATTTAATATTTGGCTTTTCGATTACAATTTAACATTGGATTTTCATTTGGATTTAATATTTGGCTTTTCAATTTCAGTTTAACATTGGATTTTCATTTGGATTTAATATTTGGCTTTTCAGTTTCTATTTAACATTGGCTTTTCATTTGGACTTGACACATGTCAATGTAAATGAGGAGGCGTGGCCCAAAGACTAGTGGGAGGGTCTGAAACGAAAAGGGTGCAGAGGCACCTTATGAACAGCAGGGGGAGCTAACTGCTGGGGAGCACTTTGTTGAGAAGCATCTATCTGCAGCTTCGCCACCAGGCTGGCTTGGCCTCTTGTTTCACATGATAGAAACTGATGATGTAGGCTAAACACAAACGACATTTCATGCAACAACAGTGAAGTTTTCATGTAGTTACAATAATTGGGCCTGTGTTAGTGAGGACTAGATTAGGACTGTATTTAAAGCTGATTCTGGTTTCCAATGTCGCCCCAGGGGCCTCATGTATAAAAAATTGCGCAGCTTTCATACCAGAAGATGGCGTACGACCAAAACTTGAAAAGTACCTACGCACAGAAATATTCAGATGTATAAAACCGAGCGCACGCCAGGTCCTGCGCACCTTTTCTATATACGTCACAATCAACGTGAAATTGAGCGCACATGAATGAGCCACCGACCCCGCCTTGCCTCCTCCCATAAATGAATATGAAAGTTACTATAAATGCGCCCCCAACGTCATTCTTCGTGGTTATCGGGTTATCACGCTGCAGGCAGAAAAAAAATTTCACCGACTTTGAGGTTGAGGTGCTGATTCTGTTTGGAGGTTTGTCATCTCGGATAAGCAATATGGCAAATGTTGACCAGGCGGTGAATGCACGGAACCATGGCAGAAATTGTAATAATCTAATGTCAAAGTGGAAATCAAGAGAATAGTGGCAGCGCCACACCAGTTACAGGACAACATGCATCTCTCAGTGTCAGTCCAAATGACGCACAATAAACAGTTTGAACCCACCGATGTAATGCCATTTATTTTAAGTGTTAGTAGGCTCAGTAAAACTGAGTCCAGCGCAGGAGAGATCCGAATCAGAGGAGAGGTTAGCGAGGCCAGCGTCTCCACGGCAGGTGACAGTGCGCATGGATCCGCTGCGCCACGCATGGATGAAATAATGAAATAGTAAATAGGACTACAGTAACAGAAATATGTGCAGAATTAAGACAGTCAAGACGGCCCAGTGTTTGGTGGACCGGGTACAGCTTGTTCACTTAATAGCCTACAAATCATCCACGGGATCAATTATGCATCACATGAGTTTGCCCCCTGACACAGCGTTTGTTCCTGGGGAGATGGAGCCGTGCGTCCCGCCTCCCGTGCGCCATGGATGTCTGAGCCTCAGTAACTACAGACTTACAGACACTAACAAAAGATTGCCACGGAAAAATGTAAAATAGGCTATTACATTTTTCCGTGCCAATCTTTTTGTTGCACAGTGAGTATATATTTCATCTATGGGAAATACAGAGGATGACTGAAAGTATTTTCCAAGTGGATTTATCATTCATTTCCCGTCCTCATGTTTAACAGAGGTTAAGTAGCCTGCAGATTAAACAGTTAATAGTGTGAAAGATGTGAAACATTAGCCACATAAATGATCAAACTTTTATGGAGTATCAGCGGATATAAATATGTTTTTTCATAGACAACGTCACCGCCAGTAAGTGTAGTGAAAACTTTATTTTGTAATGTTTGGTGATTTTCAGCACTTTTAACTTGGAATTCGCCACGTTACAGAGCCAAACAAGACTTTGCGGACGGCCCGCACATTCTCACGTCAAGTTTTTTTTATACATCACAAAGTGTCTGTGAAAACCATCGTACGCAAGCTTTTCGTGCGTACGCAACATTTATACATGAGGCCCCAGGTGTGTCTGTTTAAAACATGGACAGAAACAACTTCTCTCCCTCAGAGACCAAAAGAATCGTCGACGATTAAAAATGGCACCTTTTAATCATATTTTAATCATTTAATAGCCATAACCGTTTTTTTGCAGTTAAAAGCTAACGAGCTAACGCTAACAAGCTTCTCTTTGCTGTCTTTCTAGCCTTCACGGGAGGTTGTGTATCCAGCCTGGAACTTGTGCCTTTTTTCGGGGTGGTTGAGCAATAAATCCAAACTCTTACATCCAAGATTGATACACTTTATGTCCATAATTTATGATTTTTCGGCCGTTTTCCGTCCGCGATCGGCCATTTCCCAGGATGCATTGGGCGTTTGTTATTGTCTCTAAACCAATGGAAAGCAGTCTTTTGAGAGCAGAGATGTTCTATGATAGGAAGGATGGTTCACTCCAAGCCAGAATGTAGCAACGATGTGAACAAATATGTTCTTTGACTACAAAGATCGTCTATTCCCATTGTAACCCGTTCCACATAGAAGGGAGCCTCACTGTTTAGAATTTTTTGATACATTTGGGCCTTTTTTGAAGAAATGTAAATAGTTTGTCATTTATATGAATTATACTGTTCATTATGTTTATTTTTGCACTGGGTGACTCCATATATATCAGAACTGTGAGTGTTATATAAATAAATATGACATTATTATTTTGATTATTGGCTTAAGTGCATGCCATGAGGGCAAAAGCGTCTGGACTTTTTTTGAAAAAAATGTAGATATGTTGTCAACTGTATAAGTTATAATGTTAATTTCTTCACAGTTTGACTCCCAAGACATATGAGAAGTGTTTTAGACAGGAGATTGGCTTAACTTTTATTGATCTGTGTGTCATATCAATACATATCTGTGAGATTCATGTTCCATTTTATTTATTTATTTATTTATATTTTAAGGTCCTACAACCTTGTTTAACATTCAAGTGACCTCACTGCAGCACACATATTCTAATAGCCCAGTCTTTCCTGAAATAATAGGGTTGATGTTTTACAAGCTTTTTTAGAAAATAAAACCAGACGGACCAGAGGTTGTCAAAAATCCTTCAGGTATCTGAAGGTTAAGCAACAGTACAAACATGGGTGTGGTTAGCTCTGCTACGTGTGTTTCTGTGTGGTCAGATCTCGGACACACTCACACACAATCTCAACTGGGTAGTCATCGTCCGAACTGCGACCTCTCCTTTTTCTTTCTCTCACTTTTTTCTCCAGGTGGTGCGCTGTGCGATGTGCATGTCTGTGCTATTCTCCGACATGTACTCGCAACAATCACTCCTAATTGATAGCCTTTTGTACAGCCCGTGTAACAACGAGGATCGGGTTTCCGGTATAGACAGAACAACAGGATATTTTTTAACAATTTTCACCATCTTATTCATCATTAAATTCACTTCTGACGTTTTAGGCAAGAAATGAACTGTTTAGATTTTGAATATAGGCAGTCTTCCGAAAATTGTTGCCGAATTGACAGTTTGCTTCAAAGTTTTCGGAGTTGAGAAGCTCCATAAAGTGACGGGACAGCACATGTCCATCATAAGATTAACAGGAACCTGGGGTTAACTGCCTTTTTGGCAGTTCTAATCTAGTCCTCACTAACACGGGCCCAATTATAGTAACTACATGAAAACTTCACTGTTGTTGCATGAAATGTCATTTGTGTTTAGCCTACATCATCAGTTTCTATCATGTGAAACAAGAGGCCAAGCCAGCCTGGTGGCGAAGCTGCAGACAGATGCTTCTCAACAGTGTGCTCCCCAGCAGTTAGCTCCCCCTGCTGTTCATAAGATGCCTCTGCACCCTTTTCGTTTCAGACCATCCCACCAGTCTTTGGGCCACGCCTCCTCATTTACATTGACATGTGTCAAGTCCAAATGAAAAGCCAATGTTAAATTGAAATCGAAAAGCCAAATGTTAAATCCAAATGAAAAGCCAATGTTAAATTGAAATTGAAAAGCCAAATATTAAATCCAAATGGAAAAGCCAAATGGAAAATTCAAAAGAGAAATAATTTTTTTATCGCTTCGTTTTCTCTTTGGACTTTCAATTTGAATTATTAATAAATATTTCCTCCATAGAAAATGAGCATAATATGGGCACTTTACTATCTAGTAAGTTGAGCACTCTCTTTAAAGCTTGATTCCTTTTTTTATCATCATACAGGACATTTCAGTCTCAATGGACAGGCTTGGAAATATATGAGTTTGAATCAAAATTCATATACCTTTAATTCATTTTAAGGTCTTTTTCTGGTTTGATAAGAAAAACGACATAGCAGCTTGGTGTATTAACCAATGTTTATCCTCATTTCATTGTAAAGTGTTACCAAAGGTACTAAGTGACAAGAGGAAAGCTATCTATCTTTGACAATAGCAAAATAGAAGAATAATCGTAATGCTATCCTTGCCCTATCACAGGTGGTGTATAAGAACAATGACATCCGTCTTGAGTTGTCCCGGTTGGCTCGCATTGTGGACCCTAAGATGAAAATCCAGGGTGAAGTGGCCTACAAGTGTGAGAATGTAGCCACTCTGGACCCCATTTCTTTCGAGACTCCCGAGGCCTACATCAGCCTCCCAAAGTGGAACACCAAGCGGATGGGATCCATCTCTTTCGATTTCCGCACGACTGAGCCCAACGGCCTAATCCTCTTCACCCATGGCAAACCTCAGGAGCGCAAAGACGCTGCCCGCAGCCAGAAGAACACCAAGGTCAGTCCATGATCCCAAAGATCACTTTCTCATTTCAACACTGCTTTAATACGTCTGCAAATATTAGGTCAAAGGAAACCATACTTGCTGTTTGGAAGTCTTGAAGTGAAAAATCTAAATCAGTTGCCTTTTACTTGATACTTATTCTATGACCTGCATGACCTTCACAGGCATCAAACGTCATTATAATTTGAGGCATGTTTGATGGCTATTTATTTGTGCTTTAGACCATAATTGCTGTGAAACAATTATAGCATAAGCTTTGTTTATCTCACATAGCTTGTTACGCTCTATCTCTCTCTCTTTCTCTCTCTCTCTCTCTCTCTCTCTCTCTCTCTCTCTCTCTCTCTCTCTCTCTCTCTCTCTCTCTCTCTCTCTCTCTCTTCGCTTTCCCGGCTTGGTCTCTGCAGCCAGCAGTTTGAACTGCATGCTGCAGAGAGCCTACTGTACAATGAGGGATTCAAGTAAAAACACTAGTTCTCTAATTGTGTATATGTCA
Organism: Gymnocephalus cernua; assembly: GCA_023631565.1. Classification (NCBI taxonomy): domain Eukaryota; kingdom Metazoa; phylum Chordata; class Actinopteri; order Perciformes; family Percidae; genus Gymnocephalus; species Gymnocephalus cernua. The sequence goes on from CM042444.1 coordinate 25,313,647, forward strand.
CATGTCCTGCTTTTTCTCAATAGACATGCCACTTCAAGAACCACATCTTGCATTCCTTTTTTCAGAGAAGGCAGCATTGATTGATCTGTTGATGTGTTCTTTTGACCTTTTGCAGGTGGACTTCTTTGCAGTGGAGCTACTGGATGGCAGCTTGTACCTTCTGTTGGACATGGGCTCAGGGACTATCAAGGTGAAGGCCACGCAGACAAAGGTCAATGATGGTGCCTGGTTTCACGTGGACATCCAGAGAGATGGACGCTCAGGTCAGTTGTGTTGGTGAATCAGTGAGGTGTACTAGCTCTAATAGAATTTAATTTAATTCAATTAAATTCAATTGCATTTATAGTATCAGATCACAACAAGATCTCAAGACACTTTACAGATAGAGTAGGTCTAGACCACACTATCATTTACAAAGACCCAACAATTCCACTAATTCCCCCAAGAGCAAGAATTTTGTGCAACAGTGGTGAGAAAAAACTTTCTTTTAGGCTGAAACCTCGGACAGACCCAGGCTCTTGGTGGGCTGCTGGTGCCAGGTTGGGGTTATGATGAACAGTGGCAATTATAGTAACAATAAAGATAATGCAACTATGACTAGGAATAGTAGTTTAGTTTAGTTTATTAGTTTATAATGTTGTGGACATTCCCCTTTAATTAACTATACAGTAAAAGGAGCAGTTTTAGCCTCAATGGCTAATTTCCAGCTGTAGTCCCCAGCCAGCTGACAATAGGCATCCTTAAATACAATGGTTGTAGTAGTTCAGGGCGTAGCAGGGCACTGCAGGGTGTAGCAGGGCATAGCAGGCCGCCGCGCAGGACCACGGCGACAGCTGCAACCATGATTTAGGTGCCACCCTAATCCAAGGAAAATTGCGAGGCGAGAAAACATGCAGAATCCAGGGAATAAGATTCCTGGAATTTAAATAACCCTTTTCTATAAAAACCCTTATTTGAAGTTTATATTTCTTTTTAAATCACATTTTCATGAACTCCAGTATAAGTACAATTGTCCTAACAAAATACAAAAAAGTAAACCAAAAGCATTACTTTTCATTCAATATTATTATTTTATGGAAAACTGACTTATGACGTTTTTGCCGAAGATTTGTTGCCTTTCCTTCAATGATTGATTGATTTCATTCTAAAACACATGATGATACAGTACAATGAATGTCTTAAAAAGTTCAGGATGAATAATAGTATTCAATTAAATTAAATGTCTAGTGTCAAATTACAACAGGAGTTATCCCGGGACACTTTACAAATAGAGTAGGTCTAAACTATAATTTACAAGACCAATTCAGCCCTGTACCTGATCCCTACTCCCTCCATCCCCACCACAGGGACCATCTCCGTAAACAGCAGAAGGACCCCGTTCACAGCCAGTGGTGAGAGCGAGATTCTGGACTTAGAGGGTGACATGTACTTAGGGGGGCTTCCCAATGACCGCACCAACCTCATCCTGCCCACCGAGCTCTGGACGGCGATGCTCAACTATGGCTACGTGGGCTGTATCCGTGACCTTTTCATTGACGGTCGAAGCAAAGACATCCGTCAGATTGCTGAAGCACAAAATGGCGCTGGCATCAAACCCTCTTGCAACAAGCAACCAGGCAAGCAGTGTGAGAGCTACCCGTGCAAGAACCGAGGTGTCTGCAAAGAAGGCTGGAATCGATTCATCTGCGACTGCACCGGCACTGGCTTCTGGTCACGCACCTGTGAAAGAGGTAAATGCTTTTTTTCATTTGCATAAATCTTAGAACATACTGATACTATCTCCAAAGCAGAAGCAATGGGGTCTAAAATGGCAGAGAGACTTGAAGACTGGAGCAGCAAGGGAGCAACAGTAATCACAACACTGGTAAAGGAAGTCCTACTTGCAGACTAACTGTAGTAGTGGGAGACAGATACTAAATCCAATTGCCCCACCACAGAGAACAAATCCAGAAAATCTCCTGGTGTGCAGTAGATTTTGGGATATTCAGAACCCCAAAGAATGTGAGTATATGTGTTCACCAAATGTGGACAGAAGAAGGCCATATTTGATCCTTTAGACAAGCCTTTAGACAAGCCTTTACAACCATGGATGTATCAAAAAAACCTTCCATTTATTACTATGAGAGTTGCTCAATGGCGCATGAAGACAAAAAAGTTCAACTTCCGTGTATAAAATGACCTGGATAATCGGTGCTGCTTGTGCACTATACGGCCCATAGACCATGTACACTAGAGACCTCTGTGAACTGGCCTCTCCTCTTCTGCTAAAATGAATGGGGTTTAAATTCTGATAGTGAAACATGTTACTTCATGTTACTTCACAAGGGTTGTGACACAAAAGAAATCTATCAATTGATTTACTGACGTGTCTTTCACCATGTAAGTCTTTTTGGGCCCCATGGCATCACCTGACAGACATAGAAGTTGTTATTCCACTGTTTGGCCCCTATGTCAACTTGGTTTTAAAACCCGGCGCACTTACTCTTCCTGTCTTGATGACATGTTATGTCATATCCAGTCTTGAAATGCAGTATATGAATAAGGTGGCCCCTGAAACGAGACCGACAGTATAAAAAGTTGGGCAGTATGTCACTCCTACATATTATTCAAGGTTACAGATACGCAAATGACTGATACAATATAGTCTTATGTGACATCAACAGAAAAGTGCCTCGGCAATGCCCTTCTACCTCTTCATCATATTGCTACAGTCTGTGCTTAATGCTGAGCTGACAGTGGCTGACTAGATCTTGAGAAAGATCTTAATTAATTAGCTATCAGCTGTCAGGGTGTCCCACAGAAACCTTTCCCTGGGTAATACATGCACCCAATTGGTGATTATTAAACTACTTACTTATTATTAAACTACTGCTTGTAGTCTTTCCTCACACATCCCCAGCTGGCTGTGACTGAGTGGGCAATTTGCCTTTACGTTGGCAACTTGTATCTTAGAGGGCCATGACAGTTGATGCACTTTACCAGATGATAGCTTTAAAATTAAATGAATAATCTGAAATGAATAATCAATCAGTTGAGCTGATTCAGACCTACAGAAGTCGGAAGTCCTGACGGCTCGTTTAAAGGCACTGTTTCTGAATACTGGCTGTGTGCATTTCTCTGGATTGAGCGTTTTGATTCTTTCGCAGTATTTATTTAGCACCTCAACCTGTTCTGTAATCCCAAAAGACATGGAAATCTTACTTTTTACAATATGGGACCTTTAAGTCATGACACATTTTGCTTTCACTCTGAAGTGGTTTGGCTGTCTTAATGCTTTTTCAGCAAATGCTTGAGTTAAGTAATGACATATCAGAGTTTAGAAAAGATGTCTGAGACATTGCTAAGTTTATCCTGAGCTAGCCTGGTTCCTCACTAAATATCAATATGAAAAAAACATCTGGCTCACTGACTTTACCTGGTTGGAGAAACAATAGAGCCAATCAGAGCTGTGTAAACAGGATTAAGAATGTTCATTATGGGTTGGCCTCTAGCTCACCCAGTAAGCGCGTTCGCCCCATGTTGGCTGAGTCCTGCAGCAGCCCAGGTTCAAATCTGACCTGCGACCCTTTGCTGCGTGTCAATCCCCATCTTTCTCTCCCCCTTTCATGTCTATCCACTGTCACTACAATAAAGGGAAAAAGCCCCAAAAAATAATCTTTAAAAAAAAAAATAATGTTCATCATATTACTGTACCAAAGCCAAAACACAGTGAGAAAAAAATACTGCAGTCACAGTTGGTAAACAGACAGAGAAAAAGACAGAGAGGATACACACACACACACACACACACACAATTTAACTGGGTGCAACATACTGTACTGTACTGTATTTTATTTTTATTTCATTCTTGAATAAAGAAATTTTTCAAGAACTTTAGAAAAACAGGGCAAAACCTGATTTGGTCAACCAATTTGTTATTTTGGCTACTTTGAGGACATTTGGTGCAACACCTGTTTTGAGGGATAAAGTTAAAATATGGATGAGGGGCTCAACAATGGAGGACCTTCTTTACAAGACTATATTTGATGTGATCATGGCCTGCTGCAGAACCCTTTATTTCTAATATAGTGTCATGCACTTTTTTGGCGGTAGGAGGGTCAAACATACTTACAAGAATACTGCTCCTTGATATTGGCAAGGACAGAATCATTTGCATTTTTTAATATTTTTGGCCAAGAAAGGACCAATATTTACAAAGAGTCTTTTAAAGTACTGTGTGTGTTACTATGACACCATCGGATAACTGAGATGGAATAGTTGTGTAGTAGCTTTTCTTATGAAACAATACATTAATGACATTCCATTTATATGATTACGGGATTTTAAAATTTTTCAGAAAAGTTTTGCAGTTTGGAGCAACTTTTTGAAATTATATTTTATTATTAATATTATTATTAAAAACATATTTTTATAAATCTCAACAATGGGGGTGGGGCTAACAACACTATTTTTCATATAATTTCTTTTAAAAGAAGATCTTTGTAGACCCGGAGTGATTCAGGGCTTAATTCAGTGCAATTCAATTTTATTTATATTATCAAATCATAACAAGAGTAATCTCACAGATAGAGTAGGTCTAGACCACACTATAATTTACAAAGACCCAACAATTCCAGTAATTCCCCCAAGAGCAAGCATTTAGTGTGACAGTGGCGAGGAAAAACTTCCTTTTAGGGAGAAACCTCGGACAGACCCAGGCTCTTGGTAGGCGGTGTCTGACGATGTCTGACAGTGGCAATAATAGTCATAATAAAGGTAATGGAACTATGACTAGAAATAGTAGTTGTAGTAGTTCATGGTGTAGTAGGGCACTGCAGGGCGTTATAGGGTGTAGCAGGATGTAGCAGGGCACTGCAGAGCGTAGCAGGGTGTAGCAGGGCATAGCAGGGCGTGGAGCAGGACCACAGCGACAGCTGCAATCATGATTTAGGTGCCACTCTAATCCAAGGAAAACTGCTGGGCGACAAAAAACATAAGGGCTCCGGGGAATAAGCTCCCCAGAGCTAGGTTAGTAACAAGCATTTCTGGGACATGGATGCACAAAAAAGAGAGATGAGAGAGGAGCTCAGTGTGTCAAAGGAAGGAAGGCCCCCAGCAGTCTAAAACTATAAGAGCATAATTAAGAGCTGGTTCAAGGCAAACCTGAGCCAGTTCTATAAAGGTTGGTAGATGAATCTGACGACTATGAAGAGAAGCAGAGAAGGGGTGCCGTGTCTGAAGCTATACACCCTCCCCTGCCGGTCTAGGCGAGTGCTGCAACTCCTCACTCCCTAAATATAAGCTTTATCAAAGATGACAGTTTTAAGTTTACTCTTAAATGTGGTGACGGTGTCTGCCTCCCGAACACAGGCCGGGAGGTGGTTCCACAGGAGAGGAGCCTGATAGCTAAAGGTTCTGGCTCCCCTTATACTTTTGGAGACTCTGGGAACCACAAGTAACTCTGCATTCTGGGAGCGCAGTGCTCTAGTGGGACAATAAGGTACTATGAGCTCTTCAAGATATGATGGTGCTTGACCATTTAGAGCTTTGTAGGTCAGGAGAAGGATTTTAAATTCAAGCACAATAACTTCAGTTTTGTCTGAGTTTAACATCAGAAAATTGCAGCTCATCCATGATTTTATATATGATTTTATATCTTTAAAGTTTAGCTAACTGACTGGTTTCATCAGGCTTGATTGATAAGTATAATTGGGTGTCATCCACATAACAGTGGAAGTTAATTGAGTGTTTCCTAATAATATTGCATAGAAGAAGCATATATAAGGAGAGTAAAATTGATCCAAGCAATTGTGGAATGCTATGGCTTACTTTAGCGTGCCTGGAGGATTCATCTTTAACATTATCAAATTGAGATTGATCAGAGAAATAGGACTTAAATCAACAAAAGTGTGATTACTTTAATGCCAAGTAAATGTCCCAGTCTCTGTAACAGGATGGTATGGTCAATAGTGTCGAATGCAGCACTAACATCTAGTAAAACAAGTACGGAGACAAGTCCTTTGTCTGAAGCAGTTAGAAGGTCGTTATTAATTTTCACCAGTACTGTCTCTGTGCTACGATTCATTCTAAATCCTGATTGAAAGTCCTCAAATAAACTATTCCTATGTAGAAAATCACAAAACGGATTAGCGACTACCTTCTCAAGGATCTTGGAGAGAACTGGGAGATTAGATATAGGTCTAAGACTAAGACCTCAGGATCAAGGGTGGGTTTTTTCAGAAGAGGTTTTATCACAGCTACTTTAAATGACTGCAATACATAACCTGTTAATAAAGACATATTGATCATATCTAATAATGAAATGTTAACCAGTGGTAGCGCTTCTTTAAGTAGCCTCGTTGGGATGGGGTCTAAGAGACAGGTAGATGGCTTAGCTGAAAAGATCTTTAACATTAATTGTTGCAGGTCTATAGGATAAAAGCAGTCTAAGTATATGTCAGGTCTTGTCGTTCTTTCTAGTGGTCCTACGTTTAAAGGTGAACGGTTAGAAGTTGAGGGCAAGAAGTGATGAATTTTATCTCTAATTGTTATAATTTTATCATCAAAGAAGCTCATAAAGTCGTCACTACTCAGAGCTATTAGGAATAGATGGCTCAATAGAGCTGTGACTCTCTTTCAGACTGGTTCTTATTTTCTTCTATTAGTGATGAGTAATAGTCTGATCTGGCATTTCTGAGGGCCTTCCTATATGTTTTCAGACTGTCTTGCCAATCTAAACGAGATTCTTCCAGTTTGGTGGAACGTCATTTACTTTCAAGTTTTCACAAGGTTTGTTTTAATTTGCGAGTTTGGGAGTTATACCATGGTGCTAGTTTCCTTTGGTTAATCATCTTCTTTTTGAGGGGAGCAACAGAGTCTAAAGTCGTCCTTAGCGAGGCCGTAGCACCGTCTACAAAATTATCAATTTGGGAGGGACTAAAGTAAACATAAGAGTCCTCTGTTAAGGCATGTCATTGAGTTAAATGCTGTTGAATATCTTCCTTAAATGTAGCTATAACACTGTCAGATAGGCATCTAGTTTAGAAGCTTTTATCTAATTTTGTATAGTCGGGTAGTAGGAATTCAAAAGTTATTATTGAATGGTATGATAGCTTAGAGTTCTTTGGCTTTTGTTTTCTGTTAATCTAAATCTGAAAGTGTAAAGCATTTGTTAAACATGGATTCAAGTATATTAGTAAATTTAAGATAAGCTAGTTCAGCATCCTGATTACTAAACACCTCCTCCCATGGGACTTCTTTTATCATGGCTACAAATGAGCCTTCCTTTCTCTTAGAGAACTTACGGAATTTTATCCTTTCGTCAGATTTATTTTGTGGAACAGTTTTGGTTAAGAAGATCTGAAATATTGGAAAAGAATCATAGCTATCAGTAAGCAATGAACTAGAATTAATATGAGATGCTCAAAATAATTTGTAAATAAATTGTCAGTTAAAGTTGCAGATGTATTCATTTTCCTAGTTGGTTGGTAAATTGCAGTCACATTTGAGAAGACCAAGGAGAACTAGAAAGTGCATTTCCTGCATAAAATGCGTGGGAATGCAGAATAGCTAAATTGCTAAAGCTAAACTGGATGAATAGCTTAAAGAAGAAGCTGAAGTAGTGAGAATAGGTGGAAAAGTATGAATGGGCATGGTTTTCATTAAAAAAAGTTGAACAACACCACTAATGTATAAAATGTGTGCAATATTTAAAGGTTTTTTGAAAAGCTGATGCTAAACTGAATTGAATGGCTTTTAAAATCATTAATAAGTATGGAAGACTTACAAATGCTGTGAGAAATACTGATGAAAATGCAGAAATATTAAAAAAAATGTATGAAAAATCTCAAATGGATAGCACTGCACTGCTGAACATCTTTGAAGTTGGAAGCTGAACTTCATATAAGCCAAGAGCTGAAATACATTTCTGAAGAAAAGCTGGAAGCTAAACTGTAATACTGTCAAAAGTGGAAATTCAAATAACTTGACTAAAAAGGCTGAAAGTAGAAAGTGAGAGATAGAGAAAGAGAGAGACCAAGAGAAACAGAGAGAAGGAGAAAGTGAGAGTGAGAGGGATAGCGAGAGAGAGTGAAAGGGAGAGAGAGAGAGAGGGAGAGGGAAAAAAGGAGAGAGAGGGGGAGGGAAAGAGAGACAGAGAGAGAGAGAGAGGGAGAGGGAAAGAGAGGAAGAGAGAGACAAAAAGAGAGAGAGAGAAATAAAGAGAAAAGACGTCAGGGAGAGAGAGTGATAGAGAGAGAATGAAAGAGAGAGGAAGAGAAAGACAGCAACTTCCAATTGCTACTATGAGTTAAGTGTCTTGCTCAGGGACACATTGATTGATGTATCACAATGCAGATATGTCTACTATTCAACTTGACTGTCTGTCAAAGTGTTGTCATGGTTACTGACCCGTGACTTTTTGTAAACATGCTTTGATGTCTGTGATGAGCTGCACCTGCTGAAACCGACACCTGTCTGACACACTGCAGACAGAGCGACGAGAGGAACCTCTGAAACAGACTGCCAAAATGAAAAGCGGTATTAGTCAAATGATGTAATCATGACCACCACAAGGCCTTTGTGAACAAAATCATATACAACGTACAAATTAACATGGGTAGTGAATGGCGGGAGAGTTGGAACTGTTGTCATTTGGAAGCTCAACGAGCCAAACGTATAAGTCATATCGCATAACTGAGCACATTGCCTGAAAAATACCTACGTTTTGATGTATAAATTGTGCATGTCAAGTTAAAATTGCGGGTGTAAGAGCAATTCATAGAGCAAGGACACAGATAATTTTGTCAAAGCACTACACTGTAGGCGATGATGTCATCACTCTAGCCAGCGCAATACACACACTGTTTAATCAATACAAAATCCTGAAATGATCACTAAACTAAAACAGCTTTTTCACAAAAGCTGTAAAAGATATCAAACTGAAAAGCCAAAGCCTAATACCAGATTTTTTTGTGAACATTGTACAGTTTGTTTGGTGTCTGTAGGTGAAAGTATAAAGGAGCTGAAGCTGAATCAGCATTCCCACCAAAAATAAAGAACAGGATAACAATAGTTGGGAATTCCCACCAATAAATACTTTTCCCTTATTACTTATCAGCTCCACAGTAGAAAACAGAAACATGAAACATACTAACATCGGTATCAGGAGGACAATAAATGCAACTAATTATAACATTTTGAGATAGAGAGACACTATATAATCATTGAGCACCGAAAATTTGTGATTTAAATATTACAAATATAGGGTTAGATGATTATAATTTTTTGTAAACTGCATATGCAAATGTTTCCGATGAAAAGTTTTTAGAACATTTGTACCTTTAGCCAGATAAATAAGTGTTAACTAGGGGAGATTCAGCTGAAACAGGGATGGTGCACAAACTAGTTGATTATATTTCAAGAAGGCAATGTTCCCCTTCCTTCTGTCCTCTCTGAGTTTTGGTAGCAGTTCCTTGCGTTCCATGCAAATATTATCTGTATCTCATGAAGGTGTTGGTGCCTTTAAGGGATTTGGTTCTCTTTGAGATTTATTCCTTGTCTTTGTATCAAAGAAGCAGTTTTACCACAGTGGTTCTGGGACGTCCAGCATGGCCATATTTTTCAGTCTGATGAGATCTTGTAATTTATATATTTTTCTTTTAAACCTACATTATGTAATTTTTTGAGTTGATTCGTAGCAAAAACCCCTTTGTTCTTTCACAAATATGTGCTCATTCATGTGTAATTACTTCCACCAACTAATCAAAGTATTCTCGTAAGCGTAGAATCTGCCATTTAGAAACATTCAGAATACATAGAGGCGAGGCCTCATCTTTAAAATACATTAGCCAAAGAGGGACATAACACCACCTTTCGCCCTTTTACACTCAGTGGCACCCCGCACCGTGACGAATGCCAGAGGGGGGGTTACTCCCCAGAGAAGCGGAAAAGAGAATTAAAACAATAACACGACAGGCAAAGCAACAAGACCAAAGTTAATATTGGAGTGGCTAGAACAGCTGCGTGTAAATGATGGAGATACTAAGAGCTAATTTTGGGTTCGGCCACCGTAGCAGTTAAAACGCGATCGGAATATAGCATTCGCTTGCAAGTCATCCAAGTCTGCCTGTGAAAACGGGAGGCTTGCTTTAAGGTGAATATCTTGAATATCTTTGGACATGTTTTGGATCATGCAGTTAAAGTGATTCATTTCATTCAGTCAAGGCCAATGAATCAGAGGCTGTTTCAAAATCTTTGTCATGACAGCGGGTCATAAGCAGCTACTGCTTCTACTGCTTATTTCTGACGTTTGCTGGCTGTATCATGGCAAAACATGACTGACACTTTAAACTTTGCACTGAGGCGTTTGTTTGCCTGAAAGAGCAATTGCACCCCAGTGCAGTGTTCGAGGATGCAGAGTGGGTTGCACCTCTTGCTCATAAATTGACTCAACTGAATCATCATATCATATCCTTAAAGCCCCAGTGTGTAAATGGACTGTATTCATATAGCGCTTTTCCAGTATTAACGACTGCTCAAAGCGCTTTAAGTACAGGAACCATTCACTCACACTGTGGCTGCGTACAAGGTGCCATCTGCTCATCAGATAAACATTCACAAGCATTTACAATCCAATGCACAGCGGGGTTCAGTGTCTTGCCCAAGGACACTTTGACGTGGGACTGCAGGGCCGGGGATCAAACCACCAACCTTCCGATTGGCAGGCAACCGCTCCACCACTGAGCCACAGCCGCCCAGTGTAACATTTGTAGTTATCAAAATCTGTATTGCCCTGTAAAATCTATATTATATTATTATAATATTGACCACCACCATCAATTCCAAGTATTCCTTTTGGCTTGAAATTTTACATTTGCGCTTGTATGAACCGGGGTAGACGCTCCATATTCAAGCGCCATCTTGAAATACGTTAGCCGGTAAGGGACATACAGGACATACTGCTCTGCCTTTTGCGTTTTCGCTGTCGCATGATAAACTTACAGGTGCTGCTAATATAATACTGCTATTACAGTGTTGCCACCTTTGCGACTTTGTCGCTAGATTTAGTGACTTTTCAGACCCCCTTAGCGACTAGCGACAACTATATTAACCAGGTATTTCTCTCCTGTGGACGCCAAAACAGTCTTCTGTTCTATTTCGTATAGGCTTCGCCCTCTAAGAGCTGTCGCTATTGGGTTTATCCCTTCGCGTATGCACAGTCGTGAAGATTTTCTTTCCCGCCCTTGCGTCCAGCACGGGCCTCATCTACGTCTGCAGATACTGTATATAAACAGAGCGGGCCCATAGATCGTCTCCTAGTTTTTCTTCAAGCTAGCAGTATGAAGACTTCTGCCTCCAGCGGTGCTCCTCGCGTCTGCCCCAGCTGCCGGATCGGCTACATCCTGCCGCCGGACCTCTATCCCCGCTGCAAGACCTGCCTCGGTGCCGCTCACGCTGGCAAGGCACCCCCCTCCTCCCGAAGCCTCCTGCCAGTACTGCTCCCGCCTGCCATCTAAAGAGGTTAACTGGCGGGCGGAAGCTTTCCTGGCTCTCAAGGTTGAGGGTGAGGGGGATGGCAGCTGGGCGGACCGAAGGGACTCTGTCGACACCCTTGGGTTATTTAATGAGGACGTCTTCGGTGGGCACAAGTCCTCTGACTCTCCTACTGGCTGTCCCCCCTCCCCCCTGGGAGAACGTATCACAATACGTTTTACGCACAGCGGGCATCAGGAAAACAAAACATATATATATATATATATATATATATATATATATATATATATATATATATTAGGGCTGTCAAATGATTAACATTTTTAATCAAATTAATCAGAATTTTCAGTGGATTAATCATGATTAATCACTATTTGCAATTACACCTGAATCCTAACCATTTTTTTCTGAAATGCATACCAAAAGATACTAGTGCTGTCAAGCAATTCAAATATTTAATTGCATTAATGTCATAGTTAACTCGCGATTAATCGCAATTAATTGCACATTTTTATCTATTCTAAATGTCCCTTGATTTCTTTTTGTCCCATTATATTTTCTCATTTTAATTCTCTTATCAGCATGGAAAAGTAGATTGGCTTGCTTTGTGACAATGTTTTTTTATTGAAAACAACATTGTCATATACGTTATGTTCAATTTCACACTAACATTCACACTTGGAGATAATAATCTGTCACATAATGTAACGCTGTTACCTCAATTTTCCATTGCAGGTAGTACTGCAGGTAGTACTGCAGATAGTACTGCAGGTAGTACTGCCTCATGCCTGAGGCGAGCGTGGCTCGTCCTACTGTCTATGGGATCATAGCGTCGTCAGCGGCATAGCATAGCCGTCGTCATAGCAACTGGTTTCCCGTGACTCATTTCCTGGTTCTTGTTCTCGCTCATAACCAACGTAAAATCAAGGAAAGGGTTTTCCTGCTGCAGGTTTCCCACCGTGGTCAGAAAGAACAGAGGAGAGACTTTGTTTCTCTCACTGACCGTAGAGTCACTACTCGCTCCGAAGCTAATCGCCGTGACGAGACTACTAGCTACGCGGCTAGCAAGCTCAAACCATACTTTGTTTCCGGTCTGCGAAATTACAAGACCCGCCCTTCAATCACTACTATTGGCCAGGCGTCCAAGGTAACGTAACTCCATTTGTTCAGGTCCTATCCCCTGACCAATCCACTATCATAACTACTCGCGGTGAAATGCCTAAACCAAACCAATCAGCTGCTTCGTAGGGCGGGACATGGCGTGGCCATAGACAGTTAAAGAAGTGGACTAACAGATCCCGTTGCTCTCTCTATGCGTTAAACGTGCGTTAAAAAAATTATCTGCATTAAAATGGGTTTGCGTTAACGCCGTTAATAACGCGTTAAACTGACAGCCCTAATATATATATATATATATATATATATATAGGCTTACAGCGCAGAAGGGGCGGAGCCCCGCCAGGGCATCAGAGCACACTCTACAAGGGCGCTGTTGGCCTCTGCAGCCCTGTTCAGAGACTGTGGGCGATATCTGCGCAGCAGCTTCCTGGGCATCTCCATGCCCTTTCATCCGCTTTTACTTACGTGACATGTCTGAGCCCTCTATGACCCATTCGGTCTTATCGACTACCAACGACGAATAATGCGCTGTTGTATGTATTTTTGCCGCTTCCCCCTCCCCCCCCCCTCCTGCTCTGGGGACTGGGTTGGACACAATTGTTTCCCATAATTTAATCGTGGAACTATTTACCAATCATGATACAATTCTCACTAATCGTACACACCTACAATCATGGAATGGTGCACCACGGCATGGGGTTTTTCACACTATTCTCTCTACCCATGCACGCTTATAATCATGAGTGGTTTTGCAACAAACAAGCCAAGCCATTAATGTGGCAGGGGTTTTGTTCTCTATCAGAATAGACGGATCATCTGATACATTCTCCTGGCAGTGCATGGGGAATATTAGTCAATCAATCAATCAGTCAAATTTATTTAAATAGCACTTTACAGCAACCAGCAGGTATCCAAAGTGCTACAAAACACACTAGTTCACCATAATCTACAAAAGAACTACTTACATGTCCCTCGTCTGCAGGTATTCCATGCAAAGTTGGAAGTGTGCCCTCGTTTAGAAGAAGTCTCCCTGCTAACTGACTGAAGTTAGAGAAACAAACAGCTATCTGGCGTGAGCCTTACCTAGCTACTGAGCATGTGCAACTCACTACATAGATGGTAAAGAAGTACAATGTCTCACTCTGTTGCTAAAACAGAGAGCTGAACACAGGCAGAAAAGAGGGTGAAAAGAGTAGCTGCAGCAATGTGCAGTACAACAAAAATTTAGTGTTTTTTTTTTGGGAGCTGTGCCCCACTGCTTGATGTCCATCTTGACACTACTGATGTTGACAGAAGTCCTGGGATGAAAACACATCTGTCCCAACTCTGTGCTGATTTCAGCCAGTACTCAACTATGGCAAATTCCTTGTGTTACTTTCTTGGCAATAAATCCCTTTCTGATTCTGATTTTACTTCCAAGATATTGAAGCCAAGTCTGTTAAACTTGACTGTAGAATGCACAGTAAGGGGAGAGTTCAGGTTCACATTCTCCTACCACATCGCCCCCTCTTCACAAATACGCAGCTGTCGTACAGAGAAAATTTCACTTTTGACTGGTTTTCCGTTGTGGTGTGCAGTTTCTGACAGTTTAATAAAGACTGATCAGAGTTGGACACCAATTAACACATCACCACCCCCCCACAGATTGCTCCTACTCATTTTAACATATCAAATAACAGCTTACTGATAATATCTCTGTATCTTTATCAGTGGACCATGATAATTTCCCCTAAATCTAATTTTTTACTTTGGAAATGAAAAGTTGTAGGGCATCAGTGGTTCAATCTGATATGGGGTGTACATTTTGACCCTGAATTATTTCCAAGACATAATCTATTGAAATATTGCAATAGGCCTATCGTCATCAGGTGTCATATCAGGATTGCATAATATATTTTTCATTAGGTCTCATGAGCCTAGTCACCAGTTGGTTTAGTTACCGCAGATTCATACGGGAGAGAAGTGTCCGCTTTTTAAATAATGTAGACAAACCTTTGGCTCGAGCCGACGACGAGATAAAACAACTTTAGGACATCGCAGAAAAAGTTTTTTTTTTAATGTATTTATTTGACAGGGACAATGCACAGCTCCTTACCAGAACCAGAGTTAGCTATGAGCAAATTTTACAAGAACCTCACTATCAGAATAGCCTCATTCATATTTTAAGATGCTACAAATGATATCCAGCTACAAAAAAGCCCGAAAAGGCTAAAGTTATAACGGAAGTACATAGAGTGGTTTATATGCAGATAGTACGCTGTCTCGCCCAGGAGTGTAGTGCAATTTGTCAATCTACCGGACCCTACCGTACCTACTCACCACAGGAGGTGGCGGTACGCAGTAAGAAGTAACGGTAAGAAGTAACGGTAAGAAGTAATGGTAAGAAGTAACGGTACTCGGCCTAGAGTGACACACAGACACACACACACACACACACACACAGGGAGAGAGAGATACAGAGGCCATCCACACGAAGACGCGTTTTGATGCAAACACACTTTTTTTGCATTGTTTGGGCCGATCGTCCATACGAATCCTGTAAACGCACTGCCTGTAAATGTACTTTTTTGAAACCTGGTCCCAGGGTGAATGAAAAAAAAACAGCTCACGTTTGGCTTCATATGGACGGCGAAACCGCATACGTGCGTTTCGATGATGTCATCTCCACACCCCTCGACCTCACAGCCTGCTGACTTCAACCTAGCTGACTGCTCTAGCAGGGACGCAATGCTATTTATAAAGTGGAAGAAGACAATTTATCAACTAGCTAGCTAATCTGTGTGTTTATCAACTCCTTGAACGGATTATAGTAACTTTTAGCACGGCTTGTTGTAGAAAGGCTACCGCAAGAAAAACGTGTAGCTAGATTATCAAAAAGACATCGGATCATTGATGTTTGTTTGACTGCCGATGTTAGCTAGCAGAGCTAACGTGCTAGCTAGCGCGCTGCAATCATGTCCGATAACAGACAGAATTGCAAAATAAAAAGCAATCCAACAGCATATTATACAATGTAAACAAAGACATGTTTTCTAGCGGTGGCCTTTATATAACGAGCAGTGGTGAAAGTTATTAAAGTCTAGTCCATGGATGTATTAAGAGAACGTCATGTTATGAATGGAAGTGGAAGTGACTGAAGACTGCTCTACTTCGTTTTTGGGTGAATTTCTGTAGCAATAACAGCTAAATTAAATAAAAAAAAATCAATTGCTGACATTAGGAGAAACTCATAAGAGTTAAAAACAGGAGGGTATACATCAAAAGGGCAACACATCAGTGGTAGAAAGGCCTATAGGCCTGGAATATGAAGTAGCGTGTTGAGTCATTTACAAATGGTTTTGATTGGACGCGACTTTTCTTGAAACGAATCCAGGGAAGACGGGATGCATTTGCATCAAAATGTCTTTGTGTGGACATGGCAACAGAGAGCTGTGTGGAGAGGAGAAGGATGGCTTTGTGACCGGTATGAACAGCCAGGCGCATGATCAGGCACAAATCTACGCTTCACAACTCATTTGAAAGAAACACATACATACATACACACAGACTGATTTATAGTTAGATATAAATGTGACAATTTCATCTTCAAGCCAATACAGTATTTATTATTTCCCTGCTCCTCTCAGCAGCATTATTGAACTGCAACACAGTGTTTTTTGTTATATTGCAAGTTTTATGGCAACAATTTTACCTGATCCTCATTGTGCAGGTGAAAACAAAGAATTCATTCTTCCTGCTATGTCACTGAGCTGAACAGTGTCCAATGTAAAATAAAAAATAAGATAAGGAAAGTTAACTGGTCAGAGATGCAGTATCTTCATACTAAAATAACGCATTAAGGTCTTCTTTAATGTGGCAAGGTCAGTCAGTTAAAAGTGTGTCAATCCTTTGGACACACTATTTATTAAAACCATCTCACATGCAGGTCATTACACACACACTAACACACACACTTACATCCAAGAAATATAATATGTCAGAGTTAATCTGACAGCCCAGCCCAGAGCTGTAATGAGAACTGAAATTGTGTATATTAAACCACGCTATAATCTGACACCTTGTCAATTACACATCAGTCCTAAGCATCCCTGTGACCAATCCAGACATTTATTTCATGTGCAGTTGAGCATGGACCCAGACACATGTACAGGTGTATATGCTTCTCTTCTATATGAAGCTTACCCATATTAAATGCTCAGTTAATTTTAGTTTTATTTTGTTGATTCCTACAGTATTTGAATGCAGAAATGTGTACATGCAAATGTATGTTTTCACATCCATATGCATGGCTGCATCACACATCTGGGTATGTGTCGCACAGCTGTCTCTGTGCTGCTTTTTGTGTTGATAAAGGTTTGTTGTACTACATTAACCAGAAGTCTTCGCATGGCGGAAGCACAGGAAGTGAACAGTGTGTGTGGCGCGACAAGCGGGTCGCCTTCATGTGTTTTGGCGAGGCTGTTAAAGTAATAAAGAGTTCTCATAAGTTAGCATGCTGCAACGCACCCAGTTTGTCATACATAAGGAACAAACATAACACCTTTCACCACATCTCAACATTTCAATCAAAACTCCTGGTAACAGAAATGGTTAAAATCAGTCAACCGTCTAACTCCATCAATACAACAGTTTACAGTCTCTTTAAATTTATTTTCTGTATTGGAAAGAAATCACTGATTTTGCTTTACCCAGACTTTAAGCATATTTTGATGCTAGTAAGTTATACTTTAAAATGTTTTTTTTATATATATATATACTGTATGTATATATACTTTTTAAAAATGTTAATGCAGGAATGAGTATTTCTACAATGTGGTAAGGGTACTTTTACTTACAGTATGTAAATTATCTAAATACTTCTTTGTTGTCTGCATGCAGTCCCAGTAGCTTTTAGGATATCATCCACAGCACAAAAACATGTTACACCCTGTGTGTTCTTTGTATATGTGTGTATGTTCTTTGAGTGTGTATGAGTTTGAGCGCTCTATGATTTCCTTGCAATCACCACGATCAACATATCCACATGTCTATGATAACTCTATTTCACACCGAGTGTAAAATCAGCACCCAACCACAGCATGCTCTAACAGGGAAGTGTGTCGACGGTTTGCAGTCAGATGAGGACACAGACTAAAAAGAGTCATGCAGGATGGTTAATCCGCAACTCTTGCAGCCAAATAAATGAGGCGTGCACTGTACAACTTCATGTTTTGGCAGGGATCAGCTGTTGTTGGCGGTGGGAGCAGCCTCTGTGTAATAGGACTTCACTCTTTCTGTCAATGCTACCTCCACACTGTTGTGTTTGCAACCCTGCATTACTTTAAAGGCACTGGTCACATACACACCATAAATGCTGTAGCTGTTCTAACAGGGCTCTGTTTGTCATTATCCTGGAAATATACTGTTGTTGACTGGGAGTAGGTCTTACCTGATGAAGGCAGACGCCAGAGGAAGGAGAGTAGAAATATGGACGGATGACAGTGGTGGACTGCAGATGAAAGCAAATAAACAATGGACAATGGTACAGCCTTAGCGGTATTTAAACAACACTAGAGAACTGTTCCCGCTTCGGTCCCCCTACAGGTTGGAAGCGGAATTGTCCATCACATTACATTATGCAAGTTTGCCAGATCGGGTAGCGGATCTGTAGTTCGAATGAACTGGACAATGTAATGTGATGGACAATTCCGCTTCCAATCTGTAGGGGGACCGAAGCGGGAAAAGTTCTCTAGTGTTACTTTAAATCCTCTAGACCTAACACCAAATCATTTGACCAGCACCACATGTGCAACACCATTTTGCAAACCATCTGGAGATTTCCTTCCACTCACGAATGATTGTCACATCTCCAAACAATGACATTATTAGAACGTGTTTCTCAGGACCTGCTAGATGTTGAAACGTGACATTCATTGGAAACTGAAAATCCTGAGCTTTAATCTGGTGTTTCACATGCTGGGATTGGTTTTAAGGTGGCTTCAGGACAGCCATGCAAATGAAGCCCAGGCCTGAATTCATAGCCATGCTACACCTGTAAACCACCCTGTGTTGACCACACTAGATGTTAGATTATGAGCAGCCTGGTCGTTCTAAAATCAACATACTTGGTATCAATGTAAAGGTCTGAATGTGACCTTTAATGTGAAGTATGACTGCAGCAAACCAGATCTCCCTTGCCTGGGAAACTAGTGACACTTTCTGTGGTGCGATCAAGGCACACGCGGACATTTTTAGAATTCCTCATGGGGGCGTCAGAAACTACGCACTATAGCTTTAATGCGACAATAACAAGTTTAGCGGAAATTCCTTTTAAAGCCTTAAAATTAATGCATGCGCTTTTTGTGTCTGCCAATTAGTTTGTCACGTAGTTTGTGAAATCAGGAAGGGATGAAGCAGTAAAGTTGTGGATGGCTAACATAAACGGAAAATGGATAAAGAAAAGTGTCTTTAGAATGCCAAGTTGAGTTTCAAAGACCTTCCAGATGGTTCTCTCCACAAAACTAAAGTTATCTGCATGTACTCTCGATGTAAACTGAGTAACCACTGTAGTACGTTGAGTCACAAACACCACTTGCTGGCCAAGCATAGGGCTGAAGCAGAGAACCCTCGCCAAAGGCAGGCCAAGCTGTATAGTTTCCACCGGAGACACCTGGCCAACTCTAAAAGCAACAAACTTTCAACAGCAATAGCTTGCAGGGCGAATAACATTGTAGAGGATGAGGGTCTGCTTGAAATAATTTGCAGCGCATCTATGTAAGGGATAATATAGAGCAAGCCAGTCATTATTGCAAATTACAAACAGAAAGAAGCCATGTCGCTCCAGTGAGTGAGCTTACCATGGAGCTAACTAATGCTCTGTTTGCATTCACTGTTGGTGTCGCTGTGGTCCTGCTCCGAGTCCACGCCCTGCTACACCGTGCTACACCCTGCTACTCTTTACGGTGTCCTGCTACATCTTCAATTCAATTCAATTCAATTCAATTTTGCTTTATTGGCATGAACAAAGAAAACATGTTGTTGCAAAAGCAGTTTACAGAAAATGCATAGTACATATCACATATTTAAGGATCACTGTACAGTATATGTCACAGCTTTTTGGTGTCGCTGTTACCTCCACTTAAAAAATGTTTTTATAAGTTAAAAGCATTAAATCTTCAAAATATATGTCCATGCAATACAACATTTGAACGCTTAGCCTCTCAATATTCAATTAAGCCCACACACAAAGCATAAGATGATGTATAACAGTTATACAACTGTTATAAAGTTAAAGAAAATAAATTAATTCAGAATTAGACTGCGCAGCTGGTGTGTGTGCATTCATACCTTTTTGAGTGTCCCTTTATCCACAGAGGTGATATAATCCCAAAAACTTTGTTTTCATAAATCCACAAGAGTCCAAGGAAATGGAATATCTAAGCAGTTTAATCCAAAACGAGTGGTTCGCCTCAAAATCTTAAAGTTTACCAGCCCTAAGTCAGGGATCTTGAACAGGGGGTCCGGGACCCCTAGGGGGTCCTCAGAGTCAATGCAGGGGGGCCTCCAAATTATTGTTAAGTTTTTAAAAAAATTTGAAAGTCCTAAAATGAATCCAAAATATTATTAGCAAATATAAATCCCCACTTACGAGAGGCTTACCTATATAGGTAGTCAGTAGCCACCCACAGATCAGATACATATAAAGTCATGCAAATTATTACAATTATTAAGGTATTATATATATATATATATATATATATATATATATATATATATATATATATATATATATATATATATATATATATATTAGTTATACAACACACTATGTTTCAAAAAGATTACATAACACAATATAATACTTAACAGTTTGTACAATATTATGACTGTTTGATCCTAAACCAATGTGTAATGTTGGGATCTTATGGTGGTGAGTCCCTCAGGTTGAGGCAGGCAGATACATATTTAGCTGCTAGTGGAGCTGCTGTCCCTTCTCCTAGGAGAACTACCAGCTTCTCTTCTGATGTTAACTTTGGGAAATTTGCTATTTTTTTTTGCTATTTTTCCAAAGTGCAAATCTCTTAGTGAAGAGAATTTTTCACAGTGGAGGAGGACGTGTATCTCTGTATCTCTCCCCTGTTGAGCAGTGAGCACATATACGCTCCTCTCTGGGCAGCCATGTCTGTCTGAGTCGTCCTGTCTCTACGGCCAGTTGGTGGTCACTGAGCCTGTATTTAGTCAGGATCCGTCTCTGCTTTAGATCTCTGACAGTGTGCAGATACTCAGCCAATTTATATTCTGTTAAGAGTCAAATAACAATTTAGTCTACTTTGTGTTTTTGTTTGACTTTTCCAATGTTCTAAATATTGATCTTTTGAATGATTCATAATCTGTTTTGTTCTGTTGTACTGTATTGCCGTCTCTCTGTGTCTCTGTCTCTCTTGCTGTCTGTCTGTCTGTCTGTCTGTCTGTCTGTCTGTCTGTCTGTCTGTCTGTCTGTCTGCTTCTCTTACCAGTCTCTCTCTCTCTCTCTCTCTCTCTCTCTGTCTCTCTCTCTCTCTGTCTGTCTGTCTGTCTGTCTGTCCTACTTTTCCAACTATTCTCACTACTTCAACTTCTTACAGATTTAAGCTATTCATCCAGTTTAGCAATTTAGCTATTTAGCATTCCCACGCATTTTCTGCAGGAAATGCATTTTCTAGTTACATTATATTCAACACTGTGGTCACTATATCCCAAAGAGTGATTGCACAAAGTACTAAACATACTTTGTGTTGCATATGCCGGCATTAAAGTGTCTAAATTACCACACAGCAAACCTAGGACCAAGTAGTAGGCATCCGGTGTCGGGTCAGGTATTCAATTCAATTTTATTTATAGTATCAAATCATAACAGACGTTAACTCAGGACTCTTTACAGACAGAACCTGGCTGCCTCGGCCTCGACCGGTTGGGGGGGAGGGAAAGAGAGGGAGGGAGAGAGAGAGAGAGATAGTTTTAAAATAAGTATACAGTATGACTTATAATAATCACAGTGACAGTGGGTATGATGGAATGATATGAACAGTGGCAACAGCGGCATTCCAGCGGGTAAACACATTGCTTTGGGTTTAAACTAGTGGTGGGCCGTTATCGGCGTTAACGCGCTGCATTAATGTGAGACTCTTATCGGGCATAAAAAAAATATCGCCGTTAATCTATTCTCAAAGTTGGGTTGGGAACTGGGTCTATAGGCTACTATGCAAGCTATGATGACTTTCACCTTGATATTTTAGCGCGGATGTATACAGCCTACTGACTGTAAAACAGTTCATCACGTCCAGCTGGGAGGAGACCTCGGGGAAGACCCAGGACTAGTGGAGGGATTATATCTCCAACCTGGCCTGGGAACGCCTCGGGATCCCCCAGTCAGAGCTGGTTAATGTGGCTCGGGAAAGGGGAGTTTGGGGTCCCCTGCTGGAGCTGCTGCCTCCGCGACCCGACACCGGATAAGCAGACGACGATGGATGGATGAATAAACAGTGTTTCCCACACATAGGCTAATGTGCGGCGGTGCGCCTCACAATCAACACTGCCCACCGCACTTGCGTTTATTAATTTTTTTACCGCTATTTAAAACATGCAGCTATTCATTCAGCAGCATATTTACTTCCATGCTCTCCTCCGTCTCTCTGTCACTTGCGTCTGCCAGTGTGTTAATGTCAGAGTCCTGACCCGACTCTCAGCAAACCAGCGATTTTGCCCGCTTTAAAAAGTTAACTAGTCGCAAGTTTGCGGTAAAATGCAATTGGATTGTCGAGGTCAAAACACTATAAGTAGCAGCTGTGAATCAAATAAATGTATTATAAATAGGGCTGTCAAATGATTAAAATTTTTAATCAAATTAATCAGAATTTTCAGTGGATTAATCATGATTAATCACTATTTGCAATTACACCTGAATCCTAACCATTTTTTTTCTGAAATGCATACCAAAAGATACTAGTGCTGTCAAGAGATTAAAATATTTAATCGCATTAATGTCATAGTTAACTCGCAATTAATCGCACATTTTTATCTATTCTAAATGTTCCTTGATTTCTTTTTGTCCCATTATATTTTCTCATTTTAATTCTCTTATCAGCATGGAAAAGTAGATTGGCTTGCTTTGTGACAGTTTTTTTATTGAAAACAACATTGTCATATACGTTATGTTCAATTTCACACTAACATTCACACATGGAGCTAATAATCTGTCACATAATGTAACGCTGTTACCTCGATGTTCCATTGCAGGTAGTCCTGCAGATAGTCCTGCAGATAGTACTGCAGGTAGTACTGCAGATAGTACTGCAGATAGTACTGCAGGTAGTACTGCCTCATGCCTGGGGCGAGCGTGGCTGGTCCTACTGTCTATGGGCTCATAGCGTCGTCAGCGGCATAGCCGTTGTCATAGCAACTGGTTTCCCGTGACTCATTTCCTGGTTCTCGTTCTCTTTCATAACCAACGTAAAATCAAGGAGAGGGTTTTCCTGCTCCAGGTTTCCCACCGTGGTCAGAAAGAACAGAGGAGACACTTTGTTTCTCTCTCTGACTGTAGAGTCACTACTCGCTCGCTCTGAAGATAATCGCCGTCACGAGCCTACTAGCTACGCGGCTAGCAAGCTAAAACCGGCCGAGGCTTGTGTCTGTTTTGTTTGCGGTCTGCGAAATTACAAGACCCGCCCTTCAATCACTACTATTGACCAGGCGTCGAAGGTAACGTAACTCCATTAGTTCAGGTCCTATCCCCTGACCAATCCACTATCCTCACCACTCGCGGTGAAATGCCTAAACCAAACCAATCAGCTGCTTCGTAGGGCGGGACATGGCGTGGCCATAGACAGTTAAAGAAGTGGACTAACAGATCCCGTTGCTCTCTCTATGCGTTACTCGTGCGTTAAAAAAATTATCGGCATTAAAATGGGTTTGCGTTAACGCCGGTAATAACGCGTTAAACTGACAGCCCTAATTATAAATAATGTTATGTCATTTGTTTACTCTTACACTGAATGTTTGCTGCTTCATCCCAGATGAGTATATATAAAAGTATTTTCCGCGACTGAAAAAGACCACCGCAGAAACACTGTAGTAAACACAAGTAGTACATCTTATTGAACATGATTTATTTTCATCACCAATTATCATAGTAGAACAGCTTTCTCAAGCAGTTTGTGATGCATTTTGGAAACAGGAGATGAGCCCCTGGTCTAATGCGCCACCTGGCTTGAGAAACCCGTTCTCAAAGACTTAGCCTACTTTTAGTCATTATTTGGGTAGCACACATATTCTGAATGCCTTCGGGCAGAATTCAAATTAGCATTTTAATCTAGATTAATCTAGATTAATTCCAAGATTACAGTGAGATTAATCTAGATTAAAAAAAATAATCTATGCCCACCACTAGTTTAAACACAAAGATTTAATGCGCAAAGATTGGGGATTTAAAAGGGCTCAGAAGCTTATTTTTTTACCCTGGAGTACCCCAGCAGGGACATTGTCATGAAAATCTTTATTTGTGTACCAAGGCTAAGTTCTAACGGCAGCAGCCCAGGGTTCGATTGCGAGCCTATCGATTGCGTCCTAGCAATTAAAGGTCAAAATGCGCCAAAATAACCTTAAATGAATAAATGAAATATGGCATATAATAACATCTGTCCATGCTCCTGACTTTCTCACACAGAGGCGTCCATTCTCTCCTATGATGGCAGCATGTATATGAAGGTGGTGATGCCAACCATCATGCACACTGAAGCTGAGGATGTCTCCCTGCGTTTTCGCTCGCAGCGGGCCTATGGCCTCCTCATGGCCACCACCTCCCGAGACTCAGCCGACACACTCAGGCTGGAGTTGGATGGGGGTCGCGTCAAACTCACGGTCAACCTAGGTATCGTATGCCCCCCCCCATCTGCCTCCACACTACCACCTTCACTGTGAGACGGTTCACCATTGAGCGGTGACCTCTCCTTTCACTTCTATCTTTTCATCAGTTACACATCACTATGATCCCTTAAAGGTTTCTTCCAGATTTAAAAAATAGATAAGTGAGTGGTTATCTCTTTTTGCATGGGTGTTAATGCGGTTTTGTGCACACAGATAACCATGGACTGCTTACTGAATTCAACTTTTTAGTGGATAACATCTTAGGCTACACATCATAACTTATATTATTATAATGGTAAACATGTTTGGCCCATCTATGAAACAAACCATATCCATATTATTGTTTACGGAACTTTTGAGATAGTCACAGCACATTAAGCAGAATATACATTATGACGTAGAGATACTGGACTTTAAAGTCTGATCTCTAACAAAGTATTTTTAAAGAACTAAGTGTGCTGAGACTTTCTAGGAGGTTACTTTCACCAAGTATGCCCACTGATCTTCAGTCTGTCATCCAAAAGGACATTAGAAGATTTTTTTCTTGTCTTTCTCACTAACCTCATTTTTGTGTCTGACATCAAGTTGTTTCTCTGTCACCTTCCTGTTCTTCTAGGTGGTTGTTTTCTTTGCTAATGATGATGTCTTTTCTGGAAGTCAATGCTTTTTGTGTTTTGTTTTTATGTTTACCTGTCAACTCCATTTTCCATCATGCTTTGTCAAAAGATGGTATTCACCCCTTCAAAGGCCTTTAGCCTGCGGCCCGTCAGGCAAACAGCCCGAGAACAGAGCCCAGCAAAACCTACAGCTGGCTGCGACCCCAAATACCTCCACACTCCCAATAATAATTTGTAGGAAGTAGGAAAAACAAGTCACACCTCAATTGATATATTGTACAGTATGAATAGTAAAAATCATAAAATGTAAGAGTAACGGCAATATAAGCAGACAATAGCTGGTTATTCTAGGCACATTTAGATAACTCATTCACTGATTTCATCCCAGATTTCAGTCAACATATTGTGCAGCTCTAATTGGTCAGAGCTCTTTACAATTCTTAGTCTATGATAATCTGTGTGATTTTCTGCGGCACATTTGTAAAATGTTGTAGATCTACAGTAGCCTCTGATCTAGCTTAGTGACACATGTATTCATAAGATAGTGCTCCAGGTCAGACGGTCGGGGTTCCTGTGCCTCTGCATGGTGCTGGTGCTGATTGGATCGTGGCTGTTTGCTCCCACTTTTCTGTTGCGGTTGACGACACATGAAACCACCAGCCACATGTTGACCAACCCTCAATGTCTTTACAGCTGCATACAGCAGTTATTCTGGCCTCAGTGGAACTGTTCACATACTTTAGATTTTCTACTACAGATTCCAACACACCACTGTGTTAATAGCAAATCAAATTAAACGAGTCTGCGTTTCTTGACTTTTCAAAGATCCGTGGCTCTAAAATAGATGGCTGCTACCACCTTGTTGGTGCAGAGGCTTTGGAGCAAGAGACTTGGATATCTCTAATCGGAATATTCAAACCTAAAGTGGAACAGCATTGTTGGGTTGGAAAACTCATGTAGCTGGTACTACAAGTGGCCATTTTACTGTAAATACTGTGCCTAAATAATTAGTAAATTTGAATTCTGGTACTATGGGTAAAAAAAAATAGCACAAGCTCTAGAAAAGCAGCTTTTTACAACAAGCACATTTCTATGAGAAGTCCATCATTATCTTATTTACTATTAAATCATGTTTTGGGAAATCTTTAAGATATCTCATTTATTTTAAGGTAATTTAGCTAAGTTAACTATAAATACAAATGAATAAAATGGCTGCCTTCCTGCATGTGTACGTCCCCGGAAGGGTGGACTTTTTGTTTTTGGATGTCTGCAGCAGTAACCTTGAAGGATGCAATTTCATCTGTCATTTATTCTTCCCCATCTAGACTGTATCAGGATAATCTGTAACTCCAGTAAGTTAACACTCAAGTTTCATTTTGCTTTCTATGTTGATGGATGTTGTTTTTTAAAAAGGAAATGTTTTCTGAAATATGAGTCCTGCACTGCCCTCCACTTTCTCTTAAGCCTACCAATGAGAGGATGGGTTTGCTCAGTTGGTTTGACTACCCAGAGTTCAATGGAAACCAAGAGAAATATCCTCAGTCAAATGGAATGAGTGGTGATTCCTTTTTTTTCTACAAGTACAAAAAGAGAGAGTGACTCTAATCAAATGTCTTATACTCGTAAAACCTTTGGTCCTAGTAACTGACACAATTAGTTTGAAAGGTCTATTAATAATTTTACTACTGTAGATGTTCAACACTGTCTGCCTATTTGGTGGACCTACACAGGCCAAATAACCTTAACCCTGACCCAATTTTTAATCCTCCAGAACCCCCCTTTTCTAACACAAATGTCTAACATAATTCCTTTCATTTAGTAGTTATTTATAAAGAATTTATAATTGGTATGAATAACAGGTACAATTTAATAAAGCGCACCAATAGAAATTGGCAAGTACTTGCAACAGTACTTGCTTCATGCTTCAAGAACCCTTCAAGTAATCAACCACTAGAACTCACATTCCATTCAACCAAAATATCTACCACAATGCAGTTGTTTAGACACCTGTTACATTTAGAAGAAAAGGCATCATACAGTATTAACATGGCTTAAAGCCGCCTACACATAATCCTTGGGAAAACCGCAAGGTAAGGCGCAGAGCAGAGAGGTAAAGCAAAGCTCACGGCAGCAATTCCCAGTGGTGCGCCAAGGGTAGTGCTGCACCTAGTCAGGCAGCACCACTCTCCGAAAACAATGGAACGGCCAGCGCAGAGCAGTTTTACAGTGGATCACATGTAGGCGGCTTAAAGGGTAACTACCGTTTATTTCAACCTGGAGACTATTTTCCTTTGTTTTAATGTCTAAGTCACTGATGGGAACAACAATCTTTTACATTGGTCCAGTATTAAGCAAGATTGCTGCTGTCGGCAGCGACGAAACAAGCTACAATGTAAGTTATGGGGCATTTGTCCAGCTTGTATTTACCTTCACAAAAGATTAATATTCTAAGTGTCTGACAACATTATGGAAAGGATTTGTCAGGAGGTCAATCTTTCTGTTAAAGAGTAAGATCCTTTTTTTAAACCTAAAAACTTCTGTGAAATTGTGTTGGCTAATCCCACCAGAATCCATGTAAATAAACAGTAATTTTAGCATCATAAAATACACTTTTAAAAGCCATTTTGGGTTGTCTTTCCACTTTTCCAAACATCACAACTCTTGGTTGAACAACTTGGTTGAAATAAACACATTGTTTACCAATTTAAATGTGAAAATACGTTGGCTCTATACACGCTAAAAGTATTGCTTTTTTAATTGGAGTCTGGTGGGTTTTAAAAAAAAAGGTCTCAAAGAGGTTATCTCTGAAGGGATCCTTTCCATAATGTTGTCAGACACTTAGAATATTAATGTGAGCCTGTCCGTGGCAAAACAAGCACTTTTGTGAAGGTAAATACAAGCTGGACAATTGCCCTATTAACTATGAACATTGTAGCTTGTTTAATACTGGACCAATGTCAAAGATTGTTGTTCCCATCAGTCACTTTGACACAACAACATAGGAAAATAGGGTTGAAGTTAGTTAGGTCAGAAGAAACTGATTATCAAAATTGGACTCCAGAAATATGCAGAATATGCAAGATAGTTGCAAGGGAAATTTGATATCCAATATATTATTACGTCAGGTTACTTTCTACACATTCTAAGTTTAGGAATGGTGATTCTGTATGCAAATACAAGTGTGTCTGCTGCTTAATAAAGTTGTTCATAGTGTCTCAGTTGCGTATCAGTTGTCAGGCTTTCATGAATAACTTACAGATTGCTTTTACTCATAATGAGGCCATGGAGATCTTTGTCTTCAATTCTGTTATTTTAATGTATATATAAAAGGAAGGAATTTATGTCCGTCTGGCAGCTGTCAGTCAATCCGTCCTTCAGCCTGACCCGCATACTAAGGAACAAAACGCTCACACAGCATACTGACAAACGGAAGTAAATATGAACTAAGCTAACGCACAATATAGGTTGACAATGTCTGTGATTACTTCACAGTTATTGTTATTACGCCTCCATGCCACTACTGCAATGTGAGACAATACAGTAGATGTAAAAATAATGAACGTAGCATCAGTACAACTCGCTCTCACTCAAAACTCGTCAAAAATTGAGGCTTGGTCAGTGAATCCCTTTAGGGTCTGTATGGGACCCACTGAGCATCCGCGGTGCTGTAGGATGACGTAGTATGGAGAGCAACAACGGTAGCGATTAGTATGAATGACCGCAAATTGCAATAAGGCAGGTTGGTTGATGGATAGGTTAAACAACCTGTACCCTGCATAGTGAAAAATGACCCCAAATCGACCCCGACCACGCGCGTTGAAAAATGATGCAAAGGGTACCCAGAGCGTCAAATATCGTCGAGGATGGGATTACAATGGAAGTAGTTGAAAGCCCCCTGAATGCGTCTGACTGAGACGCTAAAGGAGACTTTTGGCGTCTGACCAAGTGTCCTTTTTTGATGCACAGGGAGTGAGACTGTGCTGGTCAGTAACACATTGCCTCCCCCAGAGGAAACATTGTTTGGACTTTTAGCCACTGGAAGTAAAAATGATCTGCTGGAACTCAGGGATCATCCCGAGAATGGCTGCTTTATTCCAAACGATTTAACTGGATATACCTGAAAACTGTATGTAATATCCTACCTGTCTGATGTATAGAACAAATACTTAATTACTATTTGATCCTGAAACAGTAGTGTCCAGCTGTAGAGCTCCAAGCTCAGGCTCAGCTCCAGTGTGGGGACCTATTTCCAACGCCAGGACCCACGGTGAATTCTTAAAAAAAAAAGACACTGTGGGAAGTAGTGTGGAATCATGGGAGTTATTGCCAATTAAAATCTATCTGACATAAACATGTATTCACTTTATGTAATTTCATTGTAATGAATGAGCCGCAGTGTTTTCTCTTTGTGGTGGTAACCAATGTAGTATGAAGCATAGGGGCATTAGCAAGCTGCTAAATTAGTGGAATATAACAACTGAATGCTTTGTTCACAGTGTTGGGAAGTTTACTTTTGTAAATGGTATAGGATAGTGAATCACAACAAAAAAATAAAAAATATCACAGCACACACAATGGTAATTAAATATAAGCTGCTGGACAAAACTACGTCAATATCATGTGGACTGCTGGCAAACATTATTTGCATTGCACAGTTATGTCCAAGCCCTTCTTAGATTTTTGTATGAAATCTTTTCTAAATTTCCAGCACTGGAACACTTTTTATACGTAGGCAACTAGTACGTAGTGACAACTCAGACAGCTTGAAAGGCAATTTAACAGGTGGTGCTACAAATTAAAACAGGAGAACCTTTGAAGAGCATGAGAATAGCATCAAATTTAACTTCAATCACTTCAAGTTGAACGTGGTGTAACGTGGTGTTTCTGGTTCTTCCATCTCGAAACAAACTAACAAAGCTCAAGTGTTTTTGGTGCGAGCAGGCAGCACTGGCAGAACTGGAGCATGTGCGGTCTTCTTATAAGACAGCTTGATTGCTTGATTCCCTTATTGATGAGCCAGCTTCATCAAACCTGGTGACAGAGCCATCTACCGCTCTGGGTTTGGAATGATTCGTAACATTTTTATAATTGTAACGAGTAATGATGCAGCACATACAAAAATGTATCGGAGTAAAAGTATTAAACTCATCGAAAATATGTACTGAAGTAAAAGTGGAAGTAGGAGAAAAACATAATACTCCAGTAGAGTACAGATACAGCCTTTTAGTACTTAAGTACAGGAGTAAAGTAGTTCTACATCGTTACTAACATCTCTGACTTTTAAGAAGTAGTTATTGTACCTAAACCCTAAAACAAAAAAAACCCAAAAATTACATTTTATATTGGACTGGTATCTAATGTGGCTTAGCTTAATTTGGTGTTCTTGGTTTGCATTTCAGGGCAGAAAATGTAGTGAAATGAAAGGAGGGAAGTAAGGGAAGAATTGAAAGGAAAAGATTTCTTTAAGTCTTAATGAGTAAAAGCAATTTTCCTACTGTAGTTGCCCTTTCTCAGTTCAAACTATTTGAGAGCCATGACTCTGATACTGCAGCATTGTGGTCAGGTGTATTCTATGATAATTATTTAAGTATTAAGAATTATTATTTTAAAATTTTTCTCTGTGTATTTCACTGACTAAACCAAACCTTTGTTTCCCAAAGGTATACGTTCTAGTTTGAAAACTAAACTATAAAGCAATTCAATTTCAAGCTATTAAGCTGCTTGTAGGATTTCTGCCAATGATTCAATGGTTGACAGGTGGGAAAACAAAGGTTTGGTTTTAGGCTCAGGATGTCTTTAACTTTGTGATTGACTATTGTTCTCAGGCAAGGGACCGGAGACCCTTTATGCCGGGCAAAAGCTTAATGATAATGAATGGCATACAGTGAGAGTGGTGCGTCGCGGCAAAACCTACAAGCTAACTGTTGACGATGATGTAGCAGAAGGTACTTACCTGCATTAACTTGGTTCATGCTTCAAGAAATGTTGTTAGTGGTGCCTTGTCAGTGGTATTACACCATGCTGTGGTGTGTTGCCATAGAGATTGATCAATATGTAATTCTGCTACAAAGAAAGCATGAACATATGTTACGTTTAGTGACAGTTTGCATTCATCTAATACTGTTAATGTAATTTTCTCCTTAAATCAGCCCTTTTGTGTTAGTGTCAGACAGTGTTCTCTTTTCTTTTTGGTTTTGTCTTTCTTTTCAACCCATCCCCTCCACCCTCCCCGTCTGCAGGCCAAATGGTGGGCGACCATACTCGCCTGGAGTTCCACAACATCGAAACAGGCACCATGACAGAGCGTCGATTTGTTTCCAGCATCCCATCCAGCTTCATTGGTCATCTGCAGAGCCTTAGGTACTTACTTTTACTTCACTTTTGAAATGTATATGTATGTTTAATGTCTTACAGTAATTGCTTTCATTTTAGCAATAAATCACATTACAAGGTAAAAAATCCAAAGAGAGTTGTCACCAAAATTCTGTAGCTGTACAGAATTATTTTGCTTCTTTTAAGTAATTATTTTGGCTTTACAGCACATTTACTGATTTGTCCAGTCTCAGCACTCTCCCCATGTATAGAAGGCAAATTTAGTGAGCAGCTGGTAAAGAACATTGAGTAACTAAAGAGCCAAATATTTTCCTCAGGAGTTGGTGGAGACCAAACCTGATTGTAAAGTTATTGTTGGACTTGCGTTCGTCCGGGGGAATTAAACACAAGACGAAATTAACGCTGCTGTTTCTCTGTGTCAGTTGAATGAGTTCATTTAGATAATGAAATATTTGTAAGACATGATTCATCAGGCAGTGTGTTTGCTCTGCTGGAGTTGGAGTTGCCCTCAATTGGCAAAACAATTATGTATTAAGCTAAGGGTCTCCCATATTCAAACATTAGAGTCTTTACTTACAATTATCCTTGACAAATGTATGTTTTTCAGACTTTAAAGAACAAGTAAGACTTTATGCTTTAACACAGTAATTTCAAGTGCCTGTTCCTGTCCTTTCCTCAGATTTAACGGCATGCTCTACATCGACCTGTGCAAGAATGGTGACATTGATTATTGCGAGCTCAATGCCCGCTTTGGGATTCGTTCGATTATTGCCGACCCTGTCACCTTTAAATCCAAGAGCAGCTATCTGAGCCTGGCCACCCTACAGGCCTACACATCCATGCACCTCTTCTTCCAGTTCAAGACCACCTCCCCAGACGGCTTCATAATCTTCAACTCTGGAGATGGCAATGATTTTATCGCTGTAGAACTTGTTAAAGGGTATGTTTTGTTTTGAAAGGTTGTTTGATACCGTTTTGGAAACTGAAACCTTGAAGATTTAGTAGTGGCACTATTTGTCTACCAGATATGTGAAAGGAGTCGCTCATAGTGATGAACCTACAGTAAATGATCAGCTGACTCTGCAGCTCCTCTCAACTTTGAGGAGCTATATAGTGAGTTTCAGCTCATCGTTTAACTCTCTGAAACCTTACTGTTTCAGTTCACTCTTACCACTCCATTGGCTTCATGGTGGACACAAACACCAATACAAATGAATGATAATGTTGCTCTTCAACTGCTGGATGTATAAATAAGCAACCTTTTGCTAACATGTTGGTCATATTAACTTTTAAGGATGATTGTTTCTACTGGCCCCCAAGTGGGGGGTTATTTAATTGACAGGATAGCTTGAAGACATGAAAGGGGGGGGGGGGGGGGGGGGGGACACCATGCAGCAAAGGGCTGGATTCGAACCATTGGTCATGTGTCATGAATAGTGATCTTAAATCTGTCATGGGGTGCTTGGATTTATTCACACACTTAAAAAAAACACTTTAAATTTATTAAAAGCTTCTTTCTCTTTACAGCAATATGTTGATATGTATATCATAATAATCTTTGCTTAGTCTGTGGAATGAATCTGGTCAGACCTGGTTCGCCAGAGTCTATCGAAAGGGTACCATCTCAGGCCCAATTTTTTACAAAAATGCCAATAATTGACTTTGAAATATCTCACTGATTGAAATTAACCCATATTTGTGCCTATTCTCCCACTGTTGCACAGTCAAATCAGTAAGTCAGGAAAATACCAAGAAGTCACAGCACTGCTTGTGCTACTCTTTGCACAGTCATGAAAACAAAGTCCTAATTATCATAATCTCTAGGAAGAGAGTATGAATTTGAATGCCTGGCATTAATTCTGTGTTCACAAATTGAAACTGGTGAGTTTTGCGAGATCTTTTGATTGTTGTTGGATTGCAGAGAATTGTAGATAATTTCACCTGCAGGAAATGACAAATTGCTTCAAAGACTGACTGGCAATGCACACATATTCATTTTGTCTGCAGTGACTTGATGATTACTTGATTACAAAACTCTCAGCAAGTATGTTAATCATTTTCATCATTTTTTAATCAAAATTTACTCAGCTTCTGGGTCAGGGCTGCCAGTTAGAAGCATAAACTGTATCAAAAGATGGACGGTGTGTCTCCACTTCCTACCCATGTACAAAAGTGAAGCCAAAATATCCCTGATACTGACACCTCCATCTTGTAATTTTGGAGCCAGAGTCTGCACAGTAGTGATTGGGCGGTGGATCCGCGGTATTGAAGTCCCGCCCATACACCTGTCCGACTAGTCGCGAGTCAATCCCAGCTGTCAATCGTTATGTTTGACCCCGTTTTTATAGCATCAAATACAAATTACAAACCAAACTGATAAGAAAAATGAACACTTGAACAAACATCAGCGTGATCATACCTACCTAAAAAAAATCATTTGAAGTGTACTTAGATTTTTTTGTTTGTCCCATTTGCTAACAAAGAGGGGGCGGGACTTATGACCTATACTGCAGCCAGGCAGCAAGGGGCCACCCAGATGTTTTGGCTTCACTTTTACACTCTATGCATCAACCCCTGGTTTAAAAATTTTAAGAACAGCTTCAAAGGCAGAACGCTGAAGATTCTTTAAGCAATCTGTAACTGAGATTATAGATTTATATATTTAAAATAGGGACAGTGCAAAGTGATGAACATTTTTGTAAATATGCAAGATTATAGCCGGTGTTGAAGTTCATTTTCAACACAATGAAATCAATAAGAAAAATAACAGTAAAACAGTACAATAAACAAACAGACAACAAACCAAGATTTAGGGTGCTAGAGTAGGGCTGTCAATCGATTAAAAAATGTAATCAAATTAATTACAGACTCTGTGATTAATTAATCTAAATTAATCGCATACATAATTTTTGCTGTGAAAGTATTTTAAATATTTCAATTCAAATGAATAATCATCATTAGTAACATTAAAATTAAAAAACAATTTGTATTATTATTTTCACTGTTCAAATATATATATTAGTGGTGGGCCGTTATCGGCGTTAACGTGCTGTGTTAATGTGAGACTCTTGTCGGGCGATAAAAGAAATATCGCCGTTAATCTATTAACAAAGTTGGGTTGGGGGCTGGGTCTATAGGCTACTACGCAAGCTATGATGACTTTCACCTTGATATCTTAGCGCGGATGTATACAGCCTACTGACTGTAAAACAGTTCAAAATGAATGTTTAACTGAATAAACAGTTAGTAACAGTGTTTCCCACTAATGTACGGCGGTGCGCCTCACAATCAACACCGCCTGCCGCACTTGCGTTTATAATTTTTGTTAACGCTATTTAAAACATGCAGCGTATTCGTTCAGCAGCATATTTCCTTCGCTGCTCTCCTCAGTCTCTCTGTCACTTGCGTCTGCCAGTGTGTTAATGTCAGAGTCCCGACCCGACTCTTAGCAAACAAGCAATTTCGCCCGCTTTAGAAAGTTAACTAGTCGTAGTTAGTTTGTGATGCTTTCAGTGCATTTTGGAAACAGGAGATGAGCCCCTGGTCTAATGCGCCACCTGGCTTGAGAAACCCATTCTCAAAGACTTACTTTTAGTCATTATTTGGGTAGCACACATATTCTGAATGCCTTCAGCAGAATTCAAATGAGCCATTTTAATCTAGATTAATCTAGATTAATTCGAAGATTACAGTGAGATTAATCTAGATTAAAAAATGAATCTATGCCCACCACTAATATATATATATATATATATATATATATATATATATATATATATATAAAACAATCAACAATATGACCTAATATGCTGAGGAAATAAATTCAAAAGGGTATTATACAACAACAACTACGAATGCACCGCGAGGCTGTAGATTACCAGCTTCATTGAACGCACCGTCTCTCGTCTGTGTTCCGACTGAAACAGTCAAACTTTAGCGTTAGCTGTCAGTGTTTGGTGTCAGTGTCGTGTTTAATCCAGCTACTAGCTAGCAGAAGGCTAACGTTACCTGCTGTTGAGTTGTTAAGCTGTTAACTAGCCAGCAATGTTTCTGTTCTGCGCACTCTGGTCTCTTAATAGGCTACATCCATCGTCTCCCTCCTTCATATAACAGTTGTATAGTGTTTAGAACGGCTCCGGGTGAAAGGTAATATATGGAATGGATTAATTGCGATGAATTTTTTTAACGCACTAATTTTTCTCAGATTAATGAATCGAAATTAACGCGTTATTTCGACAGCCCTATGCTAGAGTGCTAGTGTTATTGCATATCGCCCTATTGCAAAAGTTTCTAACATGCTGATATAGATTGCACTGTGCTCCACTGCACATGCGCTATTGCACCTTAATTAGCATACATAGCTGTATTTATATACGCACTCTCAATAACATTTCTCTTGCAGATACATCCACTATGTTTTTGACCTGGGAAATGGGCCCAACCTCATCAAGGGCAAAAGTGACAGGGCATTGAATGACAACCAGTGGCACAATGTGGCCATCACCCGGGACAACAGCAACACCCACACACTGAAGGTAGACGCTACAGCCACTAGTCAGAGTATCAACGGGGCCAAGAACCTGGACCTGAAAGGTATGCAAAGAACCTGACACCTGTTACATGTTTACAGCTCCTTGTGTCTAGTAAGTTGTTGAACTACTAAAAAACTTGCAATAACTGGCTAGACTGGACTGCCAAGGTGCCTATGTCTTGGTACCAATTTAACGCTGTTTTTTGGCCATGCTGGACAGCCAGACTGCCAAATATTTACATTGTGCCGCTATGTTGACGGTTATGAAAGCATGTGCTCTTGTGGAGCTCTGGTCCCGGCTGATCACCTTTTATTGACTAACAGTTACAACAACGACTGCTAAAAAGACCGCAACCTCACAATCCTCTGTACCCGACTGACAGCCACCCTTTCTCAGTTTAACGTCACTGCAACAATGTCTGTAGGCTACGGCCGCTGAACAGAAGCAGGGAAAGAATTTCAGAAGGGGAGAGATTTTTGGTTTTCCAGACCCCGTTATACAGTTTGTCTATACAGTGTACATTACACATTAGGGTTGCATGCCAGTTTGTATTAAAGTGGGAATCATCTTACTGTCCAACATATGACCTAGCCACAGTAATATCCCATAACATCAGAATTAGAAATGGTTCCACTTATGTGGAATTTGCCGTGGTGAAAACAATAATTACAGAAAAACAAATACATACATACAAAGTAACTGTAGAAAAAACAGAGGCTGAATGGGTTGCAGTGTTTTCTTGTAGTGGTGGGTAGCGAGTGATGCTGGGTTCAGTTATAAACTAGTCAAACGTAGGATTATGAACTATGTATTGAAAACAATGACTACATAACATTAACAGATCATTTTAACTATTTACATATTAAACTAACTAGACTAGAAGATGATACAGATCGATACAGATGAAGTGTAGCCTTTGATCTGCATTGTCAATCAAATCAGGTTGGTTTGTCAAATAAATTTTATGGTTCAGCATATAAAATACCTAATTACCCGGAGATCAAATGTTATATAGGCCTATATTAACAACTTAACCTTAAAACTATACTATGATCCAAACAGTACAGACAGTTACATGTTAACACTGTCTCCTCCTAACTTCTGTGTGTCATTCAAAACCTTTCTTTTTAGTAAACTCTGTGTACACAAACAATGTTCTCAATGCTCAAGTTCATATGTAGAGATCCCTGTCCCTGGTGATACTTATGAACTTATGTCGAGCCTTCTTAGTGTTTTAGAAATAGTGATTTTGATTTGATCGTAATAGTGCCCCTAGCACTCCCATTCAAAAGGCCATTTGACAGAAAAACGAAAATACGGTAAATCTTAACATTGGCGTTTCCGTCCTAATTAGGCTTTTAAATGAAAGTATGACTCGGATACATTCACAAAAAGACCCTAGGTTGCATTTTGGCGAGAGTTACGCTTTAATAAAATCTCTGGTTTTATTCGGGCTCGAGGCCATTAATACAGTTCATGAATATGTGCACGGAGACGAACTGAAGGCTCGGTTAACAACGATTAGCCCCATTATAAAGATCAGCTCGAGCGGAAAATGTCGTGGAGGGGGTGAACAGCTGTGAACAGCTAGACTTTGATAAATGACGTTCGGGGCGATTTAACAGCGGTGTGGCGACGGCATTTCTACGGTTAAGCAGTAGAGATAATCTGGAAAGACACAACAACACTAGCAGCATGCTAGATGCTAAATGCTAAATGCTAAATGCTCTGAGCCTGAAGTGAATGATGACGATGTGTAATGAACACGTGACTTCACAAGGGGGAGGGGCTGTATGCCCCTGGTCTGGGTCATACAGTCGTTGATTGGGGAAAAAATGTAATTCGGATTTTATCTAACTTGGCGGGTCTTAAAGGAGAACTCGGTAAATCGGTGCTAGCAACACGGAGCTGCTGAAGCTAATGCAGAGCTCCCACTTAGCTAAAACGGCAGTTATGTCATTGATTATATGGTAGATGAACAATTAATAAGTCATGATGAACAAACCATTAACTAAGAGTTTTACTAATGCTTAACAAATGGTGAGTTATGGATAGTTATTATAAAGTGCTACCGATTAATCTAACGACTATGAAGAGAAGCAGAGAAAAGAAGGGGTGCCGTGTCTGTAGCTACACACCCTCCCCTCGTTCCAGGTGAATGCTGCAATTCTTCACTCCCTAACTATAAGCTTTATCAAAGAGGAGAGTTTTAAGTTTACATTAAGTTATGCAACTGTTCAGAAAGATTTTGTAGGTCAAGTAGAATGAATATATCTTATTCAGTTTGTTTGGTTGCTACTACTATCACTGCAGCCCGTTGTTTTTGCGTGTTTGCGTTTTATGTCTGGCAACCTGGGTGTCAAAATGGGCAGTTGACAGCAACACACAGGCCAAAACAAATACAGACATTCCGTCATGGAATGGAAATTTCAAAGGAGAAAATACTGGCTTTAGCATGTTTCCTTAATATCTAGTGAAATATTGCGGCCATTTTTACAACTTTCTTGACACTTTCATATTGAATCTGCTATCTTGTACTACATCAGAGGACCACAATGGAAATAAGCCCTAAGACTACAACCATTTTTAAATATCTTGTATGGAGACTGTCATTGTGATCAGCCTGTCATGTAAATCTTAAATCTTGTCAAATCTATCTATCTATCTATCTATCTATCTATCTATCTATCTATCTATCTATCTATCTATCTATCTATCTATCTATCTATCTATCTATCTATCTATCTATCTATCTATCTATCTATCTATCTATCTATCTATCTATCTATCTATCTATCTATCTATCTTTGTTTTCTACATCCCAGGTGATCTGTTCATCGCAGGACTGGGTCCAGGCATGTATGGCAGCCTGCCTAAACTGGTGGCTTCCAGAGAGGGCTACCAGGGCTGTTTGGCGTCGGTAGACCTCAACGGTCGCCTGCCAGATCTCCTCAATGACGCTTTGTTTCGCAGTGGGCAGATTGAGCGTGGATGTGAAGGTACACCGTCCCTCAAATCCGAGCCTGATTTAGACTACTACAACACACAATTCAACTCCAATTCCAGCTCAAGCAGCCCTTTCTTCCTGCTGAATGCAAACAGTAGCTCCACAGCCCTGCATCCATATGGAAGCCCATCCATTATATTAACTGTACTTGTTGCCTCATTTACCCACTGCTAGAGTCAGGCCAAAAATCTCCTACACCTACTAACAACACCACATGTTATCGGCCACATTGGTCGCCCACTTCCAGCGCTGTTGCGATCACCATCAGAGCAGTTGTTGCCAGTGCAGTGACAGAAAATGCTGCCATGTGCTCCATTTTTATCTCTTATTTTTGTAAAGTTTAAAGGTTTTATTTATGAATTTTGTTAATATT
This sequence comes from Gymnocephalus cernua, assembly GCA_023631565.1. Classification (NCBI taxonomy): domain Eukaryota; kingdom Metazoa; phylum Chordata; class Actinopteri; order Perciformes; family Percidae; genus Gymnocephalus; species Gymnocephalus cernua. Next base: position 25,352,980 of record CM042444.1, read on the forward strand.
TAGAGTCTTAATAAATAATATCATATATTTATATCATATATATATATTCTGCAGGGCCCCCCTTTTGAAGATACAAATATTTTCAAGTTAAAATCTCCAGTTTCTCAAAAATTTAAAATACTCTAGTAAATTTAAAAAAAAAAACTATACATATTTAATTGAACCTTCAGTAAGCCTTGCACCCCTTAGTTATTGTTACTACTATCAAGCTTTCCATTCCAGCACTGCATTAAGTATTGTCACTATCAGTAATATGCATTTGATGGCTATGTTTATGTCATGTTAACTCAGTGCCATGTAATGATGCAAAAAACACTTAATGCTCATGCTAATAGGTCCCAGGCAATGCATGATTGGATGGGAATATAGGACTGATCTTGTATTACAGGGTAGCTTGTTCGTCCTGTAATAAAGTGCAGTATTTAAACACTGCTTCTTTGTAACATCACACCATTCATGAACATGTGACAAATAATCTTGAATGTTTACAGTAGAAATAAATGATAAATTACTTATGTGTTGAGTATTGTCAGGCAATATGTTTCACTTTACATGATAAAAGGCTTTGAGGATGAGGACCTACCTATGAGTTTGGCAAAGTCGTCTCAGGTAAACTTCCCCAAACCCAGTACAAGACAGGACAGAGCATGTTACATGTTATCTTCCACGCAGTGAATGTGTCAAACCTGAACGGGATTATTTCTGAAATAACCTTTTAACCCCACAAAATAATGAAGTTGGATGATAATAGGCTAGCACAACGTCTGCACAGCCACAGCTGCTTACGTCCTTGTCAGTGTCTACATAGAACGCCTTCAAGAACATTAAACAAGTGTAGGTGACCCCCGTTTTGCCAGTGTTAAATAGAAAAAAATTATGGAATGCCATTTGAGCAAAGAACGTCTTTAGAAGTCTAACATGTTTACGACGACATTCAAATGTGTGTTAACATGTTATATTTTCATGCGTTACCTAATAAAAAATGACACGTTAACATGCCTTTTCTGGTTGTGGCCAATACAGATGGTAATATCTTTAACATAAAATCCAATTTTCTTTTCTTCTGAAGAAATAGTCTGATGTATATGTAGCTCACTGCAGAATTCCATGTTAAAGATCAGACATGGCCGGGTTAGCTCAGTTGGTAGAGTGGGCGCACATATGTAGAAGGTTATTCCTCAACGCAGAAGGTCCAGGGTTCAAGTTCGACCTGTGATGGTTTCCTGCAGGTCTTCCCCCTCTCTCTCCCCTTTCATATTACTATCCTATCCAAAAAAAGATCTTTATGAATATAATAAAAGATCAGGGAAACAGCATTATACATGGTGCTCATATTTCCTGGTCCCTTATCCTGATTCATTGATGGCACAGACATGTGAATGCGCATAGTGATGCCTGGTGGTAGGACTGGTAACAGTACAAGAAGACACAGATTAGGATATGACTGTTAATTGATATTGATATTGAAATTGAATGGGCTAACAGCACATCATCATTATGAAGGTAACTACAGGCAGTCAAACGTTTTGTTGTGTTAACGTGTACAAATGAAGCGTGTTAACACAAACAAACTCTATTAAGGCACATTTGAATGTCTTCTCAACACAACATTTGTAAGATGTTATTTGTTTTAATGGCCTTCCATTAAAAATAGACTTAAAAATTTCATATACACTATGGGTCACATTTACACATACTGGATGCCTTACCTAAAGCCTTAACTTTTGGCCTTGGAAGTGACTCTCGTTGACTACTCTAGGTCATATATATATCCGTAGATTCCTCATTGGCCAATGCTATCCATTGGAGCGATACAACGATGCGGCCGCCATTTTGGGACGGACAAGTTAATTTTCATTTTCATTCCTCCTAATGCATGTCTATAGGCAGGAGGTCTATCCACAATACAATTAACATTTCAGGCTAAATTATTTCCCTACTTTCAAGGTTTGCTTTGTTACAAATGCCAGACATGTATTTATGATACAGGATACTTTACAATTAAAAATGCAGGGTTTCATACCAAAATACCTTATAGATAGTAACTGTATGCTTTAAGCCTTAATATAGTTTAAACACTAACTGTACGTACACACCGCTGCCGACTTGAGCTTCAGGAAGTCATTCATTTTCAATGGAAGCTGGCTTCTCTCAGCTGCAAGAAGCGGCAAATCAGTCGGCGTCGCGTTTTGGGTGTGTTTTGGGTGTGTTGAGCGACTAGAGTGGCAAGGAGAAAGTTGAAGTTTGGTCAATGTTATGGTAATGAGCTATGACGCGGTTCAGCGGCAGACGACCAGCAACCAATCGGAATATAGACGTCCTTTGCGCTGGCTAATGCCAGAGAAACATACGATGTAAACTTTTGTTCCTACCAAAACATTAGTTCCAAGAAAATGGAGGAAAAGCTCCTCATCGCTGCTGGGGTGCAGCTGACAACACTGTGAGGGGTGTTAGTAAGCTTGTTACCCTCGCAGTGCTGTCAGTTGCCCCGTTCTCTTTCCCTCACATGCACGTGCGCACACACAGTATCATTCACACAGGAAGTGTTGTGAGGCTTCCTTTGGTCTGAGAGGAGCAGGGTGCAGCTGACAACACTGTGAAGGGTGTTAGTAAAGTAAAGTTAAGATTGAACGTGATCGAACGTAGAATGCTGCCACGTCAGAGTGGCCAAAGCACCAAAAGCTTCCCCATACTTTTTGACAAGCGTCCATGACAGGGCGGCCAGAGCTTCTTTAGCAGCTCAAGTCAGCGGCGGTGTGTACGTACGGTTAGAGATCCAAACCGGGCTTTAAATATGTTTATTTCTGCTGAGAACTTAGAATTTTTTTTTTTTTAAATGGGGGTCTATGGGGATTGACTTGAGGAACTGCAGTTCAATAACACACACATGACCAAAAAAACTTTAGCTGACAAAAGCTAGAATTAGCTTGATTCAATATTAGGACAGTACCTTAACTTTATGTTAAAAAAAGGATTAACGTTACCTCTTGTGATATTAAATTCAACACGTTGGTAACAGTAGGCCTAAAATATTGTAAAACCTTTCACCTGTGAAGTGTTATTCCATTTTGTTAAGTTTGGCATTTCTTTCACATGAAAACATCCTCCAAAAGCAGCACAAAATATTTATCTGAGTCTTTATGGTCAGATGACTACGGCAGAGACACATCTCACATCTCTGTTTATATATCTTTGACTACTTAGGTACTAAGCAGCGCTTAGTTATGGTTGCTAAGCAATGATTGGACAATCATTGTTTGGGATAGGGGTTTTAGGAAACGGCCACTTAAAGGGGAGGAAAAAGAAAACCCAATGTAAATCCTATAACAAACTTGTGGTGTCACAAAAGGTCTATGAATGTGGAAGTGCAGTTACATTGGAAATCGATATGAAGCCATGCCCCAATTCCAGTCCATACAGTTTGTGTGTATCAGTGTTTAATTTGTTTCGTGTTGATGTCCAACCGTCATGCATATTTTGTAGCAACATCAAAATGGGCTGTTGAAACATTTTGCAGGAGCTAGCATATGTCACAATGGACAAAATGTTTCCATCTTCCTGTGCAAGTCGTGCATTCTTTGTTTTTGTCATCTTCTTAAGATTCTGGACTTCCACAACCTGTTGCATGGAAATCATTTTCTGTACAGCTGTTTTCTCTGATTCCTGCCATATCATTCAGTTGGACATTGAGTGTAGTATATGTTGTTGCTTTTAACATCAACTAACAGAGCCCCATTAGACAAATACATGTGTTAGTTAATGCTTCATTTGAATCAAAACAGACAACAACATTGTAATTGTTGGTCCCTCTCACTGTGACAATCTGAATGGGGTTTGACAACACTGTTTTTTTTACTGTACTGTATGTACTGAGAGAAGGTTATGCTTGACTTATTTATTTTTCCAAATAAAATGTCATCAATCACAGTTTGTTGGTCTTGTCTATGGCATTCTGTCTCATTTGTATGTGTGCTTGTGTGATTTCTTTTTTTTTGCTGATGATCAGTTGATTAGTCATTTAAGCTATGATGCCACGCCTGCTTTTCATTACAAGCCTTCATCACATAAAATCGATTTGTGTTTATTAAGCCAGTGTGTCCTTATGTCGGCAATACCATGTACTGTCACTAGATGGTGATCCTGCCTTGTCTGTGGCAGACATTTACTGTAACAGAACAGTAAAAAGCAGAAGTAAAATGAATAGGTTTTTCACTGTAGGTACTTCATACATTAAATCCTGAACCAGATAAGCGGATCAACTGCAGGATATTCCTGCATTATAGGTCACTGTAAGTTCCAAAAGTCCATTCCCTCCTCCGACTCATCAATTCACCTGAACAGCTTCTTTAACAGAGCAGCTTGCATCAGTTTACCAGGTAAGTCTCCACTCAACATACTGAGCTGGTTAGAGTTAGATGAGTGCTCACAGACAGTCCACATGCTGTTGTGAAGATTAATGTACATTAAAGCAGATATATCTCATAACTACAATTATAGAGCCAGAGATGGGATTAACGACACAACTTCACCTACTTCCAAGGTGCACAGAGAAGGGAAAACGTTTGCCAAAAAATAAACTCTAGCAACATTTGTAGTATGCAGAACTACTTTGTTTTAACAACATATTTCAGTTTATGGTCTTCATCCGGGTAATCATTTAATACATTACAAATAACATTTACAGTGTTTTTCTGACTGCTTAAGCACAGTCTTCACTAAAGATAATGTAACTATTACTATTATTAAAAGTAGCAGCAGTGCAGGGCGTAGCAGGGCGTCGAGCAGGACCAGTACATCAGCTGCAACCACGATCCAGGTGCCACCACAATCCAAGGTAATCTGCAAGGCGAGAAAGCACAAGGACTCCGTGGAAGAACCTAGTTACATCCATTAAAGTGCCCATATTATGAAAAAATATGCTTGTATGCTTCCACACGCATACAAACTGAAAAAAAACTATCCATGCTGTTTTGAGTGAGATACGGGTTTCTGAATGTGTCCTGCCTTCAGTCTCTGGGTGAGCTGTTCAAAATCTGCACGGCTTTTTACGTAACTAGCCGAAACGACGGGCTAACCGCAACCGTTAGCATGCTAGCGCTAGCATTAGCATGCTAGCGCTAGCATTAGCATGCTAGCTTGTTCTCAATGGCAAAGCACTGCTACAACACACACAAGTTCACCATAATCTACAAAAGAACTACTTACATGTGCGGCTAATCCTGCCTTGTAACTGACCAAAGTTGGAGAAACAACCTTTCTTTTACTGTCTATGGAGCTAACTGACATAATCTACGATCTGAGCTACTGTACACATGCAAGTGGAATCAAAGAGTACAGAAGAAAAGATGATTCACTCTCTAGCTAAAACAAAGACCTGAACACAAGGTGAAAAGAGGAGCTGCAGCAGTGAGAGAGAGAGCTGTGCAGTACAACAAATATATGGTGTTTTTTGAAAATTAAACCATGTAAACCTATTCTGGTACAACCTTAAAATACAATTATGAACCTGAAAATGAGCATAATATGGGATCTTTAATGTGACATGAATGCACACAGATGGAAAGATAGAGGAGCTCAGTGTGTCATAAGAAGTCCCCTGGCAGTCTAAAACTATAGCAGAAAAACTAAGAACTCGTCCAAGGCAAACCTGAGCCAGTACTATCTATAAGCTGCTAAAAGAGGAGAGTTTAACGCTCACTCTTAAATGTGGAGATGATGTCTGCCTCCCAAACCCAGACTGGGTGTTGGTTCCATAGGAGAGGAGCCTGATAGCTGAAGGCCCTGGCTCCCATTCTACATTTGGAGACTCTCGGAACCACAAGTAAACCTTCTAACTGCTTCAGACAAAGGACTTGTCTCTGTACTTGTCTTACTATATCTTACTGCATTTGACAATATTGACCATACCATCCTGTTACAGAGACTGGAACATTTAGTTGGCATTAAAGGAATCACACTAAGCTGGTATAAGTCCTATTTCTCTGATCGATCTCAATGTGTTAATGTTAACGATGAATCCTCCAGGCATGTTAAAGTAAGCCATGGCGTTCCACAAGGCTCAGTGCTTGGACCAATGCTGTTCTCCTTATATATACTTCCTCTAGGCAATATTATTAGGAAACACTCAATTTAAGATCCCATATTATGCTTATTAGGGCCCGAGCGCCGACAGCGGCGAAGGCCCTATTGGAACTGAAGGAATTTTTATTATTCCTCCGTCGCGTCAAGTCTGGTGAAAAATTACGTATTTTAAGGGTTTCGAGAATAGGCGCACGAAAATGGCTCGCTAGCGCCCCCTACAAAGTTAAAAAAATTGAGCCCCTGCAGTACGTTTAACGTAGACTCACGAAACTTGGTAAACATATGTAGCATGTCAAGACGTACAGAAAATGTCATTGGAGCCATACCCTAAACCCAACAGGAAGTCCGCCATTTTGAATTGAATGTTCGAAATTAGTGCGATTTTGGCCATTTCCACATGTCGTACTTTAACGAACTCCTCCTAGAGATTTCATCTGATCAACTTCAAATTTGGTCTGTGCCATCTTAAGACATTAAAGATGAAAAGTTGTTAAAAGAAAAACTTTTGGTCATAGGGCATGGCCGTGGCGGGGCGACCATTTTGTGCGTTTCGCCATCGAAACAGGAAGTGGGTGTAACTCGAGTGTCCATTGTCCAATTGGCTCGAAATTTTTCAGGATTCATAAGAGTCCAACCCTGAGGAAATATAAGTAAGGGATAATGTAGAGCGAGGCGGTTGTTATAGCGAATACAACCCCGACAGGGTGATCAGGACCCCGACGCGTTTCCACAAAGACAAAACACAGCATTACATTACATGTCATTTAGCTGACGCTTTTATCCAAAGCGACTTTCAATTGCTATATATGTCATAGGTTGCACGCCTCTGGAGCAACTAGGGGTTAAGTGCCTTGCTCAGGGACACATTGGTTGATGTATTGCAGTGGGAATCAAACCCGGGTCTCCGCCACCATAGGCATGTGTCCTATCCACTGCGCCATCACCACCCCTGCCCCTGCCACCACAGCAGGCTCTGAACTCGCGTTGGGACTTTCGTTTAAGTTGGATGTAGCTAGTACAGTTTGTTCTCGGACACTTGGAAGCAGGATTGATGGGACAGGTGGCCAGCTAGCGTTAGCTTCCCCTAGCCGGCTAGCAGCGTCGAGCGACACCGCTGGTTGAGATTCTGGTCTCTGTGCAGGCGAAGCTCACGTAGTGTGTCGAGTATTCCGTCTGTAATAACGTTCCCTGCATATTCTCTGATCTGTACCAATGTATCTGTCAGTACCCGATCTGTGCTGAGAGTATCCAGGTGGTACACGTGTGGTATTTTTGAACCATAGACAGTTTGACCTGACTCTGTAAACAGGAAGAGGTAGTACGGGTAAGTTGCTTGCCTTACAGCGACACTAGCGGCTGGCTGACCAAGTCGCTCTTCCTGCAACGCGAACGGGGGTAAAAACAGGGGATTTGAATGGGATTTATGTATCGATACTCGCGGCATAAAAATTGATACTTTCTTGGGAAAAAAAATATTGATTTATATCGCAGAATCGATAAAATTGCCCAGCCCTAGTTGTAGCAGTGCTTTGCCATTGAGAACAAGCTAGCATGCTAACGGTTGTGTGATTAGCCCATCGTTTCGGCTAGTTACGTAAAAAGCCGAGCAGATTTTGAACATCTCACTCGGAGACTGAAGGCAGGACACATTCAGAAACCTGTATCTCACTCAAAACAGCATGGGTAGATTTTTTTCAAAGTTTGTATGCCTGTGGAAGCACCAGAGACACAAAATAACACCCCAAATCCCAGAAAAAGTGTGTTTTTCATAATATGGGCACTTTAACTCTCACTGTTATGCGGATGACACCCAGACGAAACAAGCCAGACGTCAGTTAGTTAAACTTCAAGCATGCATTAAAGATATAAAATCATGGATGACCTGCAATTTTCTGATGTTAAACTCAAAGACAAAACTGAAGTTATTGTGCTAGGCCCTAAACACCTCCAAACCTTATTATCTAAAGATATAGCTACTCTGGATGGTATTGCCCTGGCCTCCAGCACTACTGTCAGAAATCTAGGAGTTATTTTTGATCAAGATATATCCTTTAATGCCAACTTATAGCAAACCTCAAGAACAGCCTTTTTTCATCTTTGTAACATTGCCAAAATTAGGCACATTCTGTCTCAAAACAATGCTGAAAAACTAGTCCATGCATTTGTTACTTCCAGGCTGGACTACTGTAAATTCCTTACTATCAGGTTGCTCAAATAAGTCCCTTAAGACTCTCCAACTGATCCAGAATGCTGCAGCGCGTGTTCTGACAATAATTAAGAAAAGAGACCATATTTCTCCTATATTAGCTGCTCTGCATTGGCTTCCTGTAAAATTCAGGATTGAATTTAAAATCCTCCTCCTGACCTACAAATAAATAATATTATATATAAATATACAATAATCGTTCTGTGGACACACACACACACACACACACACACACACACACACACAGGACCTGTAGACATGCATGGAAATATGACAGAGCGAGGGGGCTGCCTCATATAGCAGTTGGGGGTACTGTGCCTTGCTCAAAGGAACCTCAGCAGTACCCAGGAGGTGAACTGACACCTCTCCAAGTGGTGTGTGCAGGGACCTGAACCAGCAACCCGTGGGTTCACAAGCTAAGTCCCGATGGACCAAGCTACTGCCACCCTATGTAAATGAAAACCAATTTTCCCCCCATCCCACAGCTCCTTGATTTGATTTAATTTGGTACTTACGATGGCTCTACCATGTCGTCGTACAGTCAAGAGGTGGTGGGTGTGGGTGAAGCTAGTGCAATCAGAGTTCTAAACCAAAGTAGTATCCCTTTAAAGAAGGCTCTGGGTTCAGTCAAGGATTCTCTCTAACTAATGGTATGAAACAGTACACACTTCCTGTCTCCTAAATGGGCGTAGCCTTGTTTGAAAATGTGGTGACCATTGTATGGATGGATGAAAATGTATCTTAATTAATTAATTAATTAATTAATATATATTAATATTTTCTTTTACTAACATTAGCTATTTACTTGGTGACTATGGGATCGCTCATAATCTGTTCACTTCTCCCATTGGAATTGATCCACTCAGGACCTGTCGCCAGTCTCCTAAAGAGGCATGGCAGTGGCAGACCCTACATGGCACAGAAATAGGAAGTTGTCTTGATTTTAAACCTTTCTGATTCAGTTTAGTCATGTACTGACTGTGGTTAAGACTCCAGTGTGTGTGTGTGTGTGTGTGTGTGTGTATGGCTGGATTTTCCACAGGTCCCAGCACCACCTGTCAGGAGGACTCCTGTGCCAACATGGGGATTTGTATCCAGCAGTGGGAGAACTACACCTGTGACTGCTCCATGACCTCCTACACTGGTACACAGTGTAATGACCGTGAGTACTGATCTCACTATTAATTAAATATCTAATGTCACACATGTATGACAGAGAGTGGACAAAATCACAGCCACTAAATGCTAAAAGATTTGTTTAGCTGACCAGTTAGCGAGCAGCAAGCTAACATTAGCTAGCAGCTAACACCCAATATCACAATATATTTCAGATGTCAGTGTCACCTTTGGGATTTTTTCAGCACCAGGGGAAAAGGGGTTTGTTGGAACGTTAAATATCAGAGCAGGCCTGTGTGTGTGAAAACATCCTCAGACCCATGAGGGATTATTAAAGGTACCATGGCATGACAATTTCACTTTATAACATTAATATGAGTTCCCCCACCCTGCCTATGGACGCCCAGTGACTAGAAATGGCGATGGGTGTAAACCGAGCCCTCGGTATCCTGCTCTGCCTTTTAGAAAATGAAAGCTCAGATGGGCCGATCTGGAATCTTGCTCCTTATGGGGTCATAAGGAGCAAGGTTGCCTCCCTTTCTCTGCTTTGCCCGCCCAGAGAATTTGGCCCGCCCATGAGAAAGAGAAAGACATCATGGCTTTCAAACAAGCAAAGTGGCAGTTGGTCAAGGCCACACTCCCACCCTCCACCTTGCCCCCCCTCCTCCTCCTCAATAGCTACAGACACAGAAATGGCACATACTAAGGAAAGCTCATTGTGTGACTGGCTCTAGTGGCTGTAATTCTGCACCAAGGCTGAATTTCGGGAAAGAGACTTCAGATACAGTATTAGGTGACCACTGAGGCCTATATAAAAGCATCAAAAGAACACCATGTCATGGGACCTTTAAGTACTCGTATAGGTACCTGGTACTGGCGAGAACCTAAATTTTAGTATTTTTACTAGGTCTTACAACAAGTGGTATCGGTGTATCCCTAGTTTCTGATTACGTAATCATTTAGGTGTCTACTGTAATTACGGTATAACCATTCTCAGACATTTTCTGTCTAATAAGGACCACATTATTTCTACAACCCCAAATCAGAAAAAGTTGGGACAGTATGAAAAACGCAAATAAAAAAAGAAAGTAGTGATTTCTAAATGTACTTTGACTTGTATTTCATTGCAGACAATGTGAACACAAAATATTTCATGTTTTGTCTGGTCAACTTAATTTCATTTGTAAATATACATCCTTTCCTGTCATTCAGACCTGCAACGCATTCCAAAAAAGGTTGGGACAGGAGCAATTAAGGGCTAGTAATCAGGCAAATTGGTTAAATAATGATGTGATTTGAAACAGGTGATGTCAACAGGTGATTGTAATTATGATTTGGTACAAAAGCAGCATCCAAGAAAGGTCTAGCCCTTTAGGAGAAAAGATGGGCCGAGGATCGCCAGTTTGCCAACAAATACGTGAGAAAATTATTGAAATGTTTAAAAATAATGTTCTCAAAGAAAGACAGGAAGACATTTGCTTATTTCACCTTCAACAGTGCATAGCATAATTAAAAGATTCAAGGAATGTGGAGGAATTTCAGTGCGTAAAGGACAAGGGCGCAAGCCTAAGCTGAATAACCGTGATCGCCGAGCCCTCAGGCGGCACTGCATCAAGAATCGTCATTCATCTATAAGCAATATCACCACATGGGCTCAGGACTACTTTGGCAAACCTTTGTCAAGTACCACAATACGTAGATACAGCCACAAATGCCAGTTAAAACTGTACTATGCAAAAAGGAAACCCTATGTTAACAGTGTCCAGAAGCGCCGTCGACTTCTCTGGGCTCGGAGGCATCTGGGATGGACCATCACACAGTGGAAACGTGTACTGTGGTCAGATGAATCAGTATTTCAGGTATATTTTGGGAGAAATGGACGCCGTGTGCTCCGGACCAAAGAAGAAAAGGATCATCCAGACTGCTACCAGCAACAAGTCCAAAAGTCAGAGTCTGTCATGGTATGGGGTTGTGCCAGTGCCCTTGGCAAAGGTAACTTGCACTTCTGTGATGGCACCATTAATGCTGAAAAGTACATAGAGATTTTGGAGCACAATATGCTGCATTCAAGAAGACATCTTTTGCAGGGACGTCCATGCATATTTCAACAAGATAATGCAAAACCACATTCTGCACACATTACAAAGTCATGGCTGCGGAGGAAGAGGATACGGGTACTTGACTGGCCTGCCTGCAGTCCCGACCTGTCTCCAATAGAGAATGTGTGGCGCATTTTGAAGCGCAAAATGCGACAATGAAGACCCCGTACTGTTGCCCACCTTACGACTTGTTTGCAGCAAGAATGGGACAAAATTACACCTGAAACACTGTAATTAGTGTCTTCAGTCCCTAAACGTCTTTTAAGTGTTGTGAAAAGGAATGTCAACATTACAAAGTGGTAAATGCTTTACTGTTCCAACTTTTTTTGAAATGTGTTGCAAGAACCAAAACAGGAATTTTGTTTTTTTGAAAAAAAAAAACACAATAAAAATCATGAGGAACACATTAAATTATGTGCTGTTGTATTGTCTGCAATGAAATACAAGTCAAAGTACATTTAGAAATCACTACTTTCTTTTTTTATTTGTGTTTTCCATACTGTCCCAACTTTTTCTGATTTGGGGTTGTAGTTTATCATCTACTTTGATACAAGGTAAGGCTTATTACATCATATTAATGTACTAATTTCAGCATAATTTAGGTGTATGGTGTCTAAATAGGGTATAACTGTTCATTTATTGTCCAGTAAAGACCACATTATTTCTAGTTGGTCTAATTTGATGCAAAATATAGCATTAAATACATCTTATTTATTGACCGTGAAATAAAGTGTGACAAAAACCACAGTAGAATACAGTTAAAGGGATACTTCACCGCTGGAAAGCTGAATATATCTTTAAATTGGGTCACTTATGTAGCAGAAATGTGAAAAAAAAATTTAATTGGTGCCTTCTAGGCCGAGAAAAGCCAGAAAATGTGTTTTTGGCTCATATGGATGAAAGACACCAAATCCCAGAATGCACTTCGCTTCGCTGCTTTGAGTCCACTCCCAAGCCACGCCTACCGCTTGACAGACAGACAGCGAGGCATTCGACTCAACTCAATGTGTTTTATTGTTATTTCAACCATATACACAAAACAACGTTTCATCGTGGCTCAAGTGGTGTTACACATTTAAAATATATAAAAACTACATTATATAATAACGACATACGAAACAGGCTACATTTAGTGCACACACACATTATAGGCTCTGTAAAGTTCAGCTAAGCATACTAGCATTAGGCTTGGTGGGCTGTAAACACCGAGTATAAACACAGCCGTGAATTAGCGTGGAATGTTGAATGGTCGTCATGTAACAGTCACAAACTCCAGCGGTTAGCAGTTAGTTGGATACAAATCACCCCATTTCTGCACCAGTCAGCGTTAACACAGCTCACCTTCATACAGAGCATCTCTAGCTCAGATCGTCGGAAGGCTAGCAGGTCTGGTAGCTGGACAGTCCGGTTCACTGTTGTTCAGCCATGTTTCCCGCGAAAGCAAAAAACACAGTCTCTGAATTCGCGTTGGGAGCATCGTTGAAGTTGGATGTAGTCCAGTTTGTTGTTTAATGAACGGACACTTGCAAGCAGGATTGATGGGACAGGTGGCCGGCTAGCGTTAGCTCGCTCTGGATGTGCCTTTTCCCCGGCTAACGTTAGCTTCCCACCTAGCCGACGTGGATGTCCCCTACCCGGCTCGGGGTACGACGAGTCCGCTGGTCTCCGTGGCAGGCGAAGCTCTCATAGTGTGCCGATTATTCTGTCTGTAATAACGTTCCCTGCATATTCTCCGAACTGTACCGATGTATCCCGGTGGTACACGTGCGGTAGTTTGAATGCACATAATTGTTGTAAAAGTTTGCTGCTGAGAAGATAGAGCAGACATCTCTACAAGTGTATATCATCAAATATGACCTTTTTAACATTTGTGTGACAGAGACAGGTGCCAAGACTAGTGGCGGGTGGGGGGTGGTGGATGTCTACATCTTTTCACTGTACATTGAAGGGGGCAGGCCATCTGGTCACAAGGGAGCAGGCTGGCAAGCAATCAGAGCAATTGGTATGACAGGGAGTCCATTTTCTGCTGCACTTGTCTCTATATTTGCCCTGCTGCAAGGTAGATCATTCCCATCGATCCCCCAACCTTCACTCCCCTACCCCAACCATCAGCACCAAGTGCATGCCATTGAGCTGTGTCGTTATCAAGTGACAATCTCCAGTGCTGAAAAGTCAATCAATGTGGAAGTGCCAAAAAACAGTTCCGCCTCAGCTCTATCTATGCCTCACCTCCTGCCCATTTTTAGATTAGCTGGGAGTTAGGCAACGTCAGGCACTGGGAGACTATGTCCATATTTTATAAAGTCTATTGTCTTTATGCACAACAGCCCCAACTTTAATTCTGGCCTGATGATGGGATGGGTCTCAGAGTGGCAGGATAGCAGCAGTTTGAAAAGGGGCAGGAGATAAAGCTTAATATAACTTTTTATATATATATATATATATATATATATATATATATATATATATATATATATATATATGAGATTAGAGAGGCTAATCATTTCTGAAGAGTATACTTTTTGTTAATGTGACAGGCCTTGCTGTGTATTTCTGCTGAAGCGCCATCTCGGTGGTGCTTAATTTTGCTTTGATAGAACTGTTGTGTTGGTATCAATAGCCAAACCGGGCCCTGGAGGAACTCGTTTTTATAGCAGAGGACGTCCTCTGAGTATTTCTCATGTGTGTTGACATAACCAAGAATCATTCTGTTTGTCTGGTCAATTCCAGACCAACCAACTTTCTTTACAAAAAAAAATGTGATGATGATTTTTGACAGTGAAAGTTGGGCTTTTGTTTTATCGTGGAAGACAAAAAAATGATTATTATTAGATTGGGATGCTTTGCCTAAAAATACCGAATACGAAACTAACAATTCAGTTGTTGTTTTTCTCGCATCGTCTTTAATATGCTTTCTTCTCGGCCTGGTCTTTCTCCATAAACTCAAAATATATTGAAGCCATCTTTCTCCTCTCCACTCTACCAAAACCGCTCGCTCTCTCGCTCTCTCGCTCTCTCGCTCTCTCTCTCTCTCTCTCTCTCTCCTCGTGAGTATGTGCGTGTGTGTGTGTGTGACCATAAACCTGGGAATTTTAATTTGAAATTTGTTTTATTTTGTAAAGTATTCAGCTGCACTGTGGCCTTCCTTTATATATTACCTACCTGGCAGCACACCACCTATGTCCAGCAGCTCGTAACAACCCAGTCATTAATTAAAACTAAAAAAGGTGTCCATTCTAAAAAAAATTGCTAGTCTTGCTGCTGGACTGAAGACAAGCCCTGCGATGCTAAATAGTCTTTCACAGGCTGCTGAGGCAGGTAGAGGCGTGTTCAGCTTCATGGAAAGCTTGAACACTGCTGGGAATAAATTCAGTGAGTCCATGTGATCTACTGAACAAGCCAAATACCCATCCATTTGTTTGGTGCGTCCTTCTGTATTGACTGCTGGCAGAGAAGAATTCTGTTTACACAATCTTCCCCCAAATTTCAAACTCAGGGCACTTGCCAAAATATCAAATGTGTGTGAACCTCTCAGCTGTTTACAGGCTAGGGCTGCTGAGCATCATTTAAGACAATTCAAAGGGCAATGATTCCAAGTAGTCAGTAGTGGTGGCGATATGGTCAACTCCCCTCAGGGCCTCATTCACTGCCCTCTTAATTCCCCTGGAGTCATCATCAATCATGGAGCGCAGGGTCAGCCGTGACATAATTTTTGCATTAGGCTGCAGAGTCTTTTGAAAATCTTAAAATGGTTGTTGTTCAAGAACATGGAATGGTGGGAGTCCTTGAACCACATACATTGAGATAGCTTTTTCAACGGATGCCTGAGACACAGTCAATTCAATTCAATTCAATTTTATTTATAGTATCAAATCATAACAAGAGTTGTCTCAAGACACTTTACAGATAGAGTAGACCTACTCTATCTGTAAAATGTCTAGAAATAACACATAATTTACAAAGACCCAACAATTCCAGCGATTCCCCCAAGAGCAAGAATTAATGCGACAGTGGTGAGGAAAAACTACCTTTTAGGAAGAAACCTCAGACAGACCCAGGCTCTTGGCAGGCGGTGTCTGACGATGCCAGTTGGGGGTGTGATGAACAGTGGCAATAATAGTCACAGTAAAGATAATGGTACAATGACTAGAAATAGTAGTTGTAGTAGTTCATGGCATTGCAGGGCGCTACAGAGCGTAGCAGGGCACAGTAGAGCACAGCAGGGCGTGGCTGGACGTGACTGGACATAGTAGGACGTAGCAGGGCACTGCAGAGCATAGCAGGGTGTAACAGGGCACATCAGGGTGTGGAAGTGATTTAGGTGCCACCCTAATCCAAGGAAACATGCTGGGCGAAAAAAAAACAACATAAGGCCTCCGGGGAATAAGCTCCCCAGAGCTAGGTTAGTAACAAGCATTTCTGGGACATGGATACACACAGATGGAAAGAGAGAGGAGAGTGTGTCCAAGGAAGTCTAAAACTATAACAGCATAATTAAGAGCTGCAGAGAAGCAGAGATAGGGAGGCGGCGTGCCACCCTTCTCCGCCGGTCTAGGCGAACGCTGCAACTCCTTAATCCCTGAATATACGTAAGCTTTCTATGAAGAGAAGCAGAGATAGGGAGGGGGTGCGCCATGACTGTGGCTACACACCCTCCCCCACCGGTCTAGGCAATGCTGCAACTCCTCACTCCCTAACTATAGGCTTTATCAAAGAGGACAGTTTTACGTATACTCTTAAATGTGGTGATGGTGTCTGCCTCCTGAACTCAGACTGGGAGCTGGTTCAACAGGAGAGGAGCCTGATAGCTAAAGGCTCTGGCTCCCATTCTTCTTTTAGAGATTCTAGGAACCACAAGTAACTCGGCATTCTGGGAGCGCAGTGCTCTAGTGGGACAGTAAGGTACTATGAGCTCTTCAAGATATGATGGTGCTTGACCATTTAGAGCTTTGTAGGTCAGGAGAAGGATTTTAAATTCAATCCTGGATTTTACAGGAAGCCAATGCAGAGAAGCTAATATAGGAGAAATATGATCTATTTTCTTAGTTCTTGTCAGAAGACGCGCTGCAGCATTCTGGATCAGCTGGAGAGAATAAATAAATAAACTGAATAACTTCAGGTCATCCATGATTTTATATCTTTAATGCATGCTTGAAGTTTAGTTAACTGACTGGTTTCATCTGGCTTGATTGATAAGTATAATTGGGTGTCATCCGCATAACAGTAAAAGTTAATTGAGTGTTTCCTAATAATATTGCCTATATATTGGGCTTACAAGTCAGAAAATAGAGCAAACTAATTCAATAAAATTGTATTTATACTGTTAAATCATAACAGGAGTTATCTCAGGACAATTTATAGATAGAGGTCTAAACCAAATAATTTACAAAGACACAACAATTCACCCCCAAGACCCTGACTCTTGGTGGGCGGACATGTGCCGCTGCCAGTTGGGACACACAGGCCCTGATATAGATATACAGATATAGAGAAATATGATTCATAATAATTTGGCAGTTGGTATGATGAGCAATTACAGTAACAATTAAAGCTGCAAGCAGAACTCAGACACTGTAAATTGTGAGCAATGAAAAGGGAACTCCCTGCTGAGTTCAATGATACCTCACACAAGACTCTACATCCTACAGCTTATTAGCCATGAAAGGGGGCGTGGCCAAAGCATAGGGGTCGGGGCAAACCTTTACCAATAAAAAAGGAAGTCTCTGCCGAGTTCATTAATACCTCACATAAGACTATCTTAAATGGGTCACCAGTTATGAAAGGGGGCGTGGTTTAAGCATAGGGGGCGGGCCAAACAATGAAGAAGGAATTCTGCTGAGTTCAATGATACCTCACACAAGATACCTCACAAAAGTCAATTTTGGCCTGTAGGTGTCCTCAGTAGGGTTTAATATTTTAATAAGTAGATGAATCAGATCCCAGGAAAAGACAACGCCTTTCCTGGGATTCCTGGGAATTCTAATTCTAATTCTAAAACTAACAAAATCTGCTAAAGTAAACTATTGAATGATTCCTAATCCATTCTTTTTTTTCTTTTTTTTAGCTAATCCATTCTGTTAAACGAAATCCATTCTGTAGCTGTTGACGTGTAAGCAAATAATCACTCAAAGTTAACCAAATATGTCTTTATTAGGGCAGGCATATTTCTCTTTTAAACACATACAAGGTCAACTAAATTAAAGAAAACGACCCACAGAAATGTACAACTGTGCACCAACTGGCCATATGTAAAACTGAATTGAAAAAAAACATTCCTAAACACTCTGCCGCAATATCAGCATTGCATTGAACTTGTGACAACTTAGGCTACGTATTTCTTTTAGTTTACAATGAATTCTCACCCTGCCCTTCTTTCTTTTTCTTCTGGAAGTGTGCTTTCAAAAAGCAGAGAGCGTTGATAGACTCTACGCTCAGGCGGATTTTTGTGACAAATTGGCCGCAGATAGAAAATGCTCTCTCCGCCTCCACGGATGTAGCCTGAATAATACTAACAGCTTCAAGTAACTGTTGCAGGTGAATGGATTTAGTGAGCCTGTATTACCGGTACGGCACCGTCGCCTGCATCAACTTTACCATATGGCAACAATAGACACGCACTCCTTGCGTTTTTTATTTTATTTTATTCCCCGTTTCCTGTCATAACCTTTTTCCGGGAATCGGGAAATAGTCTTGATCAGATTTCCTGGGAATCCTGTCTCCCTGGATTAAACCCTAGTCCTCAGGCTTAGACCTTTGTCCATCATGAGAAATTTCAGGCAGATACAACAACGTACACTCAAGTTACAACAATTTCTTTGTTCATCGATAAATGCTCAAAATGGCCGCCACGTCCACACTGTTCGACGGAAAGTGTTTCTTTTAATAACCTTTCCTCTTTAAGGTGTTGAGATAGTACAGACCAATTTGAAGTCCATCAGATAAAATCTCTAGGAGGAGGAGTTAAAGTATAGCACCTTGACTTTTAGGCCGCTGTTGCTACTAGGAGGCGCTATGACTTTGAATAAATATTGGCCTTTATATGTCCTCAGGGTTTCGAGCCAATTGGAAAATGTACACTCAAGGCACACCCACTTCCTGTTTCGATGACGAATTTTTTTTTCTTTTAATATCTTTTCATCTTTAACGTCTTAAGTTGGCACAGACCAAATTTTAAGTTTATCAGATGAAATTTCTAGGAGGAGTTCGTTAAACTATGACGTGGAAATGGCCAAAATAGCACTAATTTCGAACTTTCAATTCAAAATGGCGGACTTCCTGTTTGGTTTAGGGTATGGCTCCAATGATGTTTTTTGTATGTCCTGACATGCTACATATGTTTACCAAGTTTTGTGAGTCTACATTAAACGTACTGCAGGGGATCAATTTTTAGCGAGCCATTTTGTGCGCTTATTCCCTTAGGCCGGAGACAAACTGGATGCGTGGCGTGAGTGTGGCGTTTGTTGCTTGTCAGCTGCGTGGATTTTTCTATGTCTCACACACCAGAAATGTGTCTGACGCGGCGCTGCTGCTGCAAGCCTTGTCTGTATACATGTATGTTTCCCATTGATTTAGTGCACTCAAACAGTAGTATACTTCATGAGACGTGCGTGTCACGCAGCCAGTGTGCAAGCTCACCTGTTAACATGGGAGCCGAAATAAAAAAGGACATGCCACGCAGCTGACACGCTCACGCCACGCAGCCAGTCTATCTCCGGCCTTAAAATACGTACATTTTTGCCAGAATTGATGCGACCGCCAAATTTGGTGAGTTTCAATAGGGCCCTCGCCGCTGTCGGTGCTCAGGCCCTAATAAAGATATTTCTACGATTATAAATAATAGTAGTAGCAGTGCAGGGCATAGCAGGGTGTGGAGCAGGACCACTGCAGCAGCTGCAACCACGATTTAGGTACCACCCCAATCCAAGGAAATATGCAAGGTGGCAAAAATAAGGACTCTGGGGAATAAGCTCCCTGGATTTAAGTTAGAACAAAGCATTACTGGGACATGAATGCACAGATGAACAGATGGAAAGACAGAGGAGCTCAGTATGTCAAAGGAAGTCCCCGGATAGTCTAAAACTATAGCAGCATAAGATAAGAATATATAAGATACATAAGAAGCATAACAACTGTTCCAAGGCAAACCTGAGCCAGCCTACAAAGGGTTGGTGGATTAATCTGACAACTATGAAGAGAAGCAGAGAGAATTCCCTCCCCCGCAGGTCTAGGCAAACTCTGCCACTCCTCAGTCCCTAAATATAAGCTTTATCAAAGAGGAGTTTTAAGCTTACTCTTAAATGTGGGGACTGTGTCTGCCTCCCGAACCCAGACTGGGAGCTGGTTCCATAGGAGAGGATCCTGATAGCTGAAGTCTCTGGCTCCCATTCTACTTTTGGAGACTCTGGGTACCACAAGTAACCCTGCATTCTGGGAGTGCAGTGGGCAATGCAGAGGTGGGCCATCAGGCCAGCAAGACCTTCTCTGTTGGCCAAGAGACGGTCAAAATCAGACAACAAACACTGCAGCGACTACAGCCGACGGCCAAGTACCACGTACATTCTGCTCATGCGTCAGAGGAAATAACTCTCCATGCCAGCAGGCGGCAGTAATCTATTCATTCAATTAAAAAGGGAAACCGGATACAAATATTGCAATGATAGCCAGAACAAACAGTGTTTGCTGTCATTCATTCTCTCTGCAAAAAAAATTCTACCGACGGTGGGGAGTGGAGGGGCCGAACACGAACGGCCCGCTGCTGGCTCGTTAGCTAATTTGTAAGCATGCTAATTCCACCTACCCAATATGCCTACCCAACTGGTTACTAAAAATTTGCCAAACAAAGTTTTGTGTGCGCTCTCACAGTTTGTTTGCTTTTCTGTGTGGCATCGGTGTGGGACATACCGTAAAAAACTAGGACGATTGCTTGCCATCGGTCAAGGCCTTAACAGCTTAAAGCTATAGTGCATAGTTTCTGTCTCCCCCATGAGTAATACATGTTAATAACATGTTATAATAGTTGTATGAATAATATAGATATATGCAGTGTATTAGCAGAATGCTCTCGATGGTGCAGCCGTAGAAGTTCACCAGGATCTGAGGAGAAAGGTGGACCTTCTTGAGTCTCCTCAGAAAGAAGAGACGCTGGTAAGCCTTCTTGATCAGGATAGAGGTGTTGAGGGTCCAAAAGAGGTCCTCAGAGATGTGCTCCACCTCAGTCCCATTGATGATAATGGGGGGGTGTGTGCCAGCTTTAGACTTCCTGAAGTCCACAATGTGCTCTTTGGTCTTCTTAGTGTTGAGAGCTAGGTTGTTGTCAGTGCACCACGATGTTAGGTGCTGGACCTCCTCTCTGTAGGCCGTCTCATCGTTGTTGCTGATGAGACCAATTGCCGTAGTGTCATCTGCAAACTTTACAATGGTGTTAGAGCCATGTACAGATGTGCAGTCATAGGTGAAGAGGGAGTAGAGGAGAGGGCTCAGCACACATCCCTGTGGTACGCCGGTGTTCAGGGTGATGGTTGAGGAGGTGTGATTATCTAACCTAACAGACTGAGGTCTGCAGAAGTAAAGTCAATGAACAGCATTCTCACATAGGTGTTGTTATTGTCAAGGTGGGACAGGGCAGAGTGAAGTGCCGTAGAGATGGCATCCTCTGTGCTCCTGTTCTGACGGTAGGTGAATTGGAAGGGGTCCAGTGAGGGTGGTAAGCAGGTCTTGAGATGGGCCAGGAGCAGCCTCTCGAAATACTTCATAATGATGGGGGTGAGTACAACTGGATGGAAGTCATTAAGGCTTGTTGCAGTGGAGTGTTTAGGCACCGGCACGATGGAGGTGGTTTTAAAGCATGGGGGGCAGCTGCCTGGGCTAGTGACAGATTAAATATGTCAATCCAAACCTCAGTCAGCTGCACAGCACAAGGGTTTTATTAAGTATAATAAGTACATAGCTGTCACCAATGATCCACACTGTGACTATGGGAGGAAAATTAGTGAGTGTAATAAATGCTTCAGGTAATGAAAAATATAAAGTTAATTACAAAGTATGGCTCAGTTTATTTATGTTGACAATACTGTTCGGTCACATCTATAGGATAAAATGGAGAAAGGAGACTCAAAAACATCTCAATATAGACAGGACAGTAAATATTTTGTTGTCGTTGTCCCTATGCAGACAGCTGGGGAGGAGGGACAGTTAGTGTGCTAGCTATTATGATGCCTTAGCAACATTGTTATTGAATTCAATATTTCAATTTAAATTGAATAATACTCATTTAGCTAAGGTATTTAGCTAATTCTTATTTTAGTTTTTAAATTTTTAAATTTGTTAATTATAATCTCAATAACATAATTATTTTAAGTTTTGTTGAATGATTTTGGGTTAACTTACCTTAAGAAACAAGCTGGGACGACTGGGTAAAGTTACCAACTGGGAGCAACTCGTCTGCAGGAGCAGGGAACAAGAGCACAGGGCTAGCAACGCATAGTAGGATGTGTCAATGTCTAGAAAGACTGTGCTCTTACTGAGAACAGCGGAAATTATATTTTCCTTCAGACTGGTGGAATGTCTGTCTCAAAACTGCGTATGTGTAAAATGCAGATCCACATGCGAATAATTGAGATCCACAAATGCCTTTTCAATTCACAGATAAAAACTGGATTCACAAAAGCCTCTTAGAAAGTTGAAGTACAGATGTTCAAATGCTTTTACTTTATTTGTAAATGTGTATGATACAGATTTTTTGGGGGATTTGTGGAAGTTGTTTTTTTAGTTTAGTTTTTGTAGTAGTTGTATTTTTTTTCTATTTGTGGAATGTGTTTTATATTTACAGATTACACATTTACACACATCTTTTTCACACATATTACATGGTTTATGATGCAAATGCTGCTGTATCAGATCAATTATATGATTCTGACTATGATTCTCTTCATCCTGTTTGTTTCTGTGTGTCTGTGTCAGTTAGACCTGTGCATCCATACAAGACACTGAGGGACAAAGGGTGATTGGGAATGAGAACACGGTTTTTGGCTGGGGTTGACACAGCCATATGGTCAGCCCAACCCTTTTAAATCTCAAATTCTTCAGTGACAAACTTCTCCCAGAAACAGTTCCCATGACTTCTAGGGCACTACTGGAGTTGAGTGACAAACCCTCAATTTACGACTGGCCTGTAAAAACTAATCGAGGGGAAACAATACAGTTTGAGTGCCAAAACTTACAACTTAAAGGGTAACTACCGTTTTTTTTTTTCAAACTGGACCCCTTTCCTATGTTTTTCTGTCCAAGTGACTGATGGGAACAACGATCTTTGAAATTGGTCCAGTACTAAGCAAGATCACTGCAGTCAGGAGAAGCGAAACAAGCTACAACGTAAGTTAATAGAGCAATTGTCCAGCTTGTATTTACCTTCACAAAAGTACTTGTTTTGCCACTGACAAGCTCAGATTAATATTCTGTCAAGTACCTGACAACATTATGAAAAGGATCCCTTCAGAGATAGACCTTTAAAACCTCTTTGAAATCTTCCTGTTTAAACAGAAACAGCTCTAGGTGGGTAGCTAGTGCTAAACCCACCAGACTCCATTTAAAAAAAACAATACTTTTAACGTGTATAGAGCTAACATATTTTCACATGTAAATCGGTAAACCATGTGTTTTTTTCAAACAAAACTGTGATGGTTGGAAAAGTGGAAAGATGACCGAAAACGGCTTTTCAGAGTTTTATTTTGTTTCTGTTGACTTTGAATTAAGTGTATTTTACGAAGCTAAAATTACAGTTCATTTACATGGAGTTTAGCGAATGCAATTTCGTGGGTTTTATGTTTAAATAAGGATCTTACTCTTTAACAGAAAGGTCGACCTCCTTTGAAATCCTTTCCATAATGTTGTCAGACACTTAGAATCCTAATCTGAACCTGTCAGTGGCAAAACGAGGAATTTTGTGAAGGTATAAGCTGGACAATTGCCCTATTAATTTACATTGTATCTTGTTTCACTACTGCCGACTGCAGCGAGTTTAATACTGGACCAATGTCAAAGATTATTGTTCCCATCAGTCACTTAGACACAGAAACATAGGAAAATAGGGTCCAGGTTGAAAAAAACAGCTAATGGCCCATGATTTCTGGTCCCCTTTCAAACGCTTTAAAGAAGACAATGGAGCCAACCAGCTTCACACTGTGAAGTAATGAGAACAGAACAAAACTAATTTTGCAATTAAAATGTATATTATTTTTAGGGCTGGGCAACGATTAAAAGTTTTAATCGCGATTAATCGCATGATTTCCCTGATTAATCGCGATTAATCGCATTGTTATACGAAAAATCCAATAATGAATTCAAAAGTAGTGTATAGCACAATTTTATTTGAAATGTTCTGCCATATGAACTAAAGTGCCATAACATTTGTTCTGCAAACGCTTAACATCAGCATTTTGTTATACAGTATACAGTAGCAGTTAAATACAATATTTAGTGTAAATCTCAACTTAAACAATGTAATCAAAGCAAATACTAAATGAAAGTGTATTGCCACTGCCAGAGCATTCATGTTATCATTAATAGGACACATTCCACTGCTGTGAAACTTCAATAAAGTGTCCTGCGCATGTTTCAGCATAATGTCTCCCCTCTGTTTTCATTACAGTCAGAGCATGTGAATGCAGCGCCCACTGTTCATCAATATAATGCACTGTAACTCTGAGGTTTTTTTTTTTTGGTTACCCAGTGATGTCCAGTAGTCCCCAGTGAGAGCAACAGCGGGTTGCACGTTGTAAAGTTGTCGCTTTTGCAGTCTTTTCCTTTTCATACAACTCGTGTATTCATCTTGTGATGGCACGTCTTGAGGGAATCTCATACCTGCCGTCATTTGTTGCGATTCTCAGAATGTTTTTCAGACTGACGTCCTCCATAACATGAATCGGCCTGCAGTCTGTAGCTATCCACTTCGCTATGGCATTTGTTAGCTTCTCTTTCCTATGTTTATCTATACTTCTCCGCATCTAACGTAGTCTGCCGAAGCCTCGCGCCACTGTTTGTTTCGCTGAATGATTTGCTGGTATCAACTGTGTGTATTGCATTTAGGTAAGATAGGTTAGATATTTCAGACTGGAAGTACTCCGGTGATAAGAAAATTTAACTTTGCAGTGGTTACAAGTAACTTTGGTTTTGTCAACTGCACCGTCTGGAAGAACTTTAAAATGAAAATGGCCATGTAAAAGTTCCATACCCTTCTCCATGTGTGTTGGTCTGTTCTCTTAATACATCCATGCTTTCTCTGTCACTCTGATCAATGGTTTATTCGCCAATTCTTCTCTTTTCTGGTTCCTGTAAGCGCGGCAGCGGTCAGCAACAAACTTTTACAAAATAAGAGCTTGTGACCAACATACTTTTACAATAATAAAAGAAATAATAAAACTGCGTTAATGCGCGATAAAATAATTGTCAGCGTTAATTAGTTAATGCGTTAATGCGTTAATGCGTTAATGCGATAACGCATTAACTTGACCAGCCCTAATTATTTGATATGCTATGTTTAACGAACCATCTGAAACGTACTGAAGTTATAGAGGTTTATTGTGAAACCATAGAACCATGTCACTAGGTGCTGTCATACATACTTTTAAAGCCGTTAGTTTATATTTTGTATCAAGCAGCAAAAAAGTTGTAACTTTGCACGTCCTGGGAAATCACTGTTGCACATGCACACATCGCAATGTCGATGCTGAAATGATATTGTGCAGCCCTATACAGCACCTTGCCACTACATGACATCAGTTCAGAGTTAAGCTTGTTATTCATATGTCCTCCTCCTGCTCTGTCAGCTGGGACAACATACATCTTTGGCAAAGGTGGAGGCCTTATTACATTCAAGTGGCCAGCCAATGAGAGACCGAGCACCAGGACGGACAGGCTGACAGTTGGCTTCAGCACCTCCCTGAAAGATGGCATCCTGGTCAGGATTGACAGTGCACCAGGTCTGGGGGACTATCTTATGCTGCACATAGTAAGTTCACACACACACACACACACACACACACACACACACACACACACACACACACACACACACACACACACACACACACACACACACACACACACACACACACACACACACACACACACACACACACACACACACACACACACACACACACACAGTTTTTCTCATTTATGTTGGTAAAGTCTCAGCTTTTCCTTATTTCCCACTCCTCATCATCTAGTGTAATATTTACATCCCTTTCCCATGTCTTCTTGAGGGCTGACCAGGCTCCATCCCCCAGATCTGCATAAGCATAGAATAATACCTAGAAGCCTCGTGACCTTTCCCATAGTGCTGGGAATTTGTAGCAAGGTATTTTTTAAGATTCTGGCGGTTTCACGGTTTATCACAGTATGTATTTTCTTTGATTACTAAATCATAATGTTATATAAAGGAGAATGCATAAAACAATTACAGAATCTAAACAATTTTTATTGTGCAAACTGCAAAGCAGTAAAATAAACTTAAATCAAATACGTACACATACCAACAACTTTAACATTGCTTCCTTGTCAAAACAAAATAGTTCTTAGATACCTTAGATTAATTGTTGCATTTCAAAGTTACTACCATGAGTGAGAAAGGTAGGCAGTTAACAGGGCTCTGTCGTAACTTCAGCCATAGCGCTCTCCGCGGCAATGCTACTCTGAGGCACCAAGATTGGGATGCAGGGCAAAGCAACTCTCACCAGGCCCCCCTCCCCCCCCCCCCAATACCCCCGTCGCTGCTTTTTACCTCCCAGTCTGACAAGCGGGTCTGTGACCAGCGCCATTTGTCGGCTGCAGGACCGGATGGCTGCTTGCCTGTGCTGGGTTACCTCCACCCCCCATTCCCCTCCCCCGTTGCAAGTCATGTTGTTGAATCGTGTTGTTATGTGCTTGTTGCTGAGGTATTTTTTCCTGTTCCCAAACTGTACTCTTCACAGGAGCATAGTCTGGGAGTTGCCCTTTTTCTCCTCCCCTTTCCTCATGTTATGCTGTATTTTAGCCCAGTCTACCCCCCTTGTATGTATGTTTGTTTGTGTACGGGCAGGTTGATGGTTCTTTTTGTGAAGCACTTTGGAAAACCTTGTGTTTGTTAAAATGTGCTATATAAATAAAGTTGGATTGGATTGGATTGGGTATTACTACTATATTATTACTATTGTATGAAAAATTCATATCATATTAGAAATAAATACCAGTATACATTATAAACCGACATACTACTACTTTCCCATATTTCAACAACACCTATCTATACATTCTGGTGCCGTCAGGCCCGAAGAACTAAATCCACAAATTCCCAGTAACAGATATTGCAAATATCTGAAACCTTGAGACCTAGGGGTTCCAAATTGCTGTACCACATCATCAAATGATTTCAATTTGCCACTGTGATATACTGGTCTGGTTTTTATTGAATTGCATCAAACATTCAGAAATCATTCAAACGCTACTTACTTGGTACATAACTGTGCATACAAACATCTTTACCCATTATTTTAAATATAAGAAAGAGAATGTGAAAAGAAAGTTACAGTATTACTACATATTTGTTTTGGTGACTCACTAACAGCTCTTCATAATACAGTTATGAGCATTACATAGCATTTTTTCTTCTTTTTTTACGTAAAAAATGTATTTTTATTAATTTACCTTACAGTTACATTACAGTCCAGCTCAGCAGCAGAGCAGCCGTACCACCCTCATATTTGAATGCCTTTACTGGCATCTACCATTATAATTTAGTACAATTTAATTGATAGTATGAAATCATAACAAGACTCATCTCAAGACACTTTACAGATAGAGTAGGTCTAGACCACACTCTATAATTTACAAAAACCCAACAATTCCAGTAATTCCCCCAAAAGCAAGCATTTAGTGCGACAGTGGCGAGGAAAAACTCCCTTTTAGGCAGAAACCTCGAGGGTGAGGAAAACGTCCTTTTAGGGAGAAACCTCAGACAGACCAAGGCTCTTGGTAAGCGGTGTCTGACGGTGCCGGTTGGGGGTGATGTAAAAACTTTAGATATACACACAGTGATCATAGTTCAATAATACAACCATAACACACTGCAGATGCTTCAACCACGGCAAGTGAATACAAAGGACTGTAGCAAGTGTATTTGGCTGACAAGTTCAAATGTAAGTGTGATTAACATAGATTAATAATTGTGTTTTCTCATTTCAGGAACAAGGCAAAATTGGAGTGACATTTAACATTGGCACAGTGGATATCAGTGTGCAGGAGAGCAGTACCCCAGTGAATGATGGGAAGTATCATGTTGTTCGCTTCACAAGGAATGGTGGCAATGCTACACTGCAGGTGGATAACTGGGCGATCAATGAACACTTTCCAACAGGTACAACATCTATTACTCAATCTGATCTGAAACAAAAAAGCTTTATTTTACATATTTACTGTTAATTACTGTACAAATATGTTGGCAGTCATAAGTGTTGCAAATCTGACAGTATCAGTTAACAATGAAAACCTACTACTAAAAGTATAACAATATGGGTAAAAAAGGTAATAGGATCATGGCATTATGAAACAATTGAAAAGGTCACTGGGCAGCATCTGCTTCCAACAGAAGAGTAACATTAATTTATCTGTTTAAGTCCTGCTTTTGTTTTCACTTTGTGTGTAACTATTGCTTTTAAGCATTTAAAAAGTGCTTTAAAATACTTTGAGTGGACACATGATGGAGTATATCTGTCAGTGCAGTAAAAGATTGAAGGAGTAAAACCCACAAAAAAAAGCCAATGTCCAGCACTTCTCAGGCAGTTACTCGGCTTTTTCGTACAGTACACCAATCCCACTCAGATTTGCATTAACTTAACTATCTAACGCAGAGAATGTCAATAGGGGGTCCGGGACCCCTAGGGGGTCCTCAGAGTTACTACAGGGGGCCACCAATTTATTGTTAATTAATTAACTTATTGTTAAGTTGTTATCGAAATATTTAAATGTCTTAACATGAATCCAACATATTATTAGCATATATAAATCAGTGAAAGGTAGCCATCCACAGATCTACAGATACAGTTAATCTTAAGGATTCACTGTGCTTTCAATTCAATGTTTAACATTAAAACATGATTTATAAAATTATGCCGACAATTATTTTAATAGCTTATGCACCTGAAAGGTATGTATGCATGCTTTAGGCCGTCCACACTTTATTGTAGGCCCAGTTTAATATGCAACTTAATTTTATACAGTAAGTAGGGGGTCCCTGATCCGTCTCTCTCAGCTAAGGGGTCCTTGGCTGAAAAAACATAGAAGACCCCTGGGGTCCGTTTCAGGTAGGAGGTTCAACAAACTCTGAGTCTAAGCCTGACCTCTCAGTTGATTTATCCTGAGATGGGAATCTGAGTTTTCGGTTTCACAATAGCTGATTCGAGTTGGTTCAATCAACTCAGAGTAGGTTGACTCAGGGTTACGCGCGTGCACCAAAGACAGCATGAATGGAGCCATGATACTACGATTCACCATGGCAACAACCACAAACAAACGGGTCGGCGGAAATACTCATGCGCACATATGCGAGTTTGAACATGTATTATGTTTAAAAAGCAACACAGCGGCTGCTGCTGCAAGAGAGAAAATTGCTGCTAGAGTAAATGTGTATATTCCAATATAATGTATATCATATTTAATCATAAGTATAGCTAATATCACTGAAAATCTATTTCATTTAGGTGCAATACTGTGGGCGAAAAAGTCCTAGGCTACTAATCCCTTTCTGAGGCTGCAGCACCATCATTAACATAATTATAATTCATAATCTTTTATTTCAAATGGTTTACATAATTCACCTGCAATACTGTGGAACTCCTTTTTAATGGCTCTGACTGGTTTGTGTCCAGGGAACACTACAAATGTTTAAACTCTTTACTTTCACTGACCCGTATACGGGACACTCACGCTCAAAGTGGACGCTGCTTATACTTTGTTATAAATTTGACGCATTAAATCTTCAAAATATATGGTCATGCAGCACATTGATTGAAAGCTTAGACTGTCAGGATTGAATTAAGCCCAAACACAAAGCATAAGATGATTTATAGCAGTTATACAACGTTTCAGAGCGATCTCTTCTGACGGCGCTTTATTAAAATGCTCCGCATCACCAAGGTTGTAGAGAAAACTGTAATGCAACACAAAGAATGTGCTGGGATGTAGAGCATGTCCACGATGGGTGACGTTAGTGATATGAGGACGGATAAGGTTATGTAGCCTAGGATACATAACTGATAGACTCAAATAGGAAGTTATCTGGAAGTTAAAATGCGTCAATATCATCTTCCGACATATGTTTAACTCCCTGCCATACAGCATCTTCATCAACGGGATCGGTGATAAAAGGAAATGTCATGCTTTGAGAAAAAACAATGTTTTAAAGTCTGCCTAACAGTTAATAAACCAACAATGTTTTTTTTTATTCACGCCAATATAACAAACTGCGCTAAAATGCGCCTGATACAGACGGAATGAATGAATGAGGAAATGAAGAGCGCTGTGTCAGAGGGAGGAACGTTAATTCTCTTCATACATCCATGGGGAGGAGTCTGAGGGAAACTCAAGGTTTCTTGAAGAGAACCTGCTCCCGACCAGGTTAGGTTCATAGGCTCAGTTACCGTAGTAACTGACTCTGAGGTTAAGTTACCTCTCTTTCTGAAACAGAAAACCCAGAGTTTCCCTCATCTCAGGCTTAACAAACTCAGAGTTTCCACTAAACCTCATACCTGAAACGGACCTCTCGTCTAATGGGTTATTGTGTTATATTTGAACTCTGTTTACCTCTGTTGGTCTCCAACAAAAACTACAACATGCAGTCTGTGACACAGCTCTCCTTGAAATTTGGTGGTCTGGCAATAAACTTTTAGTCAAACCTTAAAGGGAACATTTGCCACCTTTAATGTGGATGTCCAATCAGTACTGATGGTATATGTAGTATATTACAGGTGTGTGCTATATTAACCGAGAAAGTGAGTTCTCTAGCTCACGGAGTCGTGGCAGCTGTGCTTACATGTACCAGGATGCATTGTGCTCAAGCGGCAACTTTGATTAGTTCTGTTTGCTTTTTAGAAAAACATCAACAAAGGAAATATTCTTACACCTAAACTAAAAAAAAAACCCATACCTTCTGAATTCAAATTGGTCTCTTTCACCGAACAAAGACTAGATTAACTACCTGTTAACTCATCATAAAACACACTTTATTCAAACTGTACAGAAAAAAAATAAAGCTCACCAAATCCACCTAAGTTAGTTCTTCCCTCAACCAACAACTTTGTTTTTATCTAAATTAATCTTAATTTCAGTAAGAGTAAGATGGGGAAATATGTCAGTTCTAAACACAGTTTTTTCCCCCGTGGTCTTTCTCTGTTGTCCTGGCTTGTCGTTGAACAGCTGACTGGTAAACATCGGTCTCACTCCTTCCTCGAAAGCAGACCAAAATACAATGACAAAAACAGCCCCAAAATTGCCCTGCTGGTCTTGGTTGTTTTTCACAGTTAATCTTCGGGGTCCTGAAGATAGTCTCCGGCACACCTCTGTTTACATGAAGAAACACACATACAGCCCTGTGAGAGCTGTCGTCAGCGAGAGTATCAGCTAAAACATGGCAAAAACTGCCCACATTGACATTCATTGCAGCATAATGATTTCATTTTTGGCATCGAAGGGCAATTCGAGCAAAGGCACCACCAGTTGTGTTGGCTCTTGGAAACTCAAGTTCTAAATGGCTCACTGCGGCCATCCATATCCTCCCCACTGCATCTGCAGCCTCACTCGGCCTCTCTCTGGCAGCTGAATATACGAGTCAGTAACAACACTTTAAAATGGACACTGTTAAAAATCTTGTCCATAACATCCTCTCATCGATGGAAACACAGCTAGTTTGCAATGCAAAAGAAGAGAAAAGGAAAATTTGTCATTGCCCCCCCCGGCTACCACTGCTGAAGTTCCTTGTTGTTCTTCCATCCTCCAGTCATGTTACTGGAGGACAGAAGTAGAGATTTTTTTCAGATGCAGTCGGCAAAGCTTCAGAGATACAGAGAACATTGATAAGAATATACAGTACATTATATAACCATGAATAAATATAGCTCTGTGAAAGTGTAGACCAATTTACTGACGCCCAAACCTTTTGCTTTGTCATTTAGCTTTGCTATCTATCTAGCTTTTGCTCTATATTGTTAACTCTGTAGTACACTAAAGTTAATTGTAAACTCTATTGTCCTCCTTAGACCGCTAGTTGTTAACTCTGTAGTCCTTTGTTACTGTAATAGTCCGCTAGTTGTTAATGTTGTCCTCCGTTAGTAGTGTGTGTGTGTGTGTGTGTGTGTGTGTGTGTGTGTGTGTGTGTGTGTGTGTGTGTGTGTGTGTGTGTGTGTGTGTGTGTGTGTGTGTGTGTGTGTGTGTGTGTGTGTGTGTGTGTGTGTGTGTGTGTGTGTGTGTGATGTCCATGTTTGTGTATGGGCTCAACTGGAGCACATCCATTTGGGAATAAATAATTGATTCCATTTAACATTAAAATATGGATTTTTATTTATAGATATTATTCATATAACTTGCAAGGATATAAGGTCTGGTCCACCCAACCAGTAGACAAAAAATTCACAACCATGGCAACACTACAAAAGTAGCCCAATACCAACGGTTTGTACCTGTATAGTTTGTGGGGGCTGCCTATGAATTGATGTCCTTGTTGCTATAGAGATGGAAACGCTGCACTATAGAGATGGAGACGCATGAGTTCATGGCTCATCAGCGCGAATGAAAGGATACAGACCATGGGTGTAAAAAAAGAAATAGATACAGCATTAGTGTGAAGCCAAAACAGTTCTGATGAATTCCAAATGTTATTGGACCGAATGTATTAAACTCTGATAGTGAAATGAGTCATTTTATGGGGTTATGGAATGATGCAAAACTATTGATTGTGATGTGTGGAATGGTGACATTTTACATTTTAGTTGCTTCATGTACTAAATAATGTATTCCAAATCAGCTAAAATCATTGAAACCTATTGTAAATGTTGATTTTTCTCCCGGTGACATGATGCTGATGATCAATAAATGTCTTTATAACTGTCTTTTTAAACTTTAAAGGGAACAGTGACATTGAACGCTATCAAATGGCCAATAAGAAAATTCCTTTCAAATACGCCAGACCAGTAGAAGAGTGGCTACAAGAGAAAGGTAATTATTAAAAAAATGTTTGTATGATTACAATATGTTTTCACTATCCTGATATGTGAAAAAACTCATCTGCACATAATAGATTAAATTAATGCTCATTGTTTCTATTTAAAGATACAATATGTAATATTTCTGCATTCAAATGTCTAAAACAACTTTACCTTAGTTATAGTTGTATACTATCTCAAAAGTTTCTAATAATGTTAAAACCAAGATAAATCTATAATATTTATCGATGACACAGCATGTTACTTGGTCGCCTTTCGTTGGCGACATAACCTTTGACCCCTCTAGCTGCTCTAACTTCTGTTCAAACGAGGAAAACAGCAGACGATTTATGGATGCATGGATACCTTGGAGCATATTTGTAAATCAAACAATGTCAAAGAATTATGCTAAGCAACAATAATACAGATTATTTTCTTCTGCCACACAGCATCTTTTTTTCATGAATTACATGCCACTTTGCAACACAGTAATACAGCAGAGACATAATTTATTGATATGATATTTCACTATGGATCCACCTGAGATTACTACAATTGCTACGTTGACATGCTAATGTTTGGTGGCTAAACCATACGTGATATTGTGGTTTTAGATGCTGGCTAATGTTAGCTTACTTGCTCGCTAACTGATCAGCTACAACCACAAATCTAAGTAATTATGTGGTAAAAACGGCGGTGATTTCATTATGACACATGAATAAATGTCCGTAACCCTAACCTGAATAAAACTAATAGATTAACTTGTCTGTGAAAAGATGCATTTTAATCTGCAATGGTGGTTAACAATGAAGGAAACCACTCCCACGCAACTTCAGGATGTGTTTAAAGTCTGTGTTTAAACTAGGGCTGCACGATTAATGTTATCACAATCCCGATGTCACTCTGTGCGATTACATAACCGTGATTTAAGTAAACAAAGAGGTGTGCTGTGTGCGTGACACTCTAGTGTGCACTGCAGTCTCCACATTGTTACACCTTTCACTTTACCAACAGTATTGACAACAGATTACGTCATTGTGTCTTGAGAAGCTTGTTTTATTGTTCACTGTTAACTCACTTTACATTGTCTTTGCTATCTCTCTTTACTCCCACTCCGACACCGCTCACCCCTTGCTCCCCTCTCGTTTCACCACTCAAACATCAACGTCACTCACTCAGCACCTGCCTTTCTCGCTCTCACTAATGCCCGATTTATGGTTCTGTGTTGAATCTTTGTTGAATCTGCCCTCTGAATTACAACATCCACAAAAGATATCTTTTGTCATAGTTTCTGTTTAGGCCTTAGAGCGTGTGTTGTGTATGGTCACGTGAGTATCAGAAGTGTAAAGGGGTTTCAGAGCATGCAGACTTTCATTTGTACGGCAAAGCAAAAAGGTCTATTTTGAAAAGATTTTTTTTTAATCTAAATTTTGTTATTTAAAAAAAGTATTATTTCTTATATTTCTTCTCATGGTCGTTTAACTTTGTATGTTCAAGTTGAGAAATACACATTTCAAATTTTTTGTATTTTGTGCATTTTCCTTAATAATCAAGCAAGTACCAGCAGTGATACCATTATATCCCAATGACAATAGCAGTATTGTAAATCGCAATATGACCTTTTCTCCAAATCGTGCAGCCCTAGTTTAAATATATGGTTTTGATTGATAGACCCTTAGCAGCAGAAAATTACATATACGTTTAAGGCTTAAATTAATCATTTGATTGAGTCTCAAAAACAATGCTACTCCAAAATACTTACTTTGTCCCTGAAGATACCACAATAATGTAAGTCATAAGACATCTTTTGAAGTTCTCAGACCAAAATAATACTTTCCATTTCTAACTACTAAACTAAATAACTGTAAATGAATAAGCCAATACATAGTACAATAATTAAATATATAATACACGTGAATGAGTTATAGTAATGAGAAATCTCTCATTATTATGGAATGTTTTCATAAATATGTAGTCGCTGGCATGGCTGTAGACTGAGGGTCCTATTTTAATGTGCAACGACCAGCGCAAAGATTGTAGGCATTTTAAAGCTTACCTGCTATTTTGATTCATGTATGTTCAGCAGGGTGTGGTGATTAATTAAGACGCACTCAGCCAGTCAAAAATTACTGATGTACAGCTCTGAAAGAGCTAAACCAAGCTGTCACAGTGAAGTATGACTCAACAAATTGAGAGATCCTTCCAGCAAATCATATGGTTGTGGTTGGAATGGAATCAGACGTAGATAATGTGGGGTCAAACCTCTACTTTCGCTTAAAATAAAGTTGCACAGGATTGATGAGCCTCTATAATCTGATAATTTCAACATTAACCATCAGAATACTAGAGTTCTAACTGACCAGTTACATGTGTGTGGACCAGGGGTTGATGTTGTGAAAGCCTATGTGAAGCCAAAACATCTGGATGGCCCATTGCTGGCTGCAGTATAGGTCATAAGTCCACCCCACCATCTTAGTAAGTACAGTACAAGTCAAATCATTGACCAAGATGGTTTCTGCCATTTTAGGTAGTTCTGATCACGCTGATGTTTGTTCAAGTGTTGATTTTTCTGATCAGTTTGGTTTTATTTGTTATTTGATGCTATAAAAACGGGGTCAAACATGTTTGATGGATACTACAGTAGCGCATTCTGTCCTCAGTGAAAGCATACAACTGTTAGTAGGCTACCTATTTTTTGTAAACAGTATAGTTAACTAGCAAATGAGGCTTGCAGACACCAAGTAGTAAACCTCTGAACTACATTCCACAATAACTGCTAGGAGAGTGGTTAGAATACTGAGCTGCATTGTGGGAGTCTGGGGTTTGATACCCCAATGAGGAGATCTTGTTTTTTT
Organism: Gymnocephalus cernua; assembly: GCA_023631565.1. NCBI lineage: Eukaryota > Metazoa > Chordata > Actinopteri > Perciformes > Percidae > Gymnocephalus > Gymnocephalus cernua. The sequence goes on from CM042444.1 coordinate 25,388,564, forward strand.
TCATTTTGGATTGGATAATTTGCATGCCATTGCGCAAGTCAGGGCCCGCAAACACAATTTTTATTTTTTGCAGTCTTCCCCTACCACCCTGTAAAATAAATATCGCGGCCCGTGCAAATGTATGTATCAGCGTCTCAATGAAGTGTGCAAAATATTGGACACTCCAACGATAATGTCTGTCTAAAGAAAAAATTGCATCAATAATTATTGCAACCCAAAAGGTCGATAAAGACATAGTCTCACATTGCTAGACCATCTCCACAGACCTATCTCCACAGCTCTGTGTCAATGCTGGAGTATGGTCTGACTACACCTCCTATTTATTCTGGAATAGGGGAAGAAACACTCTGGCTTGTTTGTATTACTTTAAACAAATCACAACCACCCTTGGCGGCGCTAAGCCCGATAGCAAAGATAGCAATAGCAGAGGAACATCAGGCGTGTGATGTCAGGCTTTATCCCATGTAGTAAGCCATGTAGTACATGTCATACAAGTTTACTCAATTCAGTACATTTTCAATAACCTGTAAGATGCATATAAAATGGATGGTTTGAGTTCATTCTTATTAGTGCTACAGAGAATATAATATGGCAGTGGGAATTTTAAACTGGCCTGCTTGAAGTTGATTCGTTGCTTAGTTCAGGGATTTATCTTTCTTAGAAACAAAGAAAAAAACAGCGCCTAGGGGCGAATAATGCCGGCAGCTAGGGGGTCTTTGATATACTGCTCCATAGCTTATAATATTCCAAAAAGGTGTAATACATGAGTAGTATGGATAACTGTCTGTAAATACTGTATATGCCAAGGTAAATGCACAGGGGTGCAAATAGCATACATTGATATTTTTACCAGACGGGGTGGGTATTAATAGAACACATTGCTGTGTGCAACGGGGTACGAATAGCATTCATTTCTAATTGCACCAGGGTATGAATAGCATACACTGCTAATTATACCAGGGGTGCAAATAGCACTTCTAATTGCACCAGGGTACGAATAGCATACACTGCTAATTGTACCAGGGGTGCATATAGCCTCACCCCTTTATATATGGTCTATTGTATCTGTCATTATTTTTATGCAGCCTAGTGTTATTTGCTGGTGATTTAATTAAGGCACACAGTGGACAATGTACACAATGTGTATGGTTCAGGAAGTGAAAATCCTGTTGATTTTGATTATTAACCATCCGACTGTCTAAAACATCCAGGGTAGACTTACCAACAAAGGTTTCTGCTCCTGTAGAAGCCACAAGTCTATATGATATCAACCTTGTTTTAAGAAAAACACACTATCATGGAGAAGTACTACACTACCCACAATCATAAGCGTAACAGCAAAGATTGGTGGAACCCGCTGTCTTGTCTTGTACAGTATTGTATAGTCTTGCTAATGTTCTTTTGCATCATATCACATGTATAATGGTCATGATTTATCTTGTAGCTGGTTGGCTTGGTTCCAGGCATAAAATTATTCATATAAGCATTAAAAACGTCCATGAAGATTTCCACCAAAAAACCAACAAAGTGTTTGCCACCTTGTGTACCAACCACGTGTTTGAGCCTCTCCTCCCACCCTCGCACAGTTTGCCGGGCATCAAAATACCACACAGATGGGCAAGACACATTTCATTAGGAAAATACCAAACTGTTGAAATACTGCTTGCGCTGGTTGTTCCGCCGCCACAAAAATAAGGCCCTTAGTCTTGATGTAAATGAATAGTGCAGCTAAAAAGGTATATTGAAATGTACTTTTCTCTGTTGAAAATATCTTACATCTTGATGTCTCCTCTAGGACGGCAGCTAACAATTTTCAACACTCAAGCAACAGTCGGAATTGGTGGTAGTGATTACGGCAGGCCCTTTCAGGGTCAACTGTCTGGCCTTTATTACAATGGCCTCAAAGTGTTGAACATGGCTGCTGAGGCCAACCCCAACATCAAGATTAATGGAAGTGTGAGGTTGGTAGGTGATGTTCCCAGTGTGGCAGGCTCAGCCAGGACCACGGCCATGTCTCCAGAAATGTCCACTACCTTCATTGAGACTACAACCATGATGTCTACCACTACCACACGGAAACACAGATCCTCCTCAACTGTACAGGTATGGATATACTTCTATAATAACTATACATATAGGGAACATAAGACATACTCCAAACATTGAAGAAAAAATTGCATCAATAATTATTGAAACCCAAAAGGTCGATAAAGACATAGTCTCACATTGCTAGACCATCTCCACAGCTCTGTGTCAATGCTGGAGTATGGTCTGACTACACCTCCCATTTATTCTGGAATAGGGGAAGAAACACTCTGGCTTGTTTGTATTACTTTAAACAAATCACAACCACCCTTGGCGGCGCTAAGCCCAATAGCAAAGATAGCAATAGCAGAGGAACATCAGGCGTGTGATGTCAGGCTTTATCCCATGTAGTAAGCCATTTATATGTACTCCTTTGTCATACTTCCACGCATGTCATACAAGTTTACTCAATTCAGTACATTTTCAATAACCTGTAAAATGCATATAAAATGGATGGTTTGAGTTCATTCTTATTAGTGCTACAGAGAATATAATATGGCAGTGGGAATTTTAAACTGGCCTGCTTGAAGTTGATTCGTTGCTTAGTTCAGGGATTTATCTTTCTTAGAAACGCTTAGAAACGAATTCGCCTAGGGGCGAATAATGCCGGCAGCTAGGGGGTCTTTGATATACCGCTCCATAGCTTCTCTCTCCGGACGCGAAAGATTGAACAAGTGACTGGATGGGAGCGGAGCGTCCGGGAGGAGGGCTATGGAGCATTGGTAGGGACGGTGGGAGTAAGGACAGGGCCTGCTCCTTACTGAATACAGGAGTGAGGTCATGGTACTCAGAGGGGATGAGAGTCAGATCAGCAGGGCTTAAAGTATTCCGGCACTGTGCCGGATCTCCGGCATGCAGCCGTGAGGATGAGGATAATAATAATAATAATAATAATAATAATAATAATATTTGGGAACTTGCATGCGGTTTAATATTTTCGAGTCAATTGATTTCACCTACCAATCATATGAGAGGAACGCAGCTGTAACTAACTAAGGGATTAAAGTACTCGGGCCTGGTGCCGGATTTCTGGCATATGACTATTTTAGAACAATAAATAAATTAAAAAGTCCATATGAGATTTGTTTTTGATACGCTGTGTTTAACCAATCATTGAACTTCCACCTACCAATGAAACGAGTTCTAGCCAATCAGATGCAAAGTAGGGCGAGTCTTTGCCGAAAAACAGAGTGCGGTGTGGGCCGGAGACAGTCTCCGCGGCTAACAAAAATGGAGACAACGTTTATCAAACTTGGAGTATGTAGATACAGCTTTAGTTGAGAAAGGAGTTGAAAACAAATGGTGCTGGGCATGAATAGAGGACAAGAGGAAACGGGTGGAGACGGGACGCCGTTAGCACTTGGTGCCTCAGATTGAGGAGCCGGGTGCTTCTGCAGCGTGTTGAAGGAAGAGACGGGATGGCAGCAGCGGTAAGAAAGGGCTTGCTAGTCATTAGATGCTAGTCACAAAGCTTAGGTCCGTGCACTCTGTCATACGAGTACGTTACTGGCAACGACCGCTGCACCTTCACTGACTGACCGTGCTTATGATAAACAATACGTATGTGCACGTTCATAGCGGAACACGACTTGTCATTAGCGAGTCCTGGGTCTTCCCCGAGGTCTCCTCCCAGCTGGACGTGCCTGGAACACCTCCCTAGGGAGGCGCCCAAGGGGCATCCTTACCAGATGCCCGAACCACCTCAACTGGCTCCTTTCAACGTGAAGGAGCAGCGGCTGTACTCCGAGCTCCTCACGGATGACTGAGCTTCTCACCCTATCTCTAAGGGAGACGCCAGCCACCCTCCTGAGGAAACCCATTTTGGCCGCTTGTACCCTGGATCTCGTTCTTTCGGTCATGACCCAGCCTTCATGACCATAGGTGAGGATAGGAACGAAAACTGACCGGTAGATCGAGAGCTTTGCCTTCTGGCTCAGCTCTCTTTTCGTCACAATGGTGCGATAAATTGAATGTAATACCGCCCCCGCTGCGCCGATTCTCCGACCAATTTCCCGCTCCATTGTCCCCTCACTCGCGAAGACCCCAAGGTACTTAAACTCCTTCACTTGGGGTAAGGACTCATTCCCTACCTGGAGAAGTCTGAGAACCATGGCCTCAGATTTAGAGGTGCTGATCCTCATCCCAGCCGCTTCACACTCGGCTGCAAACCAATTCAGTGAGTGCTGAAGGTCACATGCCGATGATGCTATCAGGACCACATCATCTGCAAAGAGCAGCGATGAGATCCCCAGCCCACCGAACTGCAACCCCTCCCCACCACGACTGCGCCTCGATATCCTGTCCATAAATACTACGAACAGGATTGGTGACAAAGCGCAGCCCTGGCGGAGGCCAACCCTCACCTGGAACGTGTCCGACTTACTGCCGAGAACCCGGACACAGCTCTCGCTTTGGTCATACAGAGATTGGATGGCCTTGAGAAGGGACACCCTCACCCATACTCCTGCAGCACCTCCCGCAGTATCTCCCAGGGGACCCGGTCATATGCCTTCTCCAGATCCACAAAATACATGTAGACCGGATGGGCATACTCCCAGGCTCCCTCCAGGATCCTTGCGAGAGTAAAGATCTGATCAGTTGTTCCACGACCAAGACGGAATCCGCATTGTTCCTCTTCAACCTGAGGTTCGAGTATCGGCCGAACCCTCCTTTCCAGCACCTTGGAGTAGACTTTACCAGGGAGGCTGAGAAGTGTGATACCCCTGTAATTGGTACACAGCCTCTGGTCCCCCTTTTTGAACGGGGGAACCACCACCCCGGTCTGCCACTCCTTTGGCACAGTCCCAGACTTCCACGCAATGTTGAGTAGGCGTGTCAACCAAGACAGCCCCTCCACACCCAGAGCTTTCAGCATTTCCGGACAGATCTCATCAATCCCTGGGGCTTTGCCTCAGTGACCTCCACCAGGGAAAGACAACCACTCTGGTTTAAATCAGAGAGGCCGTTCCTCCCAATCACACCTCTCCATGTGTCTCCATCATTGCCCACATGTGCGTTCGAGTCCCCCACTGGAGCCCCATACAGGACTCCATTCAAGGTCTCCAAGAAGGCCGAATATTCTGAACTCTTGTTTGGTGCATATGCACAAACAACAGTCAGAGTTTTCGCCCCCCCAACAACCCGCAGGCGTAGGGAGGCAACCCTCTCGTCCACCGGGGTAAACTCCAACGTAGCGGCACTCAGCCGGGGGCTTGTGAGTATCCCCACACCCGCCTGGTGCCTCACACCCTGGGCAACTCCGGAGAAGAAAAGAGTCCAACCCCTCTCCAGGAGTACGGTTCCAGAACTGAGACGTAACAGAGATGTGCGTAGAGGTAAGCCCCACCAGATCCAACTGGTAGCGCTCCACCTCCCGCACAAGTTCCGGCTCCTCCCCCCACACCGCCTCTGCTGCCCGGGTCTGGTCCGTCGAGGCCACTGACCTTCACCGCCACCTGTGTGGCAGCGCACCCGACCCCAGCGGTTCCTCCCACAGGTGGTGGGCCCATGGGCTGGAAAGATAGGTGCCACTTAGCTTTTTCGGGCTGTGCCCGGCCGGGCTCTGGGCAAACTCGGCGACCAGACGCTCGCTGACGAGCCCTCCCTCTGGGCCTGGCTACAGACGGGGGCCTCGGGCTTCCTCTGGGCAGGGTCTGTCTATCCCTTCCTCATTTTTTCACAGGGTTTTTGAACCATTCTTCGTCTGGCTCCTCACCTGAGACCACTTTGCCATGGGAGACCCTACCAGGAGCACAAAGCTCCAGACAACACAGCCCTCAGGTTCATAGGGACACCCAAACCTCTCCACCACGATAAGGTGATGGTTCCCGGAGAGGTGGACAAAATCATGAATGTACTAATTTGCTTTTTTGATGATGACCTGGCCAAAGTAATAACACATCTAGAAAGTTCGGATTCATTGTAGGATTATGATATTATTGCAATATGGAAATCTACATTGACTTGACTCTTAATTTAACGTATGGTTAGAGTAAAAATTGATCCCAAACTTTTTACTCCTTAATTATGACTTATTGTATGAATGTAAGAAGGACTTTTGCCAGACAAATTAACTTTAATGGGTGCATATTGAGACATTACACTGTGACCCCCCCCCCCCTTCAAAAAAAAGTTTCAGGCTCAGGATTTGTTTTTCACTTTAAAGCCCTGGATCAGGGGGAGCAGGAGGAGGGATAGGTTGGGTGGACTTACTGCCAATTTCCACCAGTTGCGGAACGGCGGTCGGAGTCAATCGGTTTCCATTAAAGTCAATGTGTGTATTTCCACTGACTGCAGAACGGCTGCATCCCGACTCTGGCACAGCTGCGGCGGTCCACAGCCCTCTGGAGTAGATACGCAGAGCTTCTATTTTTGCCGGACGCCGGAGAGCTCTGCAGCAATTCAGCACAAGCGAGCACAGAAACAAAATAAAAATCCGGTTAACTTTCAAAATAAAATACACTGTGCTCACGGCGGATCATATTTCCCTTCACTACACCTTGAAAACACAACACAGAGTTGTTTCTCCTCTACTCCTCTGGATGGAAACAAACTGTTGTTGGTTTTGTGGTTCTATGTGAATTCGCGAGATCTAGTGGGTCCTCGTGACTACAGCTGTCAGTCATGGCCGCAGCTGTGCCACAACAAATCCAGACCTGGTGGGTATTGACGGACGGCGAAGCACGCAGCAGAGCCGTTCCACAGACGTTCTGCAGTTGGTGGAAATTAGCAGTTACCGGGGGCTCGAGCGGACAACAGACAAGATGCGTGACAGTCAGTACTTCAGTTCCTGATCCTCCCCCACGCCCAGTCCGCGTTGGGGTTGTATGGGGTAAGCCAGGGAAGACCGAGGACAATGGGAGAAGCAGGGAAGGAGATGAGGTGGAACGAAATGGACTCATGATGGTTGCCGGAGGTGAGGAGGTGGAGCGGAGGGGTGCAGTGAGTAATGGTGGACAGGGGCTGGCCGTTAAGACCCAGGCGCCGGCGTTCCTGTTCCTCAGGGGCAAGGCAAGCACGGCCCAGTTGCATGGGCTCAGATGGAGGCGTAGAAGGGGGTGCCGGAGGTGTTACCAAGTGTAACTGGGAAGGCGAGGGAGCAGAGACCCACGATGGCAGAGGGCATGACCGGGAAGAGGAGGAGCCGCGCGCTCTCTCTCTCTCTCTTTCCCAAAGGTGATTATCTAAATCGATGGCCAATTCTATGAGACCATCGAGGCTCGTCCCTGGCGGCTAAAAGGTCCTTCGTCCGCTCCCTGAGACCAGCACGGAACGTGCAGCGGAGAGCCGGACTGTTCCAGCCCGATCTAGCGGCAAAATGCAGAAGTCGACCGAGTAATCCGCGACGCTGCGATCCCCCTGCCGGAGACAGGTTGCTGGCTACCTGCTGAATACCAGGGCACACTACACAAGACACCCCTCGCAGGTTCCCAGCACAAGACATTACGGCCAGGGAGTGAAGCGCCTCTGCCTTGGATTGAATGGCCAAGGCATGCTGGCCGAATAACGCTCCACAGCGAAAGGACACCACTCTGAAGGCTGGAGCGTTAACTTTTAGCTGCCAAAGACGGTATGTTTCTACTAGTTATTATTATAAAGTTTTATTGTATACGATAGGTTAGGTAACAGTAAGTGAAAAGCAAGTTCAGACCGAGCTTGTGGAACATGAAGCAAAAGCCAGTCATCAGAGCGAGTCTGATAATGTCCCTCTGAGTAACAGAGAAGCTCTGTAAGGAGGTGTGGTAGTTTTCCAATAAGAATAGATAGATAAAGAGATACCAGTGAGTATCACGTCTCTCTTGGAGATTAGACCACCCTTCACTTTCATATAAAATACAATGATGTCTACCATAGACATGACCAGTTATGAATTTCAAGGCAGAGTCAAAGAGGTTACAATAAGAGGTGAAACTCCATTGGGTAGCCAATACAACATCTGTGCAAGGTTGCCGAAACGAGTCGCCGCCATTTTGGACTGAACTCAAGTTTATTTTTATATATTTAACCAGGAAAAGACTCATTGATATTAAGAATCTCTTTTACAAGAGTGTCCTGGCCAAGACAGGCAGCAGCACATTTAACAGAGTTGCAGACAAAACATATCAATTCACAATGGAAATACATAATAAATTACTGGATCATAAAATATCGAAATATTCATCAGAAGTTATCTACATTGGAGGTCAAAGATCAATCAGTAAAAAACATTTACAGCCAGATGTGCATGTCAGTTAAAAAAATGACATGGACATCTAATGAGACCAACTCACGAAGGTTCAGGCAATTTTTGCTAATTTTTCCACGCAGAGGGAGCAGCATATTTAAAGGCCCTTTTACCCAATTCAGTGTGGACTTTAGGGACAGTTAACAGGAATAAGACCTGGGAACAAAGACAACTTCCTGTTTTTCTTATGGATATAGTGCTGTAGGTAAGATGGAAGCACACAGAGAATAGCTTTATCAATAAATTAAAAATGTCTACGGGTGGACAACGAAGACTATCCAAACAAGCATACTGTACAAGGAGCAATAGTGATTAAGGATTTTAAAAAGTTTAAAACAAAACCTCAACGCTCCATGGTAAACAGTATCCAACGCATGTAGACTTTGTGTGGATTATTATTTACAATTTACAGCCTTCCAAAAATTTGCAGGGTTTGAATACGAGTCCAGAAAGTACTTAGATTTGGCTTTCCTTACCACCTGGTTCTGAGTTGTTTAAAAACAGTCCAATTGGAATTACTTCAACAACCTCTAGCAAGGGACCAGGCTTTGTTTCTGTCCTTTAACAAATGAGATAGGTCAGTATTAAACCAGCCACACATTGTCAATTGACTTGGGTAAACTGCAAGAACAGCAAAGTGAGGATGAATGTCTCAGTACAGTGATTTCATGGCTAGAGGACAGTGCTCATAGACTACCAATAGGTTGCCTCAAACACTCCTCCCCATGCACTGAGGAAACTCTGGCATGAGTGCCCCAACATGGACTCCTTTGCAGAAAAGTCAAAAAAGGCCTACACACACCTGCAACCTTTCAAGTTGTTCTAGCTGCAGTTCTCATTCCCACAGCCTTGAAAGGGTTGCATGGAAATATCTTCAGTGAGTTACATTACTGCCACCTATTGGATTGTAAGCTTACAGTCCGTGACTGTAACCGTTTCACAGTTCAAACTACACACAGTATCCACCTAAAGTGATTACATCATCAGCGTTGCCCACTCTGTAACCCAGACCACGTTGTCCAAGTTGTTGCAAAGCCCTTTCTCAGCATAGTGTCCAGGGGCCTCATGTATAAAAGACTGCACAGCTTTCCTACCAGAAGATGGCGTACGGCCAAAACTTGAAAAGTACCTACGCACAGAAATATTCACATGTATAAAACCGGGCGTACGCCAGGTCCTGCACACCTTTCCTTTATACATCACAATCAATGTGAAATTGAGCGCACATGAACGACCCACCGACCCCGCCTTGCCTCCTCCCATAAATGAATATGGAAATAACTATAAATGAGCTCCTGACGTCATTCTTTGTCCAATCACAATGGGTTATCCCACTGCAGACAGAAAAAAAAATCTTCACCGACTGTGGTTGAGGTGCTGATCGCGGAGGTCGAAGCGAGAAAAAAAAATTCAGTTTGGAGGTTTGTCATCTCGGATAAGCAATCAAAGAAAACTCCCAGAGAAATAAAAAAAAAGTCGAAGTGGAAATCAAGAGAATAGTGGCAGCGCCACACCAGTTACAGAACAAAATGCATCTTAGTGTTACCGAGCGTTTCTTATATCTAGACTCATTGTTTGACTCTAAAATAAAGACACAGGCTTCCAATGCCGGAACTAAGACGGCACCGCACGTCTCACTTTATTTTTTCTCTTTTTAAACAGTCAACCGACCAAAAGAATACAACCCTTTCTCCACTTCTGTTAACTACAACTTCCTCCTAAGCCTCAAATGAGAGGTTACACAATAAAATACCTTACATTAGTGTCAGTCCAAATTACACACAATAAGCAGTTTGAACAAACTGATGTAATGCCATTTATTTTCTAAGTAAGTGAAACTGAGTCCAGCGCGAGGGAGATCCGACACAGCAGGAGAGGTTAGCGAGGCCAGCGTCTCCATGGCAGGTGACAGTGTGCACGGATCTGCTGCGCCACGCATGGATGAAATAGTAAATAAGACTACAGTAACATAAATATGTGCAGAATTAAGACAGTCAAGACTGTGATGTGGCAGCAGGGAATGGTCAGGCACGGATTTAGAAAGCAGAGGCCCCTGGGCACAAAATCTTAGAGGCCCCCCCTCCCAGAACTCGTGGCCCAAACTCACACAGTATCTTACATTTTAGAAACAGTAAAAGGAAGCGGTGGGTTTTTCTTTAGTTTAAAACAAAACCACTTTCTCCAACTCCATTTCTTGTGATGTTAACTGTAACAGCAATGGAGATCTATAAATATCTATAAAACAAAAGACAAAATGGGAATTATCACAGAACAAAATCAACAGAATGTATTGCAATAAAGCAGATTAAAATCTATGAAGATACAGCCTAATAACATAACTAACAATAACTAGAGTCATGGGGATGTAACAGTATGACCTCACGGTTATAGTGACCAAAATGATCACAGTTTTTATTTACTATTGAAAACTGGCTATAACACTGGCCGGCTGTAGGGTGTCCAGTAAGAACTTGAACCTGTCTGACTTTGAGATTTATTTACAACTCAAACATGAAGATGGATGTGGTTCTGAAATATAAGCAAATAATAATGCACATTAATAAACATCTGACTTACTATGAACACATTTATTTATATTTCTTTTATTTCCTAATGTATGTTTTATAGGCAATAATCTATAGGCCTTGTTAGTTTCAGGTTCAATATGTGCAATAAGTTTTCAATGACCGTTGAACCAGTCTGGCCCCTGACTAATCTCGGCCCACTGTGTGTTTGAGTTCGACACCCCTGACTTACAGGGAAAGCTGTACTTGTGGCAACTATTTTATTCTATGTCATAATTTCCTGAAATGTAATGACAACATAACATTAAAATAAAAAAAATAAAAGAATACAGACTATCACCAGCCTTAACCTTTAATTGATTAGTAGTTTTTATAGACAGAAAATACAGATTACTTTGTTGCTGCATTATAACAATACAATCACTATATTTGACTACAATATCCCTAAAAGCTTGTTTTGGGTGTATTTATATCAATATGCGGGTAATACTCAGGTGTCCACTTGTATATAAATTATATGAAAATGTACCCCAACACATACAGTAATGTTATGCAATGTACCAAACTGAGAGTAACTTTTTTCATGTAAAACGGGAATATTTCAATGCATATTCCAAATATATTTAAGACTTAGCCTATAATGAACTAATGTGTGTAGATAATTCTCTGCTTTGGTAGGACGGGCTCACACACACACACACACACACACACACACACACACACACACACACACACACACAGCTCGTGCCGAACCCCGTGTGTCCGCTTCGCCCGAGCCAAAAACCGCAACCGGTGACAGGCCGCTACTTCTCCGCAGTGAACTGACGGCAAAAGACGAACTTTTAAAATATTATGTGAAATAGGCCTATTACGTGAAAGTACACTCAACTAGAGAATGAGTCACATAGGCCTATTATGTATTGATAAGCCTAGACCGCGTATCTGATAATAAAAATGAACAGTCAACATTAATACAACAACGTTACATGATTTAAAAGGCAACATATCATACAGGGACAGGTCAGAGGAGCTCTAGCTAAATCAGAAAAACATATTTATTTAGGTGGGTTGGTGGACGCAGGTTCGGAAGGTTTCGGCGCAGATCCAGACATCTATAATTAGCCTATCAAGGTTTTTAATAAGGGGAAAAGTAGGCTAACAGATTCGCCTACGTCTTGAGGCTGTCAAACTGGTAGTGTAGCCTACGTTAACCTACCCGTCACCGCCGGGTCTCTGCCGCCTTCAGCGGTTTCGGTCTCAAGGGGAGTCGGGGACTGTGGTGGTGGTGGGGGGGCACTTGGACAGGTGGTGTCTGTCACTCCAGCCGGGCTGTGGTTTTCTGAATTGTCGTGCGACTCGTGCTGGTGCTGATGCTCAGGTAAGACAGGTTCATCTGAAATATTAGCAAGGCTGTGATGCTGAACTCCTCTTCGCTAGCATCACAGCAGGCGCCGCCAGGCGCTTTATTTGTGTCGAGCCGACTTTTAAAAAAGTGGAGATGGTTGGCATATTTCTTCTCATTACATCCTCTCTGCCATCCTTCTCCCTTTTGGCTTTTCGTTTTGTGGCTCCACTGCTCCACCGTGTTTTATCCATGTTTGTTTTTTCGATGTCCTCAACTCTCTTTTTCCCCACACTATCTTCTACCGTCTGTCTTGCCGCTATCAACGGTTTCCGCGGTAACCTGACTCATTGTCATCATCAGACACAGCCGACAGACCAAAACTGATCATGATACTTTTTTTGTGTGTAAATAAATTATTGCTAACACACATACACACAACACACACACTCATTAATGAATTTTATTTTAATTTAATAAGCAAAAAAAAAAAAAAAAAGCCCACACAGTTTGTGGGGTCTTGGAGGCCCCCTAGAGGTCGGAGGCCCCTGGGCACCGGCCCAATCGGCCCGGTGGTAAATCCGGCCTTGGGAATGGTGGACCCAAATGCAGAGACAGGCAGACAGGCAGGAGAAGGTTTGTGCTCGAGGATTTATTGCATACAAAAACCAAGGTACTCAAACAGAGTCCTGAGAGGAGCAGGTAAAAAGGCAAAGACTCACGGAAATCCAAAAGGTTGGTAAGCCAAAAAAACAGGGGAACGGGAACAAGGAGACAAAAACTCACACGAACAAACTCACAGACTGGCAGGGAAAGAACACAAACAGGGACGAAGGCAAACAAAATGATCTGACAAGGAACAAAGGGAACACAGGGGCTAAATAAACTAGGTAACGAGCAAACACAGGACAGGTGACACCAGGGCTGGGGAACAGGTGAAGCACATTAGACAATCACACAGGCGGGAAAACACAGGAAGCAAAACTAGACATCAAAAGGGGAGACTGACAACCTTTCAAAATAAAACGAATGAGAAAAGATGATAAAAATGAGAAAAGACTAACAGAAAACATCAACCCAACTAAATATAGAAACTTGACAATAAATACAAGGGGGAACAGAACACAGGAACTAACAGAACATACACAATCAGGATAAACAACAAAAAGCAGGAAACAGCAACAGAAATATAAACAATTCCAACCGAAATGTCCAAAACCACAACACAAGACGGCCCAGTGTTTGGTGGACTGGGTACACCTTGTTCACTTAATAGCCTGCAGGTCATCATCACATGAGGGTCATTCTACGAAAACATGCCATTTTATGTCCCTCAAACAAAAGTTGTCTTGTAAAGCTGAATTAACAATATTTTTTTCATAATTATTTTATAATTTAGTTGTGTAATGTGAAAAAAAAATCATTCTTTGTTGTTTTTAAAGGATTTTAAACAGTTTCTGTATTAGGCATATTGCAGAAGCAGTAAAAAGCGCTTGTCCCTCGGTATGATTTGTCTAGTATCACTGGCTTTTTAGGATAAAAAAAGTCAAACTATCATAAAAATAAATTCAATTCAATTCAATTAAATTTTATTTATAGTATCAAATCATAACAGGAGTCATCTCAAGACACTTTACAGATAGAGTAGGTCTAGACCACACTCTATAATTTACAAAAAAAACAACAAATCCCCCAAGAGCAAGCACTCCCTTTTAGGAAGCACTCCCTTTTAGGAAGAAACCTCGGACAGACACTTCTAAAATGCCTGAAGTGTTTGCTCATGAATTATGAAACAATTGTATTCGTAATATTTTTAAAATGATGAAAAAAATCAACATTTTACATTGGTCCCAATGTTGTCGTCGACCCTGTTACTTTTGGATAAAAACCCCCCTTGGAGGAAATGAACTTTGCCAAAAGTTACATCATTTCTGCCTTTCAGGAAGTTGATGGTGAAAAGACAAGTAAGTGTTGCTTTCTTTTACTTACTTTTCTTACAGTTTTGCTCTGTCTGACAGAAGGGGACAAGGTAATTTTGTCAACCACGTTACCATAAAATCATGCATTACAAGTAATTTGATTTAAAATGTAAATGTAAATATTTAACAGCATTTTAACCTCTCTTGAATGCACACCATGCGGTGTCATGGTGTTCACATGGCTAGTAATGGCTGCCAATAACATATTTTTGTCAACCCTGTTACTGAACCCTGTTACTGTCAATCCTCTAATCGATGCTACATGTGTGTTCAACACTAGAATTATTTATGAAATACATAATTATTTATATAATATACATGAATATTACAAGATCACTAATATTATTTACTTACAATGCCTGTTTTTGCTTATTTTATCTGTTAGGATGCCTCTTTCTGCAGCTAAGAAACAGCGCCTTTACAGGCAACGTGGAGATGCTAATGCTGAGAGACGAACAGAATACCTTGAAAAAGGGAAAGATGGAGAAAGGACAGAGCCAAGGGGAAAAAGCCATCTGTTAGTCAGCTTAATGACAGAAAAGAGAGCCAAGCAGCAGAAATGGAGAGCAGCACAAGGGAAATGCAGAAGAGCTAAAGCAGACCTTGCAGTTACCTTAGAGCAGTGCATGACACCACCTATAAGTCCAGCCCCAGAACAAGCAGCAGGGCCCTCAAGGTTAGAGTTCAAGGAAAGAGGTTATGTAATGTAGCAGAGAGAGAGAGAGAGAGAGAGAGAGAGAGAGAGAGAGAGAGAGAGAGAGAGAGAGAGAGAGAGAGAGAGAGAGAGAGAGAGAGAGAGAGAGAGAGAGAGAGAGAGAGAGAGAGAGAGAGAGAGAGTGTGAACAAGCACATTTGTGCATGCATGGTCACAGATGTGTGAACATAGAGTATAAATGATGATTGGTGGAATTTAATCAATATATCCTTGTGTTGCAGGCAACGTGATCAGGAGCGTTTAAGGTCAAAGGAGAGAAAAAGGCTCCGAAATGAACTTGAGAAACTGAAGCAAAAAAAAAAAAAATGGACAGATAAGTACAAAAAAAGATACTACCACCTAAAGGATAAAAAGGCATCCCCATTGTCTAAAGTCAAGCACCACCCGAGTTCGCCAGCTAAGCGATCACAAGCACGGAAAACCCTCAAATTTCATTCAGCACTGTTGAAAGACTTAAAAAGCAAATACAAAAATTCACAGGATGAAAGAGAGAGGCAGATTATCTCCCAACTTGTATGTGGGAAGTTAGTTAAAAAATATCGCACACAGAAGTATGGACAGAGTGCCGTTGGCCTTCCTAGGAGAAGGTGGAAGACTTCAAGTAGAAATGCACTCCAATCGTAAAGAAAAGCAGGCATTCGAATTACGGATTTAAGGGGCTGAGGTTAGCACAACAAGCGGATCGGCGTGCGAGTCAGCTAGCAACGGAGAGACTGCTGTGAATAAGATGATGATGGTGTCGGCGGTGCTCCACCTTCGTAGGGTATGTTTCAAATGCAGCCAGTATGCTAACGCATTTTTGACGGTATCACCCAGAGTGCGTTTTATTTTTTTTATGTTGTTTTTAAGTTTCATAGCATTCAGGAGCAATTCATGCAACAAATACTTGCATTATATTTCTTCCTAGGTGGTATTAAAAAGGTCTTAAAGCGTAACTCTCGCCAAAATGCAACCTATGGTCTTTTTGTGAATGTACGCGAGTCAAACTTTCGTTTAAAAGCATATTTAGGATGGACTTTTAAGATTTACTGTATTCTTGTTTTTTGGTCAAATGGTCTTTTGAATGGGAGAGCTGGGGGCACTTTTATTGTAGCCTCAAAATAGCTATTTTTAAACACTAAGAAGACTCGACACAACATGCAACTTTGCTCCAAGTATCTCCAGGGGCTCTACACATTAACTACACTGGTGCACAAGGGATATACTACATCTTTTGCTACTTGTTTTGATATTGACTCGTTTTGACTGCCGAGATGGCAGCGACCGGAAACAACAAGAGCTACGGTGAGTTGTTCAAAACCTTTATCTTTAGAAAACTCTGGGTACACAAACAATGTTCTCAATGCTTTTGTTCATGTGTAGAGCCCCTGGAGATACTTCAAGCAAAGTTCCATGTTGTGTCGAGCCTTCTTAGTGTTTAAAAATAGCTATTTTGAGGCTAGCATGAAAGTGCAACAAGGCCATTTGACCGAAAAACAAGAATACAGTTAATCTTAAAAGTGGCGCTCCTGTCCTAAATATGCTTTTAAACGAAAGTTTGACTTGCGTACATTCACAAAAAGACCCTAGGTTGCATTTTTGCGAGAGTTACGCTTTAAATTTAACTTGAAGTATAAACCGTACTGTATCAATTGTGTTTGTGCTATGACGCACAGACAGCCTTATAGCCTATTTTGGTTTCACTTTTAATGACAGTAGGTTATGACTGTATGTTGACATAAAATAATCATCCAATTGAAATAGTCAACTTATAACTTCGCTATAAAATATTATTAATTTATAGCACAAAACCCGGAACCAGTTTCCTCGCATATTAGCATCATGATTTTGACTTTTGGCCTGAAGTAATTAAATAGAGTGTAAGGTAAAGCCTTTCTACAATATGATTGCTGCAGTAGAAAAGAACAGCAATGGTTAGTCATGCGATGGGACTGGAACATTGTTTTGTTCATCAGGAAAAGAGGACACTCGCAATACTCCCTTTACTTTGCTGTTTGCATCTTATTGTACATTAAAAACTAATAGGGTGCGATCGCAAAAGGGGTGCTATCTGTATATGTAGATGTGAACAGCTTATGACTTGGTCTGAAAAAAAGTTCAGTCAAAAGATTTTTTTTTCACTTTAATCCCTGCATACACACAATGGGTAATGGAGGATAAATAGGTGACCAGGGCACAAGAAAAGGAGGCTGTGTCATTCAAAGTGACAATACAAAAATAAATCAAAAGCTCTTTAGAGGAGCTCCATGAGCTTTTCACTAGTCCGTTGTATAGGTTCAAGAAGCACATGTTCAACATCAAACAGCAGTTCTCGTTCTCCAGAGAACTGAAGAGAAGCCTCTCCTTGCATGAATGCATTATACATGTGGACTTCTCTGAAAACTACATGTGCAAGTACAGTACCGAGATCCAAGCTGTGCATTTCAGTGCCTCGCACCAACAGGCAACAATGCACACTGGTGTGTTGTATGTTGGTGAAAATGCAAGCCCTCTCTGCTTTTGAATAATCTCGCAGTCCAAGCAGAAAGGTCCGCCAGCAATTTGGCAACATCTTGAACATTGGACTATATACAGGCCAACCATCTGTCTGTCTCTGTGGTCCACTTCCTCAGTGATGGCCCTTGTACTCAGTACAGACAGAAGGGTAATTTCTTCCTATTCTGTACTGAATTGTGCAAGAGAGGCTTTAAAAGGGGTACCTGGAATTTTTTCGAAGCGAGTCATGGAAAGGGAGCTCCTGACGGTGTGGGGGGAGTGCTAAAAAGACAGGCAGATCAGTTTGTGAGCCAAGGGCGTGATATCCCTGATCCCGCCACACTTTATAGAGCTCTACTGACAACTGGCACCACAGTGAAGCTCTTTTATATGGAAGCAAACATCCCACCGGTCCCAGCGACAATGCGAATACACCAGGTGGTCACTAATGAAAAAGGCCACTTGATCACCAGGGATGTCAGCTGTCTATGTGTCACATTGAAGAACTTGATCTGTGAATGTTTCAACACTCACCACTTCATCTTCCCTCCGCTGTCAGTGGGCAGCCAAATGAACCAGGCTGAGGAACTTCAACCTGGAACCTCTAACCTCAACCCTCTTGAAGAATCAACCATCCTTCAACCACCCAGGTCAGAGGAGCACCTGATGAGAGAACTCAAGGGACCCCATGAGATTGACTGGAACAATGATAACATAGGAGAATGGTGTGTCGTAAAATATGACAATGAGCTGTACCCAGGAATCATCATGGCAAAAGATGAAGGATATGCCCAAGTCAAATGTATGAGCCGTGCTGGTAAGAACAGATTTTTCTGGCCGATTCGCAATGACAGTATCTGATACGTGTTTGACGACATCATCCGATTGATTCCTGCACCTCAAAATGTGACAACACATCACATGGAAATCAGAAAAGATATCTGGTCTGAACTTGTTGAGTAGACTGCAGTGAATCTAGTGAGTTCGCAGGCCAGATTGTTAATTAATGCTCTGCTGTTGTTCATGTCAGTTTCCCAGTAGTCCCATTTGAGGACCCCAGCAGATAGCATTTTAGGTTGTTTTTTTATGGGTTTTGTTTATGCTTTTTAGCCTTTTAAGGCCAAACATGTTCAATAAATGATTTTATTGTGAAACAAATAAATGAAAACAATCATTCATGTTTTGAATAACACAACTGTCTTCGGTATCATCATTTATTTCCATAATCTTCAATTCTAAAACCACTGAAATCTGTCTCCAAAATAAATATGTCTTCCAAATGGGGATACTGTTGTCAACCCCGTTACTGCTATAATTATGTAATATAATACAAATTATTAAAAGAAAAATGTAAAATAACCTAATTTTTATGTTAAGTAAAATGGAACAATGTCCCACTCAAATAATTGCGTCATTATTACTTTGTTTTCAGAACTTTTTCTTAAAAGATGCTGAGAAATCACATAAGATAACGTAAATCAGTATATTCAGTCATAGGAAAAAAGTAGAATCCTCAACATTTTCCATTTGCAAACACTCTTAATGTAAAAAAGGGGGGGGGGGGGGGGGTATCATTCATTTATCTAAATATGACATTTTCAGATACAAATTAATTTGTTTGTAACAGGGTTGACATAGCACACATACTCTGTTGATTCTTTTTTAAATAAATAAGATAGCCTGAGGTGGCACAGCATTTTCTTTGAGGTAATAATCTACTTTATCCAAATAGGTGCTTCAAAATTTTAAAAACAGTACTTTGAAAATTAGATATTTATAATGCAAAATGGCATGTTTTCATAGAATGACCCATGAGTTTGCCCACCCGACACAGCGTTTGTTCCTGGGGAGATGGATCCATGCGTTTCCGCCATCCATTCCGACATACCCCCACTCCAACATTGACGTCTAATTGTTTTCTTCCATTGTTTTCAAATGTCCCACCACTCCGACAATTTTTGTTTCCATTAGGGTTAGGGTTAGGGTCATAATAGCAGCATGTCAGAATAGCAGCATGTCGGAATAGCGGCATGTCTGAATAGAAGCATGTCGGAGTGGCAGCATGTCGGACTGGCAGCATGTAACCGTCCTGCCTCCTGTGCGCCATGGATGTCTGAGCCTCAGCAACTACAGACTCACAGACACTATTGCATTTTTCTGTGCCGATCTTTTGGTTGCACAGTGAGTAAGATATTTCATCTATGGGGAATACAGAGGATGACTGAAAGTACTTTCTAAGTGGATTTATCATTCATGTTTAAGTAGCCTGCGAATTAAACAGTTAGTGTAAAAGATGTGAAACATTATCCACATAAATGATCAAACTTTTATGGAGTATCAGCGGATATAATGATGCTTTTTCTTAGACAACATCACAGACGGTAAGCCAGTAAGTGAAGTGGAAACTTTATTTTGTAACGTTTGTGAGTTTCGGCATTTTTCACTTGGAATTCGCCACATTACAGAGCCAGTAAAGACTTTGCGGAATGCCCGCACATTCTCACGTCTGCTCAAAAATTTGCGTGACGGCCCGCACATTCTCACGTCAAGTTAATTTTTATAAATCACACCGTGTGCGGGACAACCTGCATATGCAAGCTTTTCATGCATACCCAGCTCTTCTCCAGTTATGTTTTCCTCATTCAACAATCATCTGGAAGGGTCCAGCACAATATTAATCTTCTCGGACTTTTCCTGTATTATAAAAAGAACAAGTTATAACCATGGCAATACATGTTTCTCTCCATTCTTTTAACAGCTTCAGCATATTACATTCCTTTGTGCTCTATTCTAGCTTAAAATTTGAAGACTTAGGCTCATTAGTGGCAGTACTTTGATACACCCAGCAGATGGTGACAAAGAACTAGAGCTGGTGGCTCACTCACCACATAAAAAGTTTAAAGATGAAAAAAATATTTTAAAAAACTTAAACCTTTACGTTAACAACCATGTACTCATCAATAACAACACAAACTAAGTTGACGAAAAAAATGTTTCCTTCACTTTGTTAAAACCATATAAATGTATTCATCTGAAAAGTTCAGAGTTCATTTCCAAGTTCATAGTTCATTTTTTGTGAGGTTTAGAGGTTACCTGTGAAACTGTAGAAGCTAGTGATTTCTCTCTACCCAGGGCTGTGTAGATTGCATTGATTTGGTGATAATGGTTAGGGTAAGTTCTTGCCTGTACTGAAAGCAATACAGAAAGCAACCCAGATGTTCTCATCTTGGCTCCATGTGATGGAACTTGTCAATTAGTATCACCACAACATCAGTGTCAAGAGTGCACACAAGACAGTTGGAAAAGGGCATTCTGCATGTGAATGAGCCGCTTTTTATCCACTTCTTTGTTATACCATAGTGACGTGTGACAAATAAAAGCAGTGATTTCCTTGGCGATTCACAGTGCTCATTTTGTTAGACAAGAATGGAAACCTATTTGTTGGTTGGGCCACGTAAAACATCAGCCCAGTTCCCAGGGAGTTTGAGCTTCCCCTCAACCTTTCCTTGAACACACCTCGCTTTTCTCTAGTGGATTCTTTGATACTACTGGCAACATACAGAATATAGGGATGTCCCAATCCCAATCGCAAGTATCGGATCAGAGCCGATATTGGCATTTTTTAACTTCTCAGGGATCAGCATTTACCCTGATTATCTTACTCTGATCATTTATTTCAGCTTGTAATGATCGCCTCCTTTAATCACACCCACCGTGCGCCACAGACACACCGCCAGACTGCCTGGATGCCGGCTCTTTTAAAACAAGATGGCGCGCGGCCACTCACCAGTGTCCGTCAAGAGAGTGACTCGTGGCTTGCCAGCCCTTGGCAACATCTTTCTTAGTCATCGGTTACAGAAGCAAATTACTCCAATTCTCCATACTTTTTCCGTGATTCCACCAGGGAACCACGCTTACAGGCTATTATTCCCTGGAGCCGTCATCAGATTTTTTTTTTTGCTTAAGATTTAACACATATTCACACAATCAGGTTCTTTGTAAATGAATAATTTATTTACCGAAGAACATACACTACTAAATCTGAATAAATATGAATGAATGAAAGAAGAGAATAGATGGAAACAAACACAGAATTAACACATTAATGGAAAACAATGAATGACGCAACTGATTATGCAGAATCAGACAAATCAACAGCGGCTTAAGTCTAAGGGACAATAACACCACGAAGGCCTTAAAGTCACCCTATCTTCCCTGCACAACCCAGAGCATCAACCCAGTTGCAGGCAAACAAAGTTTGATCTGCCCGGATGGGTGGATGGATGGATAGATGAAGATACTCAGAACTCTGTTTTCTTAGTGGGTTATTTCCCTTGAGCTTGGCTGGGCCGAAGACCGCAGTGTTGGCAGTGGTTCTTCAGCTCCGACTTTTGGCTAGTCGGAAGAGGTTAAAGCAGAATGTCATTGTTGAACATGAACAAGTTTATCAAAGTCTTTGCAAGCTACTTATGCTCTTAGTACGAATTTAGTGGATCCGTTTAGGACTGACGCCCATGAGCCAATGGCCAGCTAGCATTATAGAAGGGTTACAGAAGTAAAAGATAAGAAGAGGAGAAGAGAGAAACTATGAGAAGACTGGGGGTTCAGCTGTCTTAAAGGTCTTCAGTCTAGGAGGAGCTGTGTCCAGAGTTTCCTGATGCCTCCCATCACACTTACTGATTTCTACACTTAATCTAAATTAAGCTTCCTTGTTTTGATAACAAAATATTGTAGTCTCACTAATCTAAATCTTCCATAATTGAAATCTAGAGACATTTATCTGCAAGTAGACTATAGATATCATTACCATTAATATTCAGCATAACAACAATAAAAAAATACTGTAAATTCAAACCATTGAACAGCATCACATCAAGACATCCATATGTCTGTTCATATAGTTTATATATTTTGCGGCTTTAGCACTGAAATTTCCCAATTTGCGATCAATAAAGTCTATTTTATCTAATATAATATAATACGTGAGAATAGGTATCTGGGTATATAGAATTTACACAGAAAATAAATAATTACACTTTGATTAAATCACATGCTTTAGGGGCCATCGACACGGAGACGCTTTTGATGCAAACGCACGTTTTGCATCGTTTGGGCCGATCGTCCAAACGAATCCTTTAAACGCACTGCCTGAAAATGCACTTTTTTGAAACCTGGTCCAAGGGTGAAAAAATTCGAAAAAGCTCCCCTTTGGCTTCGTTTGGATGGCGAAGCCGCATAGGTGCGTATCGATGATGTCATCGCCACACCCCTCGACCTCATATCCTTCAACCTCTTACCCATGGATGTATTAAGAGAGCTCCCCCAAGAGCTAACGTTAGTTTGGCAAACAGAATTGCAAAATAAAAAGCAATCCAACAGCACGTTATACAATGTAAACAAAGACACGTTTTCTTGCGACAGCCTTTATAAAATGAGCAGTGGTGAAAGTTATTAAAGTCTAGTCATATTATGAACGGAAGTGGAAGTGACTGAAGACTATGCTCTTCTTCTCCGTTTTTGGTTAATTTCTGTAGCAGAAACAGCGCCGCCTATAGTCCTGGAATATGAAGTAGCGTGTTGAGTCTTTTACAAATGGATCCGTTTGGACGCACATTTTTTTGACACAGTTCCAGGGAAGACGTGTGGTCGTGGCCTAACTTGGGTGATTGGTAACTTCCCACCTTCCTCCTTTCCTGAGAAGAGAGGGGGTTTATGATGTTGAAGCACCCTGTCGTCACAGTAGCGGTGCTGTGAGACAAAGCTTTCCTGTTGCTTGTGTCCCTTTGATCAGGCATTTGGAGAGCTAACATACCCATGTTACTTGAAATGTAAACATCACAGTATTTTGTTCTAGATTAGGATTTCCAGTTGTGTCCTCTGATGTAGTCGTTTACTCTGGAATATCAAAGCATCTCAGGGCGTTGGGTGATAAAGAGGTTGTAAAATGCAATTCCTGTCCCAGTGTTTATCTTGCTGTCAGCCTGGACAAGTCTCCAGATCAGAGTTCAGGGTTAGGGTGGACATAGGAATTCCACCATAGAGATCCTGTCATCCATGTTACAAGAGTGAAACATTAAAGTATTAAAGCAATATTTTTTCAAGTCTTTGAGGTGCCCATATATATACGTAAACAATTTTTGCTTTGTTGTAATCATTCCTCCTGTTCGTATTGGCCATTACAAAATACATTCCTGAAGTGGTTTCAGTGAAAGAGATGGGGGATAAAATCCACAGTCTTTGTTCTATGTACAGAACATTCTAATTTATTTTAAGCTAACATAAGCATCAGACACTTAGAATATTAATCTGAGCCTGTCAGTGGCAAATTGAGCACTTTTGTGAAGGTAAATACAAGCTAGACAGTTGTCCTATTAACTTACATTGTAGCTTGTTTCGCCACTGTTGACTACAGCGTTCTTGCTTAGTACTGGACCAATATTAAAGATTGTTGTTTCCATCAGTAGCTTAGACACAAAAACATCCAGGTTGAAAAAAACGGTAGTTACCCTTTAAGAGGGAATCTTTTAATGGCCAATGTGAACAGTAGGAATTAGTACAGCAAGCAACATCTGTTTAAAAGACACACTTGAAAAAGGGAACCTGCCCTTTAATTCCCAATGATGGTGTCTCCCTTACAACGGTACCACATTAAGTGAAAAATGAAGATTTGAACTGGTGCCCAGGCATGGTGGCATGGTATTCATATTCCCAAAATCTTCCAATTTGGTTATTTTATTATATGTCTGTTCATATTATTTAGATTTTACAGTCTCTTGAGTGACAGTGAGATTGGTTCAGGAGTGACAGGGACAGGGCTGACATACTTCCAGATATCAGTCTAATTACAGTACTTTTACTGATTGCTCTCACAGCTTTACTGGAGTTGTTAATTGCTAATACAAACTGAACAGCTGCTGTTTCACTTTAAAAGCTTTCCGGGGGCAAACAAATTGGAGGCTTTAGAAAATGCATGCTTTGATAGAATTGCTATTGTTCAAAGTTTCTCATGCAATACATTTTACTTATCAGGTTTGTTGACAAAAAAATCATAACTCAAGCTCTAATTACTAGCTTTTCCTCGAGCTTTCAACCATGGTCTTTCTCAGACACCTGTGTTTGTGTGGGTTGCTGATAGGAGCATAGGCTAAAGACCACAGTGTGAAGGAAAGCTCAATGGTGTTTTAAGCCCCCAACACGACTTCAAGGTACCAAACCCTAAGCTTAACCCTAACCCTACCCATTGCCTAATCCTAGTGCCTTCCAGGCAGCACTGCCTGGAAGATGACGTTGGGGGCTTAAAACACCAAACACCTGAAGGAAACCCACTCAAACAAACCAGTAGCTAAGTATGAACTCTAACCACCACTAACAACATAAAAGATCAGTGATAAAGACTGTCCTACACATAGCACAACATCTTGTCAGAAATGGAGGTGCAACAGGGCCAAAGGGCACGCCAGGCCAATGGGTGCAAAGAATCCCAATCCTGATGGTAAGAATCCCAATTTTAGACCAGGATTGGACACTGCTAAATAAAGCTTGAACACCCTTACTGGAGAGAACATCCAGTCAGAGTCTTCAAGTCACAAGGAGTCAACACTTACTATAAAGCCAATATTTAATCAAT
Source organism: Gymnocephalus cernua (assembly GCA_023631565.1). NCBI lineage: Eukaryota > Metazoa > Chordata > Actinopteri > Perciformes > Percidae > Gymnocephalus > Gymnocephalus cernua. The sequence continues at coordinate 25,413,535 of CM042444.1, forward strand.
ATCACAATTGGTAAATTTAAAAAAATGATATTCCAATACCTGCACAGGAATATAGCATTGTATAGGCTTTTAAAGCATGTATTCAATACAATGCGCTGAACTAGGATTCATTTGCATACATTTACACTACACTGAACTACATGGGCAAAGCCATCAGGCAGTGATGTTTTGATACCAACCAAATAAAGTTAGTAGGTTTAAAACTACTCACAGCATCCACTGGGAAGAGGTCAAAGATGTCAGCGGACAATAGGAGAAAGATCAAGTAGGACATTCACATCAGACACCAGAGACCATCTCTAAACAGAGACAGGGATTACCATATCCACCCGTATGTGACCACCTGTTGTCATTTGATCTATACTTAGGTCCCATGACAGCTACTAAGCTACATCTATATGACAACTGAGCCAACTCACATAAAATGAGGGAGACTGTAAGATGCACTTGAATGCTCTGAAAAATGATTACCTTGAGTTAGGATCTTTTTGTCAAACTACTGTTTCCAAGGTCAAAAAAAACTTTCATGCACACCTTCTAACTCATTTAGTACATTTTTACTTGTCTTTGTGTGTCTTCTTTGTTTTGTGCTGGTGGCTCTTTGTATTTTGGGTATCTTTGCTGTGGCTGTGACCTCTGATGACCAACGTTCTGCCCATGAAGCATACGGCAGATGACATTGTGTCATCTGCAGAGTGTTCGAGTGATGACGAAGACCTGGAGGAGTGTGAAACTATCCATGCAGGTGGGCTAGGTTAGTTTGCATTTGCTTGCTTTTTTGTGCTTTCACTCATCTGCACCAAATGATCAAGGTATCCTCAAAGCATCAAACCCCCATGGTTAAACAAAGTGTAACTTCATAAAACAGCCAATTTATTAACAGTAAGCATAGCTTACCTGCACATTACCCAGTTACAATAAAAGTTTGATTATTTAATGCAAATTTGAGAATTCAAATTGAAAAAAGAAACCAGAACAGACAGTTCCATTCAGTTACCCAGAAACCATTACTATAATGAGCTACACTTGCACATGGGGTCTACCAAAGTAGTTAACATGGTCACCAATAGTCATACAAATTCTGTTTTCTGAGAGAAATAGTAAGGGTTAGTACATGTCATCACAAAATTTGTATGAGGGTGAACCATGTTCTCTGCACTGATGCTGCAAAATGTATCACATCGTGTTTGAGTCCACTGCTCCTGCCATTCAACTGCTCTACCGATTTTCATTTTGTAACAATACATTTTGACAGTCTTTGTTTTTAAATTTCTTTTCAGCTAAAACTCAAGTGTTGTCTAGATAACAGTGATGTTTTGTTTTAGTTTGATTTTTCCATATTCGCTTACTTTGGTACATGTAATAGAGAACGGATATCATTGAATTTCTGTGTACAAGTTTTTCTTTTCTTTTTTTTGGGTCATACTTTTACTTTTAGATGTACATGTTATTCTGTCTTTTTTGTATCTAAATATTAAAAATTCTAAAATGTTCAAGCCTTGTGATAACTTAGAGAATCAGTTTGAAAGAATTTGGGAATTTCCATATTTCAGCAACATTCATTTTGTAGGATACAGCAAACAGCCATGTTGCCACTTCTTTACTAAATAATCAAACTGTTGTGGTGGTCGGGTTAGCTCAGTTGGTAGAGCAAGCGCACATATGTAGAGGCTTACTCCTCGACACAGAAGGTCCAGGGTTTGAGTCCGACCTGTGACAATTTCCTGAATGTCTTCACCCGTCTCTCTCCCCTTTCATATCTAGCTGTCCTATCCATTAAAGGCGGTAATGGCCAAAGAATAATCAAACTGTCACACACCGTTCTGAAGGGCATGACAGATCTCTTTTTGTAAAGGATTTTTAGGTCTGAACATGTTCATGTTTTTTTGTTTATAGCTGTAGCCCATTCAAAACAATACATCGCCTTCTAAATACAATGCTTATTCGAATACACAGCTTCAGTATTTTGTTCATGTTGGCTAGAAATACAAGCTGTCCTGTACAAACCTTCCTGCTACAGTAAATTTCACACACTCCAGTCCTCTGTCAGTTACAGATGATATAAAACACTAGGACAAATTATTATATTATTATATATTATACATAACTCTAACTGACTAATTTGCCTATAATGCATAGTCAGGAAACCATTATATTTTTCTATTAAGGCCCTATTCACCATACTACCGGACTTTTAGCCCAAGAACAATTGCGTCTAAAACTATGCTGAACTACACTGCTAAGTTGTACTCCATGACATTTCATAAGAAAAGAAATACTTTGCATTATGTCATGCATAAACATCAGATTGTGAAATATTTGTAGTCTAATGCCTCCTGGTAACATTCAGAAATTTAGAAGGATTTTAATGATGTTCTGCTGACGACCAGTAGGTTCTCCCTTTTAAAGGTCATTCCCAAATTTTTTCAGAGTATGTGAAAGGTTGTGGTTTAAATGGGTTTAAAGATGTGATGTTTAGCCTGAGATTTATGGGTATTTATGAAGAAAGACAACGACAGGGCCCCAGTCATCCAATCATGTGTTTACACAGAAATTCACACCATTCTAACCCTAACATCACTTTGACGTTGACAGCGGCATGCTTTTTATTTGAAATTTCCTTTGTTGTATTATTTCCGGAGTCGATGCTATTTCCTGTTTTGTTTTGTCTTTTCTAAGTTTTGTTATCGAGACATCATTCTCGTCTATTCGCCAACCAACAAAGAAACACGCTGTTGTATTTTGGCCTCATCATTTGTGGCATGACGCTTTGGTGGGGTATATTTGTTTCCACATATATTCGGGGTTCCATGCGGCTTTGTGCCATGCAGCTTTTAATGAAAAGATCCCTCTCTTGGTTTTCAAAGCAAATCAAAAGGCAAGAAAAAATATTTTCTTATCATCAACTTTTTCACCTTGATACGAAAAGTTGGCACTTAAAAACTGTTGGCACTTATATTTGAAAAGTGTTGTACCCATCTAATTCTTTAGTCAGTCTTCCTGGCCCTTCCCCTTCCCCTGCCAACTTCCACTTAATGATGGATTTTCACAATGACTAAATGCATTTGCATTTGCACCTTGTAGTGTAGATGGCATAAAACTGTTTTGCCACAAATTCTAGTATTTTCCACTTTATTGTTTCTCTTAATGGGATACTTTTCTATTTTTCAATCGGCTTTGTTTCATTGCAGTTTAGATAGTATATGCAGATGAACAGCCTTGAGTCTATGCCCCATATTTAGACTAACATGGTTGCTTTTTCTGCAATTGTGTTTAAGTTGGAAACCATTTTTGCAGTTGCACCATCGAATGCCGTCTAACTTACCCCACACCGTCTTTATTTTGCCGTGTGGCTGTTGTCTGTCTGGTCAGTTTGGAGAAGTTATCAAGTGATTCTGTTCTCTGTTGTAAATCTGTTGTGTTCTCCTTTCAATTAATTCCATAAGATGGCAATGGTTCTTGAATAGATCATACTGTTAACTGTGTTTGATATTTGATGACCAAGTAAACAGGTTCTATTTTTTTTTCATGGAGACAATAGATATTCTGATACATAAAATATGATATTGGTAAAAAAAAACACCTCATGGCCAGTGATTAGTAATATAAAATATGTCCATGATCTGTAAAGTAGTACAGCTTTACAGATTAACTGAGTAGTGTCACTGCCAACGTCATGTTGAATGCAATACCCTCCCCCATTATGTCAATGGCCTAAACTAATAACATGATGCCAAGACACATGGCCAAGCGGTGTTCACTCCAAACAGCTGTTCCAAGAGGTGCACTATTATATATCAAAACACATGTTAATATCATCTCTTCCGTGCTTGCTGACATATAAAAGAGAGACAGCTGCGTGTAGCATGCAAAGGCATACCACTGTAGCTGAATGAGCGAGGTTATATTGTTGCTGATTGAGATCAGATACCTGAATGTCCACCATAAACCATTTAGTGCCTTTTCACACCTAAAAGTCAGATCCCAGGTTCATGTTTTTGTTGCATTGTATCAGAGATGGGGACTCGAGTTTGAGACTCGTCCTCAAAAGACTTTAGACTCGACTTGGACTCGAGATGCGGGACTAATAAACAATCTTTATTTTAAAGAAATGTCTGATGAGCTGACTGTAATCTATAACCTACCTATGTAACACTTAATACGTAATGTATCTGCTGCGCGCTAGCTCAGAGACATTGTATACATTTGAGCCGGTTAGTTTTGGTTTCACACTGCAGATATGCAAGCGCACTAAATAACTCTACATGACATAACTACGTTCTGTCATCATCTCATATGTGAGCCACGTCCTGTAATTTTGGTTCGGATCAAACGGACCAGAACGAGTTAGCTGTGAAAGGCCCCTTAGATCACATAACCAAGCATGTTGGATGCAATGGTGGAGGAAACATTAGGAGACAATATCAATGTGAGTTTTCCCACTTTGTCATGGAACTTGCTTTTTCAGTCTCATAGTCCAGTTGATAGTCAGGCACAAATTTAAATCGGCACAACTGAACATTTGCCTCATAGCACTGAGATGACCATAAAGAAATAGAAAAATAAAAATGGCACACTACCAAATGGGTGCATCATGAAGCACTAGTTTCACTCCCATAAACATTAACATTAACTATTTCTAACATTATTTTTAATCATCACCACAGTCAAACCACAATTTCAGCTGCCCCAATTCTTCTGGGACAACCTCCAGCAGCTGCTGTCGGTTCTTCCCAGAACAAAAGATATTGGTGTCATCAGCAAAAACAACAAATTGTCATTCTTTTACCAGGGCCAAAAACATACAATTTAAAACATGAACAATCTAACATAGGTTATCATGAATCCCAGTCCAAAATTCCTGGACTTTATCACAAGACTATGAGACATGAAGTAATTGGCTGTCCTCTGTCTTACATTTCCAACAATTTGTGTGTCTTTTAAACCAAGTCTAAACAATTAATTTTCAGTCTGTAATCCGTTCTGCTCCACACTCTCCGTCTCCATGTACTGATGCAAAAAAAAGAAAGTGTCCATCCAGAATCATGCAAAAGAAAATGTGTTCTATATCAGCACCAGTCAGCTCCTAGAAAAAATTGAAAAGAGAAAAAAAATAAAAATAGACAAATGGAGGCAGCCAGCAGAACACAACAGCAAATCCAACTTAACTTAACTCCCTTGTTTGTCCCTTTATGAACTGGTATCAAAGTAATGGTATTGGTACCAGTACCGGTATTTGAAATCTTTGAACGATACCCAGCCCTAGTTATGATGGTGTCATGTCAGTGTTGTCCATACTCTTTCAAATATAGTGTTACCAAAAGTTCTGTTGGTTGCATAAGCAAGTTCATCTTGCAGGATCATTAAAATTATAAAAAAGAGGCAATGTTACAGGCACCAAGACAAACATGTAACAGCATCGCACACACTCACACACACAAACACACACACACACACACACACACACACACACACACACACACACACACACACACACACACACACACACACACACACACACACACACAAACACACAAACAAACACGCAACATCATCATTAATCAACCAACAAGAATTATTTTATATTTATTGGTCGTGTAGTCAGATCATTTAAACAGTATTCAATGATTGCTATTCACAGGATGGTCAGCAAGAATTAAGCCTTCTTATTGGGTGGGCCTGAGTGCCTTAACAGATGTGCCCATCCACAGCTACGTGGCTGCTTTAAACTTAAACCTTAAACGTATTATTAAACTTATTTAACATAAGGAGGAAGATTGGGTGACCCTCACCCGGGACTTCACTTCAAGTCTACGTAAGGTAACTTTCTTACGTAACGTTCTTAACTAACTGATGTAAGCCATTCCACAGCATTTTCCTAAAATTAAACTAGTAGTTTTGTTGCCTAAACCTAACAAAGTAACAATGGTTTTGTTTGAATTTACAACCGGACTCCCAGAGCGTTTAAAAGTGATGCCAAAGGGGCCAACTACGCTGCCGTTCTGTAGCAGGCTCCTTCTATCTTGTATTTAAGAGGCTGATAACACCCATTCAATGGAGTGATAACATTATAAACGGGGGAGCAGACACATTATTTCTTGGCTGCACATTTTTGGATGAATTAATCTCTCAATTTAAGATGGATTAATGTTACAGTACTGACTTATTTCCAATTTGCTCAAATCCATTCACCAAATTTGAATATTTTTTATTTTATTTTGGCAATACATGCCACCCTGTGTTGGCTAATATTTTTGCCCCACCCTGGATTCCAAACAATGAAACTACTGTCCCTGTACTTTGACATACATCACATCCTGCATGTGTTGCTCTTGAGACAGATCGATGAAAAAGGCGAGAGTGTGTCTGTGAGAGAGAATATTAAGTGATGCACATCTTTATTGGAAGGATAATAATTATACATCTTAATAATAACATGTAGCTGTTCTCTCTTCTGTTTACAACTTGAGAGCAGATGTAAGTGACATTTTCTTGTGGGTGTATTAAAACCGTATGTCGGATTTGACCAACAATTAAAAAACCTGGAATCTGACCTCAGCCGTGCATCTGCAACCCTTTCCTGCTGCTTGGTTGTAGATAAGCTACATGTTGTAACACAACATGTTGTGTACACCATGTAACACAAACAGCAGCAAGTGTTGGCCTTTTAAAGACTAAAATATCTGCAAGTTATCACAAAGCACACTTGAAATGATCTTGACTTGATGTTTTTAAATACATTTTCTGGCCTTGAGGCAACCACTAGTCTCCATTTAATTTCCTTTGAACACAGACTAGTCAGACGCGTTATTATGGATCCCATGCAACATCTATGCAAGACCCGCCCTTCAATAGCATTCACATGCTACTATTGGCCAGGCGATCATGCATATGCCGATTTGTTCAGGTCCTATTCCCTGACCAGTCGGCTATCCTTGAGGTCAATGCCTAACCCCAAACAATCAGGCTGCTTCGTAGGGTGGTACTTGCCTAGAAGTTGCGTGGGATCCATAATAACGCTAGTCAGACATTTGCCATCTTATGGAATTCCTCTCCGATTACATTTTTACCTACATTGAAAAACCATGTGGGTTACATTAGGCAAAATATTAAATGATATCTCAAAAGACACTATGGAGTTAAAGCTGGTATATCTGTTAATACATCCTTCAGGGTGGTAGAGTTATTGTAAAACAAACAAACCACAGCTGAGGTTTGACAAGTACCTGGGCTTTGGGCCAAGACCATCTGTACCCTTTGACCCCCCCCAACGGCCTCCATTTATTTTCAAAATTTGTTGTTTGTGGTACAAAATGTGTTGCCGCACTCCTTATAATTTGAACTTAAATGCCAGTGTGAAAGCATCCTTGGACACTCTTTAAACTACTTTTAGCTGGTCGGTTCACACCTGTCATGGTGGATAGTGCCAACAATCTAAAGTCCTTAGTTTTGCTTTGGCAGGTTTAGATAAACTGCAGCTGCCACTTTGATCTTCCACCACTGCACAGGTGACAACATGCACAATATTAATATCAGCTTTAAGCTTGTCTTTTGACTCTTTACCATATCATATTTGAATACTAAACAAATTGCATTTCACATATAGTCCATGACAAAATAATTTGTATGTATGTTTTGTGTTTTCATTTTCTTTCTCTCCCCCACTGTTATTAGTTAAACTCAAGCTGTGTCCCAATTGCTTACTACACACAAAACAGTTTAGTTTATTGTTTTTTTTTTGTTTGTTTTTTGGGTGGGGGTGGCGGGGGTTACACTGGAAAAGTGGCAAAATTATGTATACTCAAACATGTCAATTTGCAAACAGAATTCACTTGATGTTGAGTGGTGCATTTCACAACAGAAATGGAGGAGAATTGTTAGAGCTTTTAACAAAGTTGCCGTTTGCCTGACATCTGACTGCACACATGTTTTTATTTAAGTAAGGGATTGGGACACAGTGTCTGTCTCCTATTTGTCCAACATCGGTCAGTCTTACCTGCTCCCAGTTTGCTGTGTGGTTTCTTTTCTACTTTCCCTAAATGCAACTTACTTTAAGCATGCATCAACATCCTGCAGTACAACTAAAACATAGACAGAAAATAATAAAAATAACCCATTGTCAGTCAGTAGCGTCTCTCTCTCTGATGTACACCCAGAATGCACGGCTGCTTCATGTTTAAAGACTTACAGATTTGGAACACGAGAGAGAGGAGCCCGGCCTCCAGTCGAGTGCCTCTCTCAACACTGTCTGTTTTGTATTGTGTGCATCTGGTTGTAGTGTGTGCAAAATTTTGGCTTTGTTCTTTCATCCTAACATTTTTCATTTGATTTGGTTTTAAACTGCTCATATTTCTTTGTATTGATCCAATTGATCACTGGCATTTTGGTACTGATTATGGTTTTTGGCTTTTGAAGTATGTTTAGTTTTTTGTTTTTTTGGCAATCAGATAACATTTAAATCACAGTGTGAAATAATATTTTGATATATTTAGACCTTTTTGGGGGATTTGGAACTACTTTAGTGATTAACTTGTGTGTTATTTTTCCTGCAGTATGCTTTTCTGGCAAATATTGAATAAAAAAATAAGTAAATGTTCAAAACAACAACAGTTGCACAATCAACTCAACTTCAGACATTTTTGTAAACGTATGCAGAAGCCCACAGATTAGTAGGTGAAGCAGTTCCAGATCAATTGACATACAAATTGATCTTTGCTGAATAATATTTTTGTAAGACAAAAAACAAATGAATTGCATGGTTAAGAAGTTGCAGTTTAGGGTTTGTCAGACTTGTCAGTGTTAGAGTTCTTCTGTTCTTTTCTGTAGATGGGCATGTATATTGCTCATTGTTTGTATATCCCCATCCCTTCCTTACAGCCAAAAGCTCTAATGCCGCCCGACCGCTTCGTACTGCCTTTACATGGACATGGCAACTGACTTACACTGTCACCCTCATCACCCTCATTTCCTCTATAGTATGTTCATAGGTCCCAGCCCTTCTTCACCGTCTCCCTTGCCTTTAGAGATATTAAAGTATAGAGTCATCCATCCATTCTACACTAAAGATCAAATTACAATTCAAGCAAAAACTGTAACATGGATAGATTTAGATTCTATTGAAGTCTATTGCAATGAAAACTATGTAGATACACATTCTTTTGTAAAAACAAATTATTTACCAGGAAAAAACAAAACATAAAAAACAGAATTATGGTGTTTATTTTTTATGTTGTGTTGTGGATGTATGTGTTGTTGCCTCCCTGTACCGTCGTGTTTTAAGATAGAACACAATCTACAGTGGATAAAATGATCTTTAACGGTACCAAGTGGCTATCCAACATTCTCACACGACTTTTCCTTTGTAAATTCTTTTCTTCATGCCTAAATCATGCGGGCAATTTGTTGATGTAAGTTGACGATACACAGTATACATTTACACTCTTTTTTTTTTTGAAGATGCAGTTTGTAGAATGTGAAGAGATGGACTTAAAATGTCATTCTTGTGTATGTCACAATGAAAGCAAAGTGACATAATGAATATGGTAGGTGCTACATGTAGAAGCATAAGCAACTCCCAGATTCTATGTTAAGGTACACAAATCAATCATGGTGTAGGTTGACTCATTATTCATCATTGAGTCCTACTCGATGTGAACACAACATGCTACATGCACTACAAACTGCATCTCCGATCAAGCTGTGGACAACTGAATGACTCTTTAACAGTGTGTTATTGTTTGAAATGATATTATTGTTTGAAATGATGTAATACATTTGCATTGATCTACAGACTTGTGTGCTTGTGAATGTTGGTGTTTGTGATAATTTGTGAGTTACACAACAGTTTGATTTATTTATATTAGTGGTGGGCATAGATTCATTTTTTTAATCTTGATTAATCTCACTGTAATCTTGGAATTAATCTACATTAATCTAGATTAAAATGGCTCATTTGAATTCTGCCGAAAGCATTCAGAATATGTGTGCTACCCAAATAATGACTAAAAGTAAGTCTTTGAGAACGGGTTTCTCAAGCCAGGTGGCGCATTAGACCAGGGGCTCATCTCCTGTTTCCAAAATGCATTGAATGCATCACAAACTAACTTTCTAAAGTGGGCGAAATCGCTGGTTTGCTGAGAGTCGGGTCAGGACTCTAACATTAACACACTGGCAGACGCAAGTGACAGAGAGACGGAGGAGAGCAGGGAAGGAAATATGCTGCTGAACGAATACGCTGCATGTTTTAAATAGCGTTAAAAAAAATTAACGCAAGTGCGGCGGGCGGTGTTGATTGTGAGGCACACCGCCGCACATTAGTCTATGTGTGGGAAACACTGTTACTAACTGTTTATTCAGTTAAACATTGATTTTGAACTGTTTTACAGTCAGTAGGCTGTATACATCCGCGCTAAGATATTAAGGTGAAAGTCATCATAGCTTGCGTAGTAGCCTATAGACCAGCCCCCAACCCAACTTTGAGAATAGATTAACAGCAATATTTTTTTTATCGCCCGGTAAGAGTCTCACGTTAACGCAGCACGTTAACGCTGATAACGGCCCACCACTAATATATATACAATGTGTTTTAAAGATTCAGTATGCCCACGCTTGATGGCAGTTGATAGTTTCCATGTCAATGGCACTTTGAATGTTCAATCCTTCTTGAGATCACATTTACATTATGAATAAATGAAAAAAATTGCACTTCTCCTTAAAAATTAGTACTATTGTTTTTTTGTTGCTTAAATGTATGGTTCACCATTGAAGGTAATAATGCTGATGTCACAGATTAGAACTGAAATTGATCAACAAGTCATAAATAATCTGCCATGAGGATTTAGGAGGGAGGGATACAGCTTGGAAAAATAGAGAGCAACATTATTAGAGGGTAAGCAATGTTGTAGTTTGAAGCCTATTGTTGTTATTGAAATGCAGTGTGGAGTAAGTTCCTAAACCCAGCTCTGTCAAAGAGCCACGCCTCCATGTTACAGCCTCGGTTTTTAACAAATAAAGCAAAAGACAACCGGACTTTGGTTTAACAAGCAGTTATACAGTTTTTAGTCATACAGTTTGAATGCTTTGCCAGTTGTAGGTTGTTAGGGTACCAACTGATATTGCTGTGTTGTGTACAGCAGGTTTACTAACTGCATCTTCAATAATAACTCAATTTATCAAAACTGTTTCTTGCTCTTATTTATCATGGAAGAACATTTAATATATTATGGCGTGCACATCTCTAGCAAGCCTTATTATTAGCGTGCCCAAGAAGTGAGAATTGGTCTGATTTTTTTTATTTTTTTTATTGTAGTATAAAGTAGTATAAAGAGCATGTAGCCTACACATTGAAATAGATTTGTTAGAGGACCTGGTCTCCTGTTCTTCTGATGAGCAAGAGGCTAATTGTAAAATGAAGCTGTTAAACACTCACTGAAGGAGAGTTCATGGCATGACATCATTTATTCAGGCTAGTATTCCACAAAGGGTGAGCATTCAGGTGACTTTACTCTGCCATTGACATGGTAGGAACTAAGATATGTTATAGTTCAACAGTGTTTTCTTGGTATCACAGAGCTGCTCTTAAAATCATTGCCACTTGTAAAAAATAAATGAGCCATAACAAACTTTTTTTTTTTTTTTTTTAATCTTTTCAAGACACAGTACAGAGAGGCCCGGTGAAAAAGAAATAAAAATGTGGATGACAGTATAATGAAACTGACATGATGTGTCAAATGCTATAAATTTGAATAAAACACCCAAAATTCAATGGAAGTAATCATTAATTTTACATGCAAAGAACGTTGTGGTTCCATACAACGCATATCCATGTTATTCTTGGGCAATTACGTTAAAATAAATGTATTTCTGATGTAAAAACAACTTTAAAAACAGGTCCAATTTGACCCGAGGATAACACAAGGGTTAACCTTCCACTATCTGGAATATCTTTCATGGAAAAAGCACAAATTAGCTTCTGGCTTGTTGATTTAGAAAGGTTTGTGAAAACAAATTGATAAAACTAATATGCACACATGTGTTGGTAGTGAACTCTAAGTCATGAAATTCCAATAGTTTGCACATGACAATAAGGACTGTTGACTTTTTATAGAAATAGTTGTCATTTCTCATGACAAATGCTTGGAATGTGCATCCAATTTAACATCAGTCCTGATTAACCAAAGTGAGTATAAATGAATCATTGATTTGCATGAATTCATTGATTGAGGATTTATCAAATTTTTTACAAACGGCTCCACCTTCACCATTCAAGTGGCTACACAAACTGGTTGTTTTTTTCCTCTCACTGTAATTAAACTTAAAGATTGAGATCACCTTTACATCCAGAGCAGCTCTGTATCTGAGAAATGGTTGTAGAACTATAACTACAGTTCTCGTATTAGCAAAATAACGCAAAAGGTTTAAGGTGATTGGAGAGCCATTGAGCTGTAAACACTGCTGTCATTTATATTATAACAGCAATATGTAGTTTGAATAATACATTTTATTTAACCTATGAATATATTTTCATTTATTTGTATTCAGCAAATAAAGTTTATTAGTTTACATTTTTACACTTAGCCCTAAAGGTTTCTTGAATTATATTGAGGAAGAATCAAGTATACTTAAATATAGCAAGCACATTGAATTTGAAGCAAACTTTGCTTGATTTTTCTGGCTCATCTTTGCACACCTCTTAAGCCTTTTGAAATATATCAAATATGCCAATTTTCCTTTCTTTGGTCTTAATCTAGCAGTCTTGAATTGATATGCCAAGTTTTGGTTGGTTTTGGTTGCCTGCTTTGGTATTCTGTCCAGATGTATGTACAGTAATTTAGTATATTTCATAAAATGCCAAAGCTGTCCTCTAACATGACTGCCTGTCTGTCTCCAACCTCAGGAGCTGAGTTAGTCATCCCAGTACTTCAGGATCCATTAGCGCACCCCTTGTAGCTACTTGTGCACCCTTCATTCCCACTCCCTCAACCCACCACCCACTCCTGACCATTATTGAGACCACCAAAGAGTCCCTGTCCAAGGCCACTGAGGCGGGGGTACCTTGCTTGTCGGACCGAGGCAGCGATGATTGTGATGATGATGGCTTGGTGATATCGGGGTCTGGCTCTGGGGAAGCGTTCAAGTCTAACCTGCCCCCTACTGGTGATGAAGATTTTTACACGACCTTCTCCTTGGTAACAGCTAAGACCTTATCCACGTCAAGCTTTGAAGGTGGCTACGAGACTTTTAGACCTAACAAACCTTCAATCTCCAGATGCAGTAGGACTACCACTACCACCATACTAACCGCCGACCAGAGCCCCACCACCGCCACCTCTGCCTCCACCGCAACCCTCCACAATGCTCCGGCCAAACAGCCGGCTGGCATAATGAATAACCGCGAGCTAAAACCCCAGCCCAACCTAGTGTTGCTTCCATTGCCCACAACTTTTGAGGTAGACAGCAGCAAGCTGAGGGGCCCATTAATAACCTCCCCAATGTTCCGTAATATACCCACAGCACTCCCCACAGAGCCGGGCGTCAGGCGAGTTCCAGGGCCCTCGGAAGTGGTCCGTGAATCTAGCAGCACCACCGGGATGGTCATCGGAATAGTGGCGGCCGCTGCCCTGTGCATCCTCATCCTTCTGTATGCCATGTATAAGTACAGGAACAGGGATGAAGGCTCCTACCAGGTGGACGAAAGCAGGAACTACATAACCAACTCAGCTGTGCAAAGCAACGGCGCTGTCATGAAGGACAAACAGCAGAGTTCGAAAGGCAGCAACAAGAAGCAGAAAAATAAGGATAAGGAGTATTATGTGTGACTGTGAGACTTTCGTGAACACGAGAGAGTGAAGAAAGAAAGCACTAAGAGAACAGTGACTTATCAGTTTCCTTGCAAGGAGCTATGACAAATGATGGTATAACATGGAACTTGAATAATCTTATACTGTGCTGAGTAGTTGAACTGATGATATGTACTGTAATATAAAGCACACTTACTATTGTAAGCATAACAACAAGGCTAAATAGCAACTTTAGAGACCTTACTCTTCTATCTGGTCAGAGATGTTATCAGTATAGAAATATTTCATAGTTACATCATTCTCCCAAGTGACTTTTAGAGCTATGTGATCCTTGGCATTAAACAAAAGACTTTTTTGTAAAATTGTTAATTATAAAAGGCTCATAATCTTATACATTTTCAGCATGTAAGCAACATGTAGTGCTTAACAAGAGAGGGTCAGGCACACCATCATTGTAGAAGTAAAAAAGGACTCTTGCTGTATCAGAGTATGACATTTTTTATGTTTTATACATAATACAAGTGTGGTGTCTAACTTATATTTGCTTTAAGCAAAAGGGAAAAAAATGACAAAAAGAACAGTAAGAAAAGAAAACTATTTCTGTGTATAAAATGATTCCAAGTAAGGAACTTGCCAGGGGCAAGATCTCCTATAATCTCTTTGCTCTGGCATCCAATTCACCACAATTATTTTCATTGTTTGACAGAAAGAGTGACCCACTTTGTGGGAAGAAGTGGCCGCTCTCTAGGTAAAAAGCAACTGATTGTAAAATGCATGCCATCCTAATTCTACAGTAAAGTTCAGTACAGTAAAAGTCCAGTATACAGTGTTCAACTTGGACCATGTTCTCTTAATTAATGCCAAACAGTTCATTATCAGATCAGAACTTCTCTCAAAAATGTTAACCATGGAAAAAAAAGGTCTTTAAAAAAAAAAAAAGGTCTGTTATTGATGCACAGCTAGTGGTGGTTTTATCTTTTTGCAAAACTGTTTGTTGGTTCATTGCCTGTTGTTCTCTTTTTCTATGGAGGTGTCAGGAGGAAGACAAATGCAGTACTACAACACTGTTAACAAATGTGTATACAGAAATAAATCAAATGTTGAAAGTGTGAATTCTATCTGCTGTCACAGTCAACTGTGTCAAGAAACAAGAAATTTGTTTACATATTTTATTACATGCTAGCTGTTGTACTTTGTAGGTAGGAAATTGTACATATCCCATGACAGTTGTAATTTTTAGTACCTCTATTGTACAGACTGAACATATGGTTTATCAGCGTATTTCATAACAGAATCTGTTAACTGTTAATTTACATGGAGAAAAACTTTAATGGGAATGTGGAGAATCATATTGATATTTCATAAAGAATAAAATGTATTGTTAGCCTAGAGATCTAACCAGAGATGTTTCTAAAGTTGCATGAATATTTAACTACTTGCAGTTGTCCAACAAATACAAGGTGCCCTTCCTTCTGTATCATGGCTTTCTTGTTCTGGGTTACACTAGTGATATTTCTTTTTGAAAGAATAAAGTCAAAGTTATGACAAATACAGAAAGACAAAGAGGTTATAATGGATGGGGGTTCACAGTTCAAGAGCTAAAATGGTGTGTTTTGTTTTTAAAGTGGGACAGGCCACCTCAAATCATTGTCTTGTCACCTTTTTATCATTAATTACCAATTTATTTACTGTCCATTTATGTTCCCATTATCTGCCATTGTCATTTAATGATGTGGAGGTTCGGTATTCTTGCCTGAAATTCATATTTTTGTGTTAAAATTGTTACTTTTCATAATCTTTTTTCATCAGTTTGATAACAAATAAAACATTCTTTCTTTTCTCTGAAATTATATTGTAGTCCTTGGATAAATCAAATTATGCAATTACTCATGGCAATACTGTACCACTTTAACATTTGGTGTCATTTCCACCATAGAATAATTTAGTCCGCTACATTCCACTACATGGTTTTGCTCGACTCGCTGTATTTCTGTATTTGGTTTTCCACTGCAGATAGTACTTCCTGAGTGTAGGCGGGCTTCTCAGCTGATCACCATAGCGACACCGCGTAAGACCACCGTGACATCATCTTCAACGCGACTGGATGTTTTTTCATCGGTAACGATGTCTGAACTTTGTCAACTGTACAGCATGGTGCATGATGTCCTGTGCAGCACTAGTGACGGTTCTCTCTGACCAATTAGTGGTCTGCAGTGCTTAAACACCTTCTAGTATCAGCTCAGGTCACTTGGAACCTCCACGGAGGTGATACCAAAATATGTACCAGGTATCAGGTACTATCCACAACCTTTTTCATTGAAAAACCAAAACAAGGACTAGTCAAGTTGTGTAGAGCCGTACCATGCAGTGGAAATGTGGCATTTGACTCAGCAGGAGAGATAAAATGAGGCTAGCTTTAAAGTGTTTAAAACTTAGTTTAAATTTTTGGGTTTTCTCTGTAATATTAAAGGGATACTTCACGGATTTAGTATTAAGCGTTGTATCAGTAGAAACATGGTAGTATTTTTGAGTGACCGTGCTTCCCTCCCTCATGTCTCCCTGGGACGAGAGATCTCTGTATTGTGGGTCTGGTAAAAAATCTTCCGCTGACGTAAAACGACGATTTTTGCGTCATCGGAAGATTTTTGCCCAGAGTCTGTGAACTACAGCCAGCTAGTTCCGTATGTTTTCAACCCACCTGTAGGGGGTTGGACTGTCTTTAGTCGAAGCGAGGCGATCTCATCCGGAAAAAAACGACTGTCAGCCATCTTGAATCTTCACTAAAGAGGCTCTCTTTTCAGCAGCAAACTTTACAACAGTTATGTGCATTCAAACTACCACACATGTGTACCACTGGGATACATTGGTACAGATTGGAGAATATACAGGAAACGTTATTACAGACGGAATACTTGACACACTTTGCGAGCTTCACCTGCTACAGAGACCAGCACCTCAGCCGATGCCGCTAGCCGGGGAAAGGGACATCCAAAGCGGGCTAACGCTAGCCGGCCACCTGTCCCATCAATCCTGCTTGCAAGTGTCCGCTCATTAAACAACAAACTGGACTACATCCAACTTCAACAAAACTCCCAACGCAAGTTCAGAGACTGCTGTGTTTTTGTGGAAACATGGCTGAACAACAGTGTACCGGGACTATCCAGTTCAGGCTGCTCTCGCCGGGTAAGACTCGTGGAGGTGGGCTGTGTTAACACGGACTGGTGCAGAAATGGCGTGCTTATCCAACGTGCTAACTGCTGGTGGAGTTTGTGACTCTTAAATGCCGACCATTCGACATTCCACGCTAATTCACGGCTGTGTTCATACTCGGTGTTTACATCCAATGCTAGTATGCATCAGCTGAACGGATCCTGCTCATTAGACAACAAACTGGACTACATCCAACTTCAACGAAACTCCCAAAGCGAGTTCAGAGACTGCTGTGTTTTTGTGGTTTTCTGGAAACACTGTTGGCTGAACAACAGTGTACCAGACTGTCCAGCTACCAGGCCTGCTAGCCATCCAAGCTAGAGATGCTCTGTCGCCGGGTAAAAGACTCGTGGAGGTGGGCTGTGTTAACACGGACTGGTGCAGAAATGGGGTGATTTGTATCCAACTAACTGCTAACTGCTGGTGGAGTTTGACTGTTAAATGCCGACCATTCTACATTCCACGCTAATTCATGGCTGTGTTTATACTCTGTGTTTACATCCCACCAAGCGCTAATGCTAGTATGCGTTAGCTGAACTTTACGGTAATGCCGCGTTCGATTTATCTTGGAACTCGGAAGCTGGAGCTGGGAATGACGTCTTACCCGAGTTGAATGCATTCCATTTAAAAAGTCGGATTTTCATTGTTTTCATTAGCTCTAGCCGGTTAATTGTTAGCTATTGTTAACAACACATTACGCCGTTTTTTGTGCATGCAAACAGCGTAACAACATGTCCACAGATAGAGGTTGAACATGCCTGTGTGAACGACTGATTTAGTGACACAAATAAGACAGAAGTGCTTATAACTTTATGTTACTGCAGCTTTCACAACTGTTGATACAGGGGGCAGCCATGTTGGATTTTGAACTCGGGCTACTGCAAGGTTGTCCGAGTTCCGAGCTCGGAAATCTGAGGTCAGGGGGCGTGTTTCCGACTTTGACCTCGGAAAATCCGAGTTCCGAGGTAAATCGAACGCGGCATAAATGTAGCCTGTTTCGTATGTCGTTTTTATATAATGTCGTTTTTATATATTTTAAATGTGTAACACCACTTGAGCCACGGTGAAACGTTTCGTGTATGTGGTTGAAATGACAATAAAACACACTTGAGTTGAGTTGAATGCCTTACACTGAGTTTTTTGGTGTCAGCAATGGTGTTAGAGCTGAGGGTTGTTTGGAGGAGTTGGTGCTGGTTTGCGATGATTAATGATGCGTAATGGAGAAGACAGTGGTGCTTAGATTTTAGATGATCAGAAGGAAACACTGCTCTCCTTGTTTCTAGACATTCAACCACATCTTTGTCACCAATAATGACAGTCCCTCCAAGATTTTGCGATGTGGCGATCGCGCCAATTCACGCAAATTCAACCAATCACCGTGACTTTGGTGGGACTCGCAATTTTCAACCAATCCAAGCAGTCCCACATGCCAGACTTTGCCAGTATGTCACTCTGAGAGCCAATTACCAAGCGGGAGTGAGAACGGGTTGACGTCACATGTACGTCGCCAAATTTTTCAAAATGACGTGATGGTGTTACAGGGTGTAGCAGGGCGTAGCAGGGCATAGCAGCAGGGCCACAGCGACAGCTGCAACCATGATTTAGGTGCCACCCTAATCCAAGGAAAACTGCTGGGCGAAAAAACATACGGACTCCGGGGAATAAACTCCCCAGAGCTAAGTTAGTAACAAGCATTTCTGGGACATGGATGCACACAGATGGAAAGAGAGAGGAGAGAGGAGGTCAAAGGAAGTCCCCCGGCAGTCTAAAACTATAATAGCATAATTAAGAGCTGGTGCTGGTTGCTCATCAGATAAACATTCACACACGTTTGCACTCGGATGCACAGCATCGACGTGGGACTGCAGGGCCGGGGGATCGAACCACCAACCTTCCGATTGGCAAGCTACCGCTTTAGCGCTGAGCCCCCATAGATAACTGGAGGGCGTTCTGGGGAAAGCCTGGTCTGATTAAGAGAGACGGAATTTATCCCACTTTGGACGGAGCCGCTCTCATATCAAGAAATCTGACAGAGTCTATTATCGGTCATAAACCATGACAACCCAAGGTAGATATTAGTAATCAGAGGTGCAGTGCTACGTGCTTCTCTGTGCTTCCATTGAAGCAGTCGCCCAGTTATAGTTCCATAACCACGGTGTCTGTCCCCCGACTTAAATCAGTTAAATCAAAGGTTAACAAAAGAGGAGCTATACTTAAGAACCTAATTGGAATTAAAACCACTACTGCAGTGATACAACAGAATAGGAAAATTAGATGTGGACTGTTAAATATTAGAGCTCTGTCTTCTACAGCAGTACTAGTACGAACAATTTGATATCAGATCATCAAATTGATCTATTCTGTATTACCGAAACATGGCTGTGCCATGAAGAATATGTTAGTCTAAATGAATCCACTCCTCCAAGTCATACTAATACTCATATTCCTTGAGGCTCTGGCCGAGGAGGGGAGTTGCAGCCATCTTTGACTCAAGCCTGTTAATTAAGCCTAAACCTAAACTAAATTATATTATTATATAACTCGTTTGAAAGCCTTGTTCTTAATCTTCTACGTTCAACATGGAAAACATTACAGCCAATTATATTTGTTGTTGTTTACCGAACTCCAGGTCCTTATTCAGAATTTTTTAGCAAGTGTAGTCCTTAGAACAGACAAAATAATTATTGTAGGTGATTTTAATATCCATGTGGACGTTGACAACGATAGCCTTAGTTTTGCTTTTAACTCACTACTAGATTCAACTGGTTTCAGTCAGAGTGTGCATAAGGCCACTCACTGTTCCACACCCTCGACCTTGTGCTGGCATATGGCATCGAAATTGAAGATTTAATAGTATTTCTGCAGAATACTTTATTATCAGACCATTCTTTAATGACTTTTGAATTCTTACTACCCGACTATACGAAATTAGATAAAAGCTTCTACACTAGATGCCTATCTGACTATCTAATTTAAGGAAGATATTCAAACAGCATTTAATTCAATGCCGTGCCTTAATATAACAGAAGACTCTTAATTAAGCATTGCGTTAGTTCATGCAGGACATGGAAGTTAAAGGCCCACTAATTGAATTATCATTCCAGCCAGTCACAACCAATCACAGACATTTTTACATCAGGCGGTCCATTTAAATGTCTCCCTATTCCCAGTGCCGATCCTGACCTCCCTGGGGCCCTAAGCAAAATTCTGCTAAGGGGCCCTCTACCTGACCCGTGATGCTGTGAGCTATGTAAACCATTTGCCATTGGCACACAGTCACACCTGACACTTCAGTGCTCCCAATACAATCCTCCTTCCTTTAAACAAAACAGTCAAAGAATAAGTACAACAATATAGAACAGAATGAAGTTCAAACAAACAATATTTATTGAATAGAGTATGTTCTATAATATTAAGATAACGAGTGAATATTATTAAATAAGTGAATATTAACGTAAACATAAATAAGAAGAAAATAATAAATTATAACCCTGAACTTTGGCTTTTGGGATTAACTTTGGTTCTCTCTACAGCCTGGGCATTTTCGGCATCAGTATGGGCACCACCAGACTATCTGGACTGTCTAGAATAAACTGAGAAGAATATCACATAGTTAGTTACACTACTCGTTACATGTTACAAATGTGTAAACATTTGAATGTTTGAATTAAAATCTTACCATCAAAATACATCAAAAACTTTGTCGGTTATCAAACGTAATAAATAATTGTATTTTACTCTCACTTTTGTCAGGCACAAAGTCACAAAACACAGCAAGGAAAGAAGTGACTGGCGTTAGCAGCTAGACAAGAGATGCACTGCCTGCCTTCCCAGCTAGGTTAGCAAGACCGAAAAAAAAAGCACAATAGAAATGCACATAAACAGAACTTTACTTTTTGACATCAAACTTGGAGAGGAGAGAACACAAGTTTACCTGATTGTTGTTCCCGCAATTCACTCTCATGGTGTTTTATTTTCCTCTTTCCGTGACCAGAAGGATAGTTTCGCTTAGTTTTGTCATGGATGTTGTAAACATTAATTGACGCGCTACGACACGAGGGGGAGGCGGGGCCTCGAGTAATTTTCGGGGCCCTAACGCAGCTTGCGTAGTGAGCGTATAGGGCGGATCGGCTCTGCCTATTCCTCTCTGCTTGCTGCTACTCCAATGCTGTCTCACACCACTGCTGCTGGCAAAGCTTGCCTCCACCTCCCCAGCCTCCACCTTCCCGGTTTTGGGTGTCATCATAACTGTCTGAAATTGTTTTGATGTCTTGGACTGGGCCTACTCTTGTGTACACGGGGGTCTCAGCAGCGTGCTCCCTGTGTCATCTTAGCATGCAGCTTGGCTGATCCAGGGAGCATCATCAGAACACAGCCTTCATTGCCAAGTATAACTGTATTTCTGTTCTTTGCAGTAAATGGTTAAATCTATGATGAGAGTGTTCCTGACTGAATGTGAGCTTTAGTCCCTCCCAAATTGATAATTTTGTAGACGGTGCTACGGCCTCGCTAGGGACAACTTTAGACTCTGTTGCTCCTCTCAAAAAGAAGATGATGAAGGAATGAAGGAAACGAACACCTTGGTATAACTCCCAAACTCGCAAATTAAAACGAAAACTTGAGTAAATGGTGTTCCACCAATCTGGAAGAATCTTGTTTAGACTGGCAAGACAGTCTAAAAACATAAAGGAAGGCCCTCAGAAATGCCAGATCAGACTATTACTCATCACTAATAGAAGAAAACAACCCAAGGTTTCTTTTTAGCACTGTAGCCAGGCTGACAGAGAATCACAGCTCTATTGAGCCATCTATTCCTATAGCTCTGAGTAGTGACAATTAGAGATAAAATTCATCACCTCTTGCCCTCAACTTCTAACGGTTCACCTTTAAACGCAGGACCGCTAGAAAGAACAACAAGACCTGACATATACTTAGACTGCTTTTATCACAACAGCCTTTTTTCACCTGCGTAACACTGCCAAAATTAGGCACATCCTGTCTCAAAACGATGCTGAAACACTATCCCATGCATTTGTTAACTTCCAGGCTGGACTATTGTAATTCCTTACTATCAGATTGCTCAATAAGTCCCTTAAGACTCTCCAGCTGATCCAGAATGATGGCGTGTAGCCACAGTCACGGCGTGCCCCCCTCCCTATCTCTGCGTCTCTGCAGCTCTTAGCTATGCTGTTAGTGTCGTGGCCAAATTATGCTCGACGAGCACAGGTCGCGCACCACTATTTTTTTCAGTGGTGCGCAACAAACCGGAAACAGGAAGCATGAAAAGCTCCTGGGCAACTGGATGCCAGGACTCTCCAAGTGACTGCAAGTCTCTCTTGTAAACTTACTGGGTTAAGATGACTTCATGAGTTTATGGTGAATGAAAGGCTTGATCTGACGAAGTAGCTCATCCAATCAAATTGAAGCATTCATGTCAATGCTGCTGCCAGTTCTGCCGTTGTTGATCTTTTTCTTCTTCTAGTCTGTAAAAAGAGCAACGTCGGTAGTCTTTCCTCATTAGCACCACCTCTGTTCAGGAGAAGACTGCAACTAGTGTCGCGACCACCAGCGCGAGTATAAACAGTTACGGTGATCCTGTGACATCACAATGTTGTGCGCCACCTTTGGAACAGGCAGTATAATTTAAGCTTTAGACTGCCGGGGTACTTCCTTTGACACACTGAGCTCCTCTCTTCCCTCTCTTTTCATCTGTGTGCAAATGTTTGTTACTAACCTAGCTCCAGGGAGCTTGTTCCCTGGATCCCTTATGTTTTCTTGCCCCAGAGTTTTCCCATGATAAGGGTGGCACCTAAATCATGGTTGCATCTGTCGTCTTGGTCCTGCTAGGCACCCTGCTATGCACTGATACACCCTGCTATGCCACGCATTATTACAACTACTATTTCCAGTCATAGTTCCATTATCTTTATTGTGACTATAATTGCCACTGTTCATCATACCCCCAACCGGCACCGACAGACATCACCTACCAAGAGCCTGGGTCTGTCAGATGTTTCTCCCTAAAAGGAAGTTTTCCTCACCATTCAAGGTTTCTGCCACTGTTGCACTAAATGCTTGCTCTTGTGGGAATTACTGGAATTGCTGGGTTTTTGTAAATTATAGAGTGTGGTCTAGACTGTCTCGAGATAACTCTTGTTATGATTTGATACAATAAATAAAATTGAATTGAATTGAGGTTGCCCCTTGGTCCTGATTAACAGGTTGGTGTGTAGCCACGCCCTAAAGCATTCCCTGCTTTATCATCTTTTTTTTTTTTAAAGAGGACCATAACTAATTAAATTAACATCATGCTGTATTGAAGAGACTTTAAAATTAGCGATTGAGACCATAAATTCATTATGGAAATATGAGTATTGCACTTCCCAGCATAACTGAATGTTTGGCTTGGCCTTGTGTGCTTTTTCAAGTGTAGGAGGAATAAACGTTAATAAACAGACTGAGGGTGATTGCCCAGACTGTGGCACAAACACTTCTTTTTCACACCACTATCCAAGGTTTTATTTGCTGCCACAAATAACAAGAAAATAGGCAAAGGTGAGAGTGTGAAAAGGAAAAAACGTGGAAGACGTAACGTGTATAGAGGAATGTTTGGTTACAAGTGCAGGAAGAAAACACTTGGAGAAAAGGGCTGGTTTGAAAGGCAGACATGTATACTAAATGCACCCACCCACCCATCCTTTCCTTTTCCTTTATGTATTCTTCACTAGTCTCTGTCCTACTTCAGCCATGCTCTTTATCCTTGGATTAATCGGTAAATCTGAATGAACAAAAGTTCAGCCTGGATGCACAGAGGGTCAGCCAGAGCAGACTTTCAGAAACTGTCACATGAACCCTAAGGCCTGTGCTTACAAAACCTGAGCTGCAAGAGAGAGTATGTTTTGAAGTTCCAGTCTCAAGAAGAACATGTCAGTATTGAACGATTCTGCAAACAGTTTCTTCCAAAGTGTTTCACCACCAGCCAAGTGATGGCTCTCAAAAAAAGCGTAACTGGGCAGTGATACTCAAGCAATGTGATAAATAATGGTAAAAAATAAAAAATTTAGAAAATAAATATTGCTGGTGCATTGTATTTTTACTGTGATTTGTTATATTTCACAGGGTGGGTACATTAATAATAGGAATAATAGGTGATGTAATAAGTAATGCATATATTTAATGCAGGGCTTGACATTAACTTTTTTGCTCACCAGCCTTGTTGTTTTCCAAATTTACTAGCCAATCAGCATTTTCACTCTCCTTGTTTTAATTTATTACCGTTGACTATGGTGTGCTACAATTTACTTGAAGAACCAGATTTACAACTCTATAAATGTAAATAACCCCAAATCAAGACTACATAAAATACTGTATATAGGCATGTCATGTTGTAAATTCATATGGACATTTATGGATTTTGATTGTCTGTCAGTGTTTCTATCATTCAGCAAATTTCTCAGAAAGTGATCCAAGCTATATTGTTAGCCATTGATGCTGTCATTATTGTATACACTATTTTTACAACTATATAGTTATCATTCTTGGTGTAAGCGGCCCCTTACTCCACTTTTCTTCCTGCACACTCATCTAGTCTCTCTCTCGCTTGCTATTCCACTTACTGTGCCCCTATGATATGCAGAGTATTTCTGTTGCATGTAATTTTAGGATCAGCTTACCACCTCTTTTAATAGGCCTTTCTTTCTGACATCCAAGGTTCCTTTGGGACATAAAGACAACATATAAAGCAGTTTCAGCAAGAAAACATTTTCCTTTATTTAATACATTTATTCTCTTCTTTGACAAGTGAGAAAAAAAAACCCATTGCACTAAGCAGCAATGAAAAAGCGCAGTAGATGACATAGAAAACTAAGTTGTCTAAGTAGTTTAAGCAGATTGACAAAACAGATGAAAATGTTCTGTGTAATGTTGACCAGGTGCATTTCACTATCCAACCAGAGACCGAGTCAGAGACTCTTTCGTCAAAGGTTTTCATTAGCACACCTTTGTCTGTAACCAGAACAAACCATCTGTGTGTCCTATGGAGCTTAAATGCTATTACTTCTCATGACGACTGACACTGTCTTTTGAGACATTCTATGCCCATCTCAACCACACATACCACACAAACCTGCTGACTTTCAACATTTTCTGACCTTAACATGTTGAGAATATTTAAATATTTAAGCATATTTAATGGTTTCATGTCATCAAAATCCTAAGATTTGAACCCAAGCTGATGTATACATTAAAATGTTTAGTTTTAAGACATAACACATTTGAAAGTGAAAATCATCATTGAAACTTCTTTATGAAACATGACAAGCAGAGGTCTTCACAGGTCCATTCAGTTCATATTACCTTGACCCCACGCGAGCACAGTACTTGGCTGTGAGTAGGGTCTTGTGTCATTTAAAGACAAGTGCTGACAGTGAACTGCAAGAAAAACTGCTACTGCTACTAGTATTGGAGTTCTCACCCTATTTGGGCCTGCCAATGCTCTTTTGGATTAGGTCTAATTATCCGAAGTCATGTTTGGACCAGTTCTGTTTTTTCGAAAATATGCAAATGCCTCCCTGAGAATGTATACCATCCCCATAGAACCTCTTCTGTTTTGAGACTAGTAAATCCACATATATTCTTTATATAGACATGTTCTTTACACTAAATAGATCTTTATTATCACTGTGCTTAGAACAATGAAAATCAAAATGCATATTACATTAATTACTATCTGGCAGTGGTATTGACCACATTGCCAATACCGTCTTAGGGGTTTTAAGCCAACAAATGATTCTACAGTGTGTACAAGTATGCGGTCATGCTGGTGTATACTGTGTAGGCACTACTGATGTGTTGTGAATGCAATAGAAAACGATTTGAGCAAAGATCATGATCTGTTAAGGCAACGCAAAACACTTGGTTAAGGTCCAGGATTGTGGTCAACGCCGACTGGAAGCACGAGACAGAGCTTGTTTACTTTTTCAATTTTTAACCAAAAAACATTTAAGTTACAAGTGTAGCAGAAACCTAACTACGAGACATGTATGTCTCTCTTCCCTGACCCATGGGAAAGGTTTGGTTTCAGAAGGGAAGTGCAGCATTTAGAGGTGAAGGACTTTTACAGGCCTGAGTACAGTTTTCAGGTATTCATTTCAGGCTGTGTACAGCCCGAAACCTCCACCAACATGTCAGGGCAAGACCCAGGGCAAAAAGTACATCAAAGTTGCTTTAATGTGATTTTTTCTTTTACATTGGCTCTTTAGTGTCAAAGTGAAAACAGATCTCTACAAAATGATCTCCATGAATAAAATATAGATGTCTGCATAAGATTTCACCCTTCTTAATAGGACACAGCAAAATCACTGGTGCAGCCAATTTAGTAAAATTGACATCACCTGTGTGTAATCCAGGGGTTTCAATTGATTGGAGGACCAACTTTCGGTGACTCAGTGTCGTGGCGACACCATGAAGACAAAGGAACAGTCCAACACCTCCATAAAAAGGTGATTGAAAAGCACAATTCATGGATGGATAGAAGAAAAACTCTACAAAGAGAAACAAAAACATCTAGCTGGTAGGCCTTTATCGCTGAAATACAGCATTTAAGGTGGCCAGATCAGTAGGCGAAACATCTATCATAAAAACAAACCATGGACAGCTTCAGGAGGGGAGAGAGAAAGGCAGAGAGACAGAGCGATTATCAAGTTATTGCTGCCTCTAATACCTGCCTCTAATACCAAATATTACAATGAGAAACTACAAGGGCCCTCGTGGAGCACAGACCTTCGCCCTATCTCACAATGTTACCTAAAGTGAAATATAAACAGTGTATCGGCCCGTGATTCAGATTCACTCCAAAACACCCTGCCACCAAATTACATAAAAATCAGGACTGTAGTTTTTCCATAATCATGCTGACAGACACACAAACCAAACCTCCTTAACTCACCACTTAATAAGACAAATTTGGGCCCGTTTCTACCATTCACCACGTGATTCTATGGAAATATCCATATGGGGGGGAGGTTAAAAAAGCAGAAACGTGCTTCACAAAGGTGATCTTCACTGCTGCAGGGGATACTAAGCTTTACTTGGCAGAAATGATGAGAGAGAGGCTGCTGGGCCAAATGTGTCAGGATGTGAAGTCCAATAGCCAGCAACTGAGAGAATCACTGAACTGACACCAAATGCATGCACAATGCACACAACAACACATGAAATCAGTCCATGAACCATAGTACATAAAATACACCTTCCAGATCGATGATGTTAAATGTATTACTGACAGAAGGTAAAGTGCAGAGCGACACACACATTTGAAATGACCAATGACAGAACATTACATTTTAATTAGATTGGATGTAGTTCTTATATTATTCATCATAGCATTAGAGCATAGAAATTTGTTATTTTGGGGGAGCTCAGGTCTAAGTCTTCCTTAAGCAGGTTATGCTCAGAAAATGAATAAGTGTGCAAGGAGAGTTGTGAGGGCGGTACAGTAGTATTGCCACTGCAGCATTATGGGAGAGTGGTAAATAAACTACTCTTGAAAGCACTCACATGACATCTGGGCTACAGTTTCCCAGAAGGCACGCAGAACACCCAGAACTCAGCTGGAAGAAGGTTCTATCCCCTGATGAGGCCAAAGAGGAGTCTTTTGTCCATTAGACTAAGCACCATGTCTGGTGTAAGCCAAACGATCCACACCATCATCAAAATACCATTCCCACCGTGAAGCATGGCAGTGGCAGCATCATTCTGTAGGGTTTGGCTTCTCTGCAGCAGGCTAGTGGGGGTAGAGGGGAATGAATGCAGAGAAAACCTGTTGAAAAAACCACATGCTGGCCACTTGGGAGATTTGTTTTCCAGCAAGACAATGTAGCCAACGCTACACAGGAATAGCTTCAAAACAACAATATTAAAGTCAGAGACAAGGGGTCCGTTTCAAGTAGGAGGTTTAACAAACTCTGAGTCTAACCCTGATGTCCGAGTTGATTTATCCTGAGATGGGAAACTCTGAGTTTTCAGTTTCACAACAGCTGATATGAGTTGGTTCAATGGACTCAGGGTTACGCGCGTGCCCCAGCACTTTAAAAAGGCAGCATGAATGGGGCCATGATACTACGATTCACCATGGCAACAACCACAAACAAACGGGTCGGCGGAAATACCCATGCGCATATGCAAGTTTAAATATGTATTTCGTTTAAAAAGCAACACAGCGGCTGCTGCTAGAGTAAATACTATATTCCAATATAATGTATATCATATTTAATCATAAGTATAGCCTTATATTACTAAAAATCTATTTCATTTAGGTGCAATACTGTGGGCGAAAAAGTCCTAGGCCTACTAATCTGAGGCCATTCTGAGGCTGCAGCACCATTAACAGAATTATAATTCATAAGCTTTTATTTCAAAGGGTTTACATAATTCACCTGCAATACTGTGGAACTCCTTTTTAATGGCTCAGTCTGGTTTGTGTCCAGGGAACACTACAAATGTTTAAAACACGTTTCAGAGCGATTTCTTCTGACGGCGCTTTAAAATGCTCCGCATCACCAATGTTGTAAAGAAAACTGTAATGCAACACAAATAATATGCTGGGATGTAGAGCATGTCCATGATGGGTGACGTTAGTGATATGAGGACGGATAAGGTTATGTAGCTTACATAACTGATAGACTGGGAAGAAAAACCTTAGGCTACCGCTCAAATAAATTATCTGGAAATTAAAATCCGTCAGGGGCTCAATATCATCTCCCGACGTATGTTTAACTCCCTGCGAAGTAATACATCATACATCAACGGGATCGTCGACAAAAGGAAATGCCATGCTTTGAGAAAAAACAATGTTTTAAAGTCTGCCTAACAGTTAATAAACCAACAATGTTTTTTTTATTCATGCCGATATAATAAACTGCGCTAAAATGCGCCTGATACAGTCTGAATGAATGAATGAGGAAATGAAAGAGCGATGTGTCAAAGGAGGAGTCTAAGAGAAACCCAAGGTTTCTTGAAGAAAACCTGCTCCTGACCATGTTATGTTCACAGGCTCAGTTACTATAGTAACTGACTCTGAGGTTAAGTTACCTCTCTTTCTGAAACAGAAAACCCAGAGTTTCCCTCATCTCAGGATTAACAAATTCAGAGTTGTCAGTAAACCTGCTTTCTGAAACGGACCTCAGATCTCAGTCCATTGAGGAATTTGTGGCTGTACCTAAAAAAAGCTGTTCACTTGTGATCTCCCTACATGCTGACAGCATTGCCAATATTTTACTGTCCACGGGCCCTTTTCAGGAAGGAGGTTTAAAAAACTCTGTGCTACATTTATCAAGCCGTTTCCGTCTGTTTCCAGGCGCTAATTGGTCGTAAAGACAGACATTACCGATGCGGGCTATTTACAAACAGGGCGCACTTGGGTAAAATCACAGATTGCCTGCCACATGAGCGAGAAGAGACAAGTTGCGCTTTCAATATGCGGTCGTGGGAGGGTCATGGGGAACATGCAAGTTCCACCCAAAAGTGGGAGGATACGCGTAAAGTGCGCCTAATTATATATTCTGTGGTATTTACAAAGACTGCCAGTAAGAGCGTGCCTCTATTCTGTGGGGGAAATTCTCCGCCTCTTAAAAGCAGGTCTAAACCAGCTGCAATTGGGTTTCCTCGTATGCCGCTGGTGAAATGGCAGCAGCAATCATAGGCCAGACATAGGCCAGGCTGAAAATAATTTTAACACAAGGATCACACTTTGTCAGTGGAGTGAACACGAAATCATTAAGCGTTACAGATTAAGCAGCCATGCAATATTAGAGTTACTGGAAGAAATCAAAGATGACACTGAATCTCCGACTCAGCGTTCACATTCCATCTCAGCAGTTGTTAAACTCCTCGCTACATTACAAATATTGGCATCAGGATCATTTTAAACAGTCATAGCATCAGCAGTGGGAATATGGCAGTCTGCACTCAGCCGTATCATAGCACCAGTACCGCTTTGCTACAGCGCAAGTTACGGTCTAGTGGGCAGAGAAAGACGCTGATTGCCTGATGGATGTCAGGTTTGATAAATATTACGCAAAATGTGGAAGCATAGCGTGCACTATTACCGAACTTGCATAAACAGATGCAGCGTAAACTGCGCTACTGGTAGTAAATGAGGCCCTGAGTCTAACCCTGAACTCTGAGTTGATTGACGCTGAGAAGGGAAACTGAGTTTTCGGTTCCAGAACAGCTGATTTGAGATGGTTCAATCAACTCAGAGTAGGTTCACTCAGAGTTAAGCGCGTGCACCACCACTATAAAATGGCAGCATGAATAGGTCAATGATACCATGATTCACCATGGTAACAACCACAAACAAACGTGTCGGCGGCAATACTCATTTGCACATACAGCAAGTTTGAACATATATTTAGTTAAAAAAGCAACACAGTGGCTGTTGCAAAAGAGAGAATTTGTGTGGGAGAAAATTGCTGCAAGAGTAAATGCGTAAGTTCCAATATAGTGTATTCATTTCATATTTAATCATAAGTATAATATTACTGGTGAAATGGTGTTGAACCTATAAGCTATTTCATTTAGGTGCAATCCTGCGGGCGAAAAAGTCCTAGGCCTACTAATCCCATTCTGAGGCTGCAGCACCATCATTAACATAATTATAATTCATAATCTTTTATTTCAAAGGGTTTACATCATTCACCTGCAATACTGTGGAACATCTTTTTAATGGCTCTTACTGGTTTGTATCCAGGGAACACTAAAAACGTTTAAAGCACGTTTCAGAGCAAGTCACACTCTTCTGACGGCACTTGCTATACAGTGGCTTTTCTAATATGCTCTGCATCACCAATGTTGTAAAGAAAACTGCCGTTTGCAAAAAAACGTAATGTGACACAAAGAATCTGCTGGGATGTAAGAGCATGTCCATGATGGGAGATGTTAGTGATGTTAGGATGGATAACGTTATGTAGGCTACATAACTGATAGACTGGGAAGAAAAATGATACCGCTCAAATAGGTAGGCTAGTATCTGGAAATGAAAATGCATCTATAGTCGGGGCCTCAATATCATCTCCCAACGTATGTTTAACCCCCTGCGAAGTAATACAAGTTCTTCATCAATGGGAACGTCGACAAAAGGAAAAAAACTTGTTATAGTCTGCCTAACACAGTTAATAAAACAACCCTGTTTTTCTTATTCATGCAGCCTGCGCTAAACTGCGCTAAAATGCGCCTGATACAGACTGAATGAATGAATGAGGAAATGAAGAGCTCTGTGTCAGAGGGAGGAGACAGAGAAACTCAAAGTTTATTGAAGAAAACCTGCTCCCAACCAGAGGTCCGTTTCAGGTAGGAGGATTAGTGGAAACTCTGAGTTTGTTAAGCCTGAGATGAGGGAAACTCTGAGTTTTCCGTTTCAGAAAGAGAGGTAACTTAACCTCAGAGTCAGTTACTATGGTAACTGACCCTGTGAACCTAACCTGGTCGGGAGCAGGTTTTCTTCAAGAAACCCCAAGTTTCTCTCAGACTCCTCCCCATGGATGTATGAAGAGAATTAACGCTCCTCCCTCTGACACAGCGCTCTTTATTTCCTCATTCATTCATTCAGTCTGGATCAGGTGCATTTCAGCGCAGTTTGTTATATCGGCGTGAATAAAATAAAACATTGTTGGTTTATTAACTGTTAGGCAGACTTTAAAACATTGTTTTTTCTCAAAACATGGCATTTCCTTTTGTCGACGATCCGTTGATGAAGACGCTGTATTACTCCACAGGGAGTTAAACATATGTCGGAAGATGATATTGACGCATTTTAATTTCCAGATAACTTCCTATTTGAGCGGTATGGTTTTTCTTCCCAGTCTATCAGTTATGTATCCTACATAACCTTATCCGTCCTCATATCACTACCGTCACCCATCGTGGACATGCTCTACATCCCAGCACATTCTTGCATAACAGTTGTCTCTACAACCATGGTGATAATAATAATTTTAATAAAGCGCCGTCAGAAGAGATCGCTCTGAAATGTTGTATAACTGCTATAAATCATCTCATGCTTTGTGTTTGGGCTTAATTAAATCCTGACAGTCTAAGCTTTCAATCGATGTGCTGCATGACCATATATTTTGAAGATTTAATGCGTCAAATTTATAACAAAGTTTAAGCAGCGTCCACTTTGAGCGTGAGTGTCCCGTATACGGGTCAGTGAAAGTAAAGAGTTTAAACATGTTTAGTGTTCCCTGGACACAAACCAGTCAGAGACATTAAAAAGGAATTCCACAGGATTGCAGGTGAATGATGTAAACCCTTTGAAATGAAAGATTATGAATTATAATTCTGTTAATGATGGTGCTGCAGCCTCAGAATGGGATTAGTAGCCTAGGACTTTTTCGCCCGCAGTATAGCACCTACCTGAAATAGATTTGAAGTAATATTAGCTTATGATTAAATATGATATACATCATATTGGAATATAAGCATTTACTCTAGCAGCAATTTTCTCCAGCGCAATTTCTCTCTCTTTGCAGCAGCCGCTGTGTTGCTTTTTTAACGTAATACATGTTCAAACTCGCTGTATGTGCGCATGAGTATGTCCGCCGACCCGTTTGTTTGTGATTGTTGCCATGGTGAATCGTAGTATCATGGCTCCATTCATGCTGTCTTTGGTGCACGCGCGTAACCCTGAGTCAACCTACTCCGAGTTGATTGAACCAACTCGAATCAGCCGTTGTGAAACCGAAAACTCCGACCTACCAAGACCTATCCACACTGACCCAAGGTTGGAACTGTATCCAAAGGTGCATTTACTGAACACAAACTAGGATAGGGTGATCACATTAGAAAGATTTGTTTTCACTTTTACATTACATTGTCTTTCTGTTGATCTGTGATAAAAATGCCAATTAAATCTACTGTGATTCAATAGTGTAAACAGAAACACTTCCAAGGGGATGAAGACACTATATGGAAAGGAAATAAAATATAAAGAACTGTCAGATGGAGAACAATGGTCGCAATGTACTCTATGAAATAACACTTATCTAAGAAGAAAGGACAGTAGATAAACATCATACATAAAATTAATATATAAAACCATATTACTTTATAAAACATTTAAAAACAAGGAACTTGTGACATCCCTTATAATAACAAATTAGTTGATACAAAGATTAAGACTATCAGCTCCATGAGACTCTCTGTATTTCTCAGTATGGCTATGTTCAGAAAATTGTGTCGTTCGTTGATATTTTCGCACGCAGAAAATCGAGCGAAGATAATTACCTCTTCTGAAGAGTCCATCGTGTTTTTTAATCCTCCGTGTCCTCCTTGGCTACTAGCAAGTGTGTGGAGAGGGGTGGGGGTGGTGCGCGGTCACGGAAGGCTTGTATCATGTGGATGCGCCGACAGTTTTGTCGTCATTACTTAGAATTCCTCAGGGGGGAGACAGAAACTGATTTTAAAGTAAAAGAAGTCGCTCCAGAATTTTGGAACTTAATTCATTACAGCTTTTGGCAGATGATATAACCATATTACACCTTTTGATTATGACTTTATGCATATACATAAGGATCTCTTATTTCCTTATTGAAATATGGGACATGTCCTCCTCTGTACTTGTCCTTTATTTCTCCTACCGTTTACCGAAGCTCTGTTCCAGCCACTGCTGCACATCCTTCAGATTGTAAAAAAAAGGACCCTTACTGCCCAGGTAGGCAATCTTTCTCTGTTTTACTATACATACCCGTTCATTTGACACCCCATAAGCCACATTAGCATTGTTGTCCATGCAGTCGGCCACCAACTGACACTGCGGTGGCAGGGAAAAGTGCTCAATGAGTTTCCGTGCCGCTCCCAACCTCTCCTCCAGGTTCTGGTGTTTCCGGATATCGAAGGAGCAAGGGCCCATAGGAGGGGCCACCCAGCCATCAGACGGGTGAGCCTCATCAATGTACACTAACAGGAAATCAGCTACATCACTGAAGTCCTCCACCAACTGCCTGAAAGCTGGCAGGTGGTTGATGAAGGGGGGTCAGGTGGCTGAGCCAAAGTTGACCACTAGAGGGCGGTCTGAGGACTCAAAATCCAGAAGCTGACACTCATCTCCATTTACGTTCCTGGCACCAGGTGGCATATTAGTTCCATTACAGATGCTGCTACTCCATTGGTGGCCATCAGGGACCTTCACCACTTTGGAGTTGGGTGCCTCGCAGCCAAGTTTCACCTAAGGACATGAAAAATAAGGATTAATGTTTACTCACACAGTGCACACATCACTAAAGTGGGCTATGCCTATATCTTTGAACAGAGTGTTTTCATAATGTATACAAATATAGCACTGCTAGCTAGCTGTTACATCAAAATAAAAATGTTATCAATAGATTCAGCTAATTTGAAAGGACCTGTTTGTTAGACTGTGTTTGTTTTAACGTTATATCGTATTGGTTTTTGCAAATTCCTTTTTGACATTATTCTGTTTTGAACTGAAGAATCAAGAAAGAGATATACTTATCAACATGTGGCCCTTTGCTGCATGTCCTACCCCTCCCCACTTTTCTATCAGCAGCTGTCCCATTAAAGGCCAAAATGCCCCCGCCCAAAGATAATACAAGATATATATATATATATATATATATATATATATATATATATATATATATATATATATATATACACATTGCCAGAAGTAATGATAATATGTTCCAATCTCTCTATGACACTTGTTACACAAAGGTGAGACCTGACGGTCCATCTTATTTAGTATGTAAGGAGTTATGTGTAGCCGGTGTAATATTTTATACTGTGTCTCTCTCAATCATCGTGACATTTTCTGAATCATACACTCCTAACAAACAAGTCACTTTACTGTCGGTCCAGAAAAAGAAATTCCGACATCGTACGATCTAAGACAGACAAGAATAAATTCCTACAAATACTCTATCGAAGGAACAAAGCCGAAGCAGTCAGATATGTACTGGACAGACAAATATATCAGCATGCTTGGTGGATCACGAGGAAGCACAGAGCATATACTCTGATACATGGGAAGGAAGAGCTAACTTCGAGGGCCTGGGGCAGTTTGGTTCTCTGCCACTCTCTGAAAACTCAGCATTTGAGCTGCCGTTCTCCCCTGCTGAGACGCTAGCGGCTCTCCAGAAAATAAAAAAGCATTCCACTCCGGGCCCTGATGGGACTCTCTATTTTTTCTTAAGTGGGACCCTGATCAGAACCTTTTATGCCTATTTATTACATGGCTTGGTTGAAACCTAATGCGGTTTATTATAATATTTCTTTATAACAGACCGTTGCTAAGTATAACACACTGTTGCCATGCAAAAGCAGAGCGTTGCCATGCAAAAGCAGAGCGTTGCCATGCAAAAGCAGAGCGTTGCCATGGACGCAGTTCTGTTCACTCTGGAGGACAGCTATCAATCAATCCGCTGAAAGAAGTAAGGATAATTTATCAGCTGTGGCAAAAAGTGGGGAAACGTGGAGCAACTTCTGTCCTCCAATTCAAGCAATGACAGCAGATCTGGTGAGCGCCATCGCTACATCTTTATATACGGTCTATGATCGCTACGCAGTCACTTCAGCCATAGGGACAACAACGCTAATTAGTTAGCTTATGTTGCAACGTTGTTTACGTTACAGGTGTGTCAACATGCAGCGGCTGTGCAAAAAGGAAACAAGATAAATGAGGACATAAACGTCAACATAAATATTCCCAAAGAAGCCATTTACCTCGTCTCACTTCAGCGTGAACGGAAATGTTCAGTTTAATGTAAATTAGAGCAGCCAATAGCCCGCTAGCTCACTACAACACGTCAGCTGATGTTGCGTCAACTCCTGCAGTGATTAAAACAGAAGCTGGGTCATTTTCCACCACGGCAGCACCCCATTAAATATACAGCTACTACCACAGCCCGTAAGGTGGCGTTGAGTATTAGAAGAAGGGTTGTACAACCCCAAATCAGAAAAAGTTGGGACAGTATGGAAAACACAATAAAAAAAGAAAGTAGTGATTTCTAAATGTACTTTGACTTGTATTTCATTGCAGACAATACAACAGCACATAATGTAGTGTGTTCCTCATGATTTTTGTTTTTGTTTCAAAAAAACAAAATTCCTATTTTGGTTCTTGCAACACATTTCAAAAAAAGTTGGAACAGTAAAGCATTTACCACTTTGTAATGTTGCCATTCCTTTTCACAACACTTAAAAGACGTTTAGGGACTGAAGACACCAAGCGATGACGTGTTTCAGGTGTAATTTTGTCCCATTCTTGCTGCAAACAAGTCTTAAGGTGGGCAACAGTACGGGGTCTTCGGGGTCCACACATTCTCTATTGGAGATAGGTCGGGACTGCAGGCAGGCCAGTCAAGTACCCGTATCCTCTTCCTCCACAGCCAGGACTTTGTAATGTGTGCAGAATGTGGTTTTGCATTATCTTGTTGAAATATGCATGGAGGTCCCTGGAAAAGATGTCTTCTTGAAGGCAACATATTGTGCTCCAAAATCTCTATGTAGTTTTCAGCATTAATGGTGCCATCACAGAAGTGCAAGTTACCTTTGCCAAGGGCACTGACACAGCCCGTACCATGACAGACCCTGGCTTTTGGACTTGTTGCTGGTAACAGTCTGGATGATCCTTTTCTTCTTTGGTCCGGAGCACACAGCGTCCATTTCTCCCAGAAAATACCTGAAATACTGATTCATCTGACCACAGTACACGTTTCCACTGTGTGATGGTCCATCCCAGATGCCTCCGAGCCCAGAGAAGTCGACGGCACTTCTGGACACTGTTAACATAGGGCTTCCTTTTTGCATAGTACAGTTTTAACTGGCATTTGTGGCTGTAACTACGTATTGTGGTACTTGACAAAGGTTTGCCAAAGTAGTCCTGAGCCCATGTGGTGATATCGCTTATAGATGAATGACGATTCTTGAAGCAGTGCCGCCTGAGGGATCGGAGATCACGGTTGTTCAGCTTAGGCTTGCGCCCTTGTCCTTTACGCACTGAAATTCCTCCTCATTCCTTGAATCTTTTAATTATGTTTTGCACTGTTGAAGGTGAAATAAGCAAATGTCTTCCTATCTTTCTTTGAGGAACATTGTTTTTAAACATTTCAATAATTTTCTCACATATTTGTTGGCAAACTGGCGATCCTCGGCCCATCTTTGCTCCTAAAGGACTAAACCTTTCTTGGATGCTGCTTTTGTACCAAATCATAATTACAATCATCTGTTGACATCACCTGTTTCAAATCACATCATTATTTAACCAATTTACCTGATTACTAGCCCTAAATTGCTCCTGTCCCAACCTTTTTTGGAATGTGTTGCAGGTCTGAATGACAGGAAAGGATGTATATTTACAAATGAAATTAAGTTGACCAGACAAAACATGAAATATTTTGTGTTCACATTGTCTGAATGAAATACAAGTCAAAGTACATTTAGAAATCACTACTTTGTTTTTTTATTTGTGTTTTTCATACTGTCCTTTTTCTGATTTGGGGTTGTATTAAACAGCTACAGAGTTTACGTTGCTATGGACTCAGGATTCCAACCGTAGACACGGTAGGACTATTTACTTTAGCAGAAGCAATACAATCGTATTTAAATCGATAAACTCCTTTTTAAAATCAATATTTTGTGTCAAATTATTGCTTTATTTGGTAAGTAGCCATGTAATAAGCGGGATAATGTAGATTGTAGAATACAACCCCTTCAGGCTGATTCAAGTCCTGATCCTGTTGTATTCGCTATAACAACCGCCTCGCTCTACATTATCCCTTACATAATACCTTCCTCTGCAATGGTAAAGCAAATGAAAAAAGCATAGAAGGAAGTCGGACCACCCTAATTCCTAAAGGGTTGGATCCGAAGAAACTCTTGTCCGTTGACCAATGGCGCCCTATAACTAGTGGTCCAGTTATCTTGAGAATCTTCTCAGGCATACTTGCTAAGAGAATCTCTGAAGCATGAGGGGCCTTGTTGATTCCCCAGGATGCTCGGAAAATCTCTCCATCCTTAAAGGTATAATTCCCTTGAGCAAGACAGAGAAAAGGCTGCTGGCAGTTTCTTGCATCGACTTTGTGAAGGCATCTCATAGGGTAGCCCATGAACACATTCATTAAGTTCATGAGAGAAGAGGAGTTGACCTTGATCTATTGAGAAGGATTGTACGAGCCCTTGACAAGTTCAGGGCTTACCATGAAAATCACTATCAACAAGGGAGTGAAGCAGGGGGACCCGATGTCACCCATAATATTCAATTTGGCAATGTATCCACTTCTACTCCTTTTGGAAGATAAAGGAGACATCCTGAGAGACATTACCAGCAAGATCTCTAAAAACCCCTTCAAACCTATCAACCTAGGCTGATCTAGGCAAAGCCAAACAAGGCCTGCTAAATAATTGTGACAGAGATATACAGACGCAAATCCAAAGACGGCTCTACTTAACACCCTCAACAGCAGATGGAGTCCTATACTGTTTATGACTTTTAAACTTTGATTCTGCTTGACCCTGTTTGTACTTTTTGCTTCTTCCTTTTCTGGCCTTGCGAGTTGTGCTGTTGGGTTCCATTGTCTCAGATCCCTGACACTGAGTGTCACATGTAAGGCTGTACACCATTTTTTGAGCTTCGAAGCTTCGTTTGCGGCGGTGGCGGGGGAAACCAACATTTTCTACTGCACTTGATATGAAGAAAATAAAAGGCAAGGGGGGGGGGGGGGTGCTAGTGAGTGTGTGTTCAGTGTGTTGATGGCTTGTGGAAAGAATGTGTTCCTGAGTCTATTAGGCTTCCTTCCTGTCCTGCACAAATAGCTGAACTAGCTTATTTTTTTCTATTGTATGAACTTTATATATATCTTCATTTGTGCAGCTAAACTAAACTCATAAATCTTTAATTTGAATTTACGTAACATTGTTATGTAAATTCTTGATAAACATGTCACCAGCAGTTAGTCTAGGCTACCTACTCTTTGTCTGGGATGAGCCGAGGTATCAGATGAGCAAGTCATTTTAGCCTGCATACAGTAAAGCACCATACCAGGTTGCTGTGCCATGGACTATAACATATTAAAGTGATAACCTGGACATGGATCTGCAGACCACTGACACAAAGGTAAGACGCGATATGTTTATTACTTAAGATTTGCTGGTATTGTGGCTAGGTCTTGTGCATTTGCACACAAGTGATCGGCTGTTTTAACTCTTCTCTTGCCATTAATGTTAGCCTGAGCCACCAACTTACTTAGTTACAGTTTGCTTTAGTACAGTAAGCATTGGTATAGTGGAGATGATCGTGGAGTAGTCAGTATCTTTTTTAATTATTGCTTGAATCTATTGCTGAATTTGGGAATAGTTGTGATTATGATGATGGGGATTGCATGCTTTCAAGTTTTGGTCAGAATGCCTGATGTAGATTGGATGGATGCATACTGTTGAATTGAGAGCAGTCAGCTCATGGTGTGATATAGCGTTCATTTGTGTGACACATATTTTTGCTTTTTCAATCTTGGCGAAATTTGTAGTGCAGAACTTGCAGAACTTGTGTTGTGTGTAGATATGGTCAATTGTAGCCTACTGGGAATTAAATCAAAATATTAGCAAAAGGCATAGCCACACATTTGCCCACTGAACTTCAACACGTAGCCTAGGGTAGGCCAGGCCTATTTGTAGCTCCTCTCTCTGAGTCTGATGTCACGTCATGTCACACTGTCAACATGGTACATGGATACATGAAGCAGAACATACTGGGTCATATGTCTAATGCTTTTCGAAAACTTAAGGCTTTCTTCTTCATAAAACTGTCGGACATCATCACATTTGTGTATACATTTTTATTCATTTACATTAGTAAGCTACAGGACAGCGTCTTTCAAAACATGACCTGCGCGAAAGAGAAAAAAAGAATGCGTCATTGTACCCAGCACTTCTGAAAACGCACTTCCAAAAGCATCTCTGGCCCCAGCACATTTGAATCCAAACTGACGCCCATGAGAATGGCGCAGACAACAGTTTTTTAGCCCTTTCCCATTTTTCGGATTTGCTT
This sequence comes from Gymnocephalus cernua, assembly GCA_023631565.1. Taxonomy (NCBI): domain Eukaryota; kingdom Metazoa; phylum Chordata; class Actinopteri; order Perciformes; family Percidae; genus Gymnocephalus; species Gymnocephalus cernua. Next base: position 25,453,606 of record CM042444.1, read on the forward strand.
TTCTTTTCACTTCTAAGCTGTTTGACAACCACTGTCTTATACCAAGCGCGCACACTTTACACACGGCACTGGTGCAGAGGCAACAGGGAAATGACACATCAAGTAGGCCAATGAATTGTGGAAGGCAAACAAATGTGTGTTTTAGCACCAGCCAATCGCCAAATGCGGGTGAATTTGGCTGGGGATCGCTCCGTCTACAGGCTGCTTTAAAAGCAGCGTTGATAAGGAGTTGGGCTCCGGTTAGTGATTTCCTCATCTCGGTGATCAGCACATCTGGGTGAATATAAACAGAACTTTTGATTTCAAACGGTCGTTACATGTGTCTTTGCGGGTCCAGTCAATTGTATGTTGACAAAACTTACAAAACAGTTGTTGTCCAGACTCATAGTAGTCGTTGGGGTATTGTTCAGCCCGGAATGTAGCCGTCAATTGAAATTCTTCATTTTTTTTTGCCACTGCTTCGACATTTTTTTTTTCCCACACAACAAACTCAACTTGAACGTGGGGACGTATGGTTACTAGGCAACATGTTTAACAATGCCATTTGGCCACGGTTTAGGTAGAGACCTTTCTACGCTTGTTGTATTAAACTGAAAAATGAGAAGGAACTAAAGTAAATATATATATATATTCAAATTCCGTGCGATTCCGCATGTCCATTTTCATGTGTAGAGTCCGTGATTTCGTCTGCATCACGGAAATCATAGGGCCCTACAACAGGCACACGTATAGACCTCAGGCCACGTACATAGGCTCCGCATAGATCCTGCATACAACCATACACACATACACATCTGAAAGTAAAGATATGACAAGTCAGTGTTTAGGCAGTAGCATGTGTAGTGTAGGGTCACGTGAGTAGTGTGGAGGGTGTTCAGAGCATGTAGACTTAAAGAAGAGGCTTTACAAAGTATATTTTGATTCACTAGTTAGTATGTTACACCTTAATTGCATCTTAAATATTACTGTTTATAAGGGCATACAAAATATATTATTTTAGTAGGAATTTGTATTTTTTGTTATTTAATTTGGTCAAATACTAAGTTATTTAAAAGAAAAAGTATTGCACATGTTTTGTTCATGTATTTCTTATGCTTGTTTAACATGGCATTTTGTGCATTTTTCTTATTAATAAAGCAAATAGATTCATGAAACCATTATATCGCAATCATATTATAAATCGCAATAGCAATATGATTTTTGTGCAGCTCTAGTGTGTAGGCGCTTTAACAAATATTGAGCGTTCAATAATAAAAAGTGTCAACTTTGGAAGTGTAGCCTAAATCCCCTCCTGCAATCTACTGATTTAACCAAATACATTCACAACTATAGACTTGAGACAATTTATCATCATAGATGAACCCTAGCAAGAAGACGTTATCGTTTTTAAACAGTGGGCTAGAAATCAAAGGCCTACAATGGCTATAGGCTTCTCTTTTCGCTGTGCACGCCCCCGCGAGTGCCATGCACTTCTGACAGAACTCCACATAGTAGCACCGGCGACATGTGCTGCACAGCAGCTGGCAATAACCTGTTTGTTTGTCGTTTATTTTGTCTGATGATGTCCTCAGAAAATCATGCTTATTTTATTTAACTAGCCTATTTAATTAATATCTGCAGCTTAGCAGCTTTGTAAAGGGCAACATAAAGATATCTAAAGTTACAAGTTGTTTACAGTTTAGTGGATTGATGACAATGCATCAATGGATGGCTCGATTCAAAGCACTGGGATCCGTGAACATCGACAGAGACTTTACCTGCTTATAGGCGTCCAGCAGAAAGCTGTTCCACACGGAGCGCAGCCCCGCGGAGGTGAGCATGCGGCGCCACTCTCTGGAGCCGGCGGCGGCGGACTTGGAGCAGCTGAGCAGCGACACCGCGCGCTTCAGCAGCACCACGGAGTCGTACAGGGCTAGGAACAGACAGTTTGAAAAGAACCCAGGTAGTATCTGAAGGGTCACGAGCAGATCCTCACTCGCCATTCCCATTTTGTCTTGATGCGTTAATACGACCGCAGGCAAACTATTTCAGACTGGCCTCCATGTCTCACAACGCTGGATCTCGGCTCTCACAGCGCTGGATCCCGGCTCTCACAACGCTAGATCCCGGCTCTCAGAGCGCTAGATCCCGGCTCTCAGACTGTGTGGCTGCCAGCTGGATCCTGTCTGTTGTGTTACCTTCAGGTGTTCAGCGGTGTGCGCACCTTCACGAGGCGGAAGGAGCTCGATCACTCTTCCTAAAAGGACGTACATAGTTAATATTAAGCCTCACGGCTTATCTTGGTAGGAAGATTGTGACGTCAGCTATGTTGAATCCCCTCTGTCCCCTCCTCCCTCAGGACTGCACAATGTGTGTGTGTGTGTGTGTGTGTGCGTGTGCGTGTGTGTGCGTGTGTGTGAGAGAGAGAGAGAGAGAGAGAGAGAGTGTGCGTGTGTGTGTGTGTTTACTGACTGATATAAAAACGTATATCACGTATGTATAGGCTAGGCCTACTGCTCATTTTGAAGAAAGAATAATGCTTTCTGGATTATGTTTTACCATGGTAATATGGAAACTGTTTTAATAAACAAATCCATTAAGTAACCCAATGTTACCTACACCTATCTGCAACATAATCACACTAATTGGATTTGGTTTTGTACAATGCCTTAGCCTACTCAAAGAAATGAACGGTCCACGTAGAGTCTAAAGATACTATGTTACACAGGCTCTGTATTCTGCAGACCACTCTACCTCTGTCTCCTTTTAAAAACTCACTCGCCCCTCCCCTCCATGAAGTACAGCTGAGCTGCGTACAAACTATATCCCAACATAGGGCCTACTGCACAGCGAACTCAAAAAAACAGCAATGAAAAAATTAGGCCTATCTAAATATCTGTATGAAACTAAAATGTTATTTATATAGTGCAACCAATGTAAATTGTATATTATTAGCAATACATGCATAATCAAAATGTCTGTTAAAACGAGGAGCTCGACACACCAGGATCGGTTTTCTAGATAACAATGTACAATGCCTATAAAAAGTATTCACACCCCTTGCATGTTTCACCCTTTTGTTTTTTTATACATGAAATCATGGTTAATATAATGTGGCTTTTTTGACAAGAATTTGCAAAAAAAATGTATAAGGTAAGTAGTTAGTAGATGCACCTTTGGCTGCAATTACAGCACAGAATCTGTGTGGATATGTTTCAATCAGGCTGGCACATCTGGACACTGCTATTTTTCTCAATTCTTCCTTGCAAAACAGCTCAAGCTCTGTCAGGTTGCTCGGGGATCGGGTGTGAACAGCTCTTTTCAAGTCCAGCCACAAATTCTCGATTGGATTGAGATCTGGGCGTTGACTTGGCCACTCCAGAACATTCACCTTGTTGTCTTTGAACCATTTCTGTGTAGCTTTTGCTGTATGCTTGGGATCGTTGTCTTGCTGGAAAATACATCTTCTCTCTTGCAGATTGAGTCAGATTATCCTCCAGGATTTGGCGATATTTTTCTGCATTCATGTTCCCCTCTACCTTTACAAGCCTTCCAGGGCCTGTTGCTGCTAAGCATCCCCAGAGCATGATGCTGCCACCACCATGCTTCACGGTGGAGATGGCGTGTTTGTGGTGATGTGCAGTGTTTGGTGTTGGCCAAACATAGCGTCTAGTCTGATGGCCAAAAAGCTAAATTTTTGTCTCATCAGACCAAAGATCCTTTTTCCAATTGACCTTGGAGTCTAGCACATGCCTTTGGGTGAATTCCAGGCGAGATTTCATATGAGCTTTGCCACTCTCCCATATAGCTTTGACTGGTGAAGAACCCGGGCAACAGTTGTTGTATGTACAGTCTCTCCCATCTGAGCCACTGAAGCTTTTAACTCCTTCAGAGTGGTCGTAGGTGTCTTGGTGGCTTCCCTCACCAGTCTTCTTCTTGCCCGGTCACTCAGTTTGTGAGGACGGCCAGCTCTAGGCAGATTTAAACAAGTGCCATACTCCATCCATTTCTGAATGATGGATTTAACTGAACTTCGTGGGATGTCCACTGAGTTGGAAATCTTTTTGTAGCCATCTCCTGACTCGTACGTTTCAATGATCTTTTCTCTGAGTTGCTTGGAGTGTTCTGTTTTCTTCATGTTGCAATTGTAGTTACTGATGAATCAGAGACTGGACCTCCCAGACACAGGTGTTTTTTATACTACAATCACTTGACACACATTAGCTGAACTCAGTTGATCTCCATTTCACTAATTGTGACACTGCTGGCATCAACTAGCTGGACTTCTGTTGAATTAGGTCAGTCACTTTAAAGGGGGTGCATATTTATGCAATCGTCTTCTTTAACTTATATATTTTTAATTGATTGACATTAGTTTGTAAAAATCCGTTTTCACTTCGATATTAAAGAGTTTATTTTTGCAAATTCTTATATTGACCATGATTTAATGTATGAAGAAACAAAAGGGTGAAACAAGGGGGGTGAATACTTTTTATAGGCATTGTATGTTAATTTTAAAACAACCACAAGTAGAATAAGTGTTCATAAACCGCATAACAGCCAAAAAAGGCCTAAGTGTCACAAAGTGACTACACAGACTATGCAAAATCTTTCTTTTCCGACAGTATGTGACAAATTCTAAAAAGTTACAGACTATTCGTTTCTTTATAATAGGCATACATAAATCACAATCATACTAGGCTAAATATAGGCTACCATCTGGGCCTGCACAGCGGCAGGAAAATGACGCAGAGATGTAAGACACCGTGGGTGTTTCTCAATCTCAAGAATGCAAAGAACAGACTAGTGTTCTTGGGGAGAACGGTCTTGCTGGTTGTTCTTGGAAGAATGAACCAAGCACAGAAAACACTGTTAACAGTTTGAGACGATGCATTCTTGCTGGTTTTGCGCAACACCCCAGCACAGAGTGCTCCAAAATAACAGCTAGAAATAAAAACCACAACAATATAACCACTTTGTATTTAAACAATCTCCGGACAAGAAAACCTCACAATGTTACAACTATTGCAATAATATTGAAAAATAAAACTTATTGAGCTTTAATTTTATTGTTTATGGTTTGGCTCAAACACCCCTAACTTATTCAAAAGAGTGGAACAGGATTCCTACTATTATTATTGTATTACTTTAAGTCAGTTTAAATAAAAAAAAACAAGTAGGCCTATGCACTGGTGTGTTCTAGGTGTCCCATTAGTGTTATGTGGAATTATCATTTCTATATTATTGTAGTGCACTGTATATGCCCAGGGACAACAAATGGACATTGGCAATTTAAAATTATGAAGGTTGGTGTCTCCCCTTTAGTCTACATAACATGCCATAGCATGTTACCACTTTATGTATAACTGTTCATTTATCATACAGACTGAAACTCAACTTCTAATAAATCAGAAAACAAATACACCAAAAAAGTATGAACTAAATACTAAATCTAATGTGTATAGCCTGTCATAATTTAAACAAGTCTCCCGAAGAGAAACGGGTATCTCTCTCTCCTCTGCCTGCTGCGCTGTGGCCGTGTGTGTGTGTGTGTGTGTGTGTGTGTGTGTGTGTGTGTGTGTGTGTGTGTGTGTGTGTGTGTGTGTGTGTGTGTGTGTGTGTGTGTGTGTGTGTGTGTGTGTGTGTGTGTGTGTGTGTGTGTGTGTGACAGCTGGCCAGCAAGGTTGTCAGGTGCTTGTTGAGTTTAACTCCGAAAAAGCAGTTAGCCACAGGTTCCCGTTAATCTTATGATGGACATGTGTTGTGATATTTAAACAAACGATCCGTCAACGGCGAAATAAAAGCCTCTTATATACGAGACCGGTCTGAGAGACCTCCAGCTTACAGCGGGGTGTCCGAGCGTGACTGTCGCTAGATGGCTGCCGCGTCACTTTTTGGAGCTTCTCAACTCTGAAAACTTTGAAGCCTATATTGTAAAAAATGTTTTTGGTCTGTCTATGTATTGATTGATTGATTTTATTAGACCACTTAAATCTAAAAACACCACCTACCAAGAGCCTGGGTCTGCCGAGGTTTCTTCCTAAAAGGGAGTTTTTCCTTGCCACTGTTGCACTAGATGCTTGCTCTTGAGGGAATTACTAGAATTGTTGGGTCTTTGTAAATTATAGGGTGTAGGCTAGACCTACTCTATTTGTAAAGTGTCTCGAGATAACTCCTGTTATGATTTGATACTATAAATAAAATTGAATTGAATTGAAAGCATACATTAAAATACATAAATAGTCAGGGATAACACAATAAATGTAAATGGACTGTATTTATATAGCGCTTTTCTAGTCTTAACGACTACTCAAAGCACTTTAACATAGTACAGGAACCATCCACACAACATTCCGATTGGCAGGCAACCGCTCTGCCACTGAGCCACAGCCGCCCCAATAAAGCCCAAAGACTTATTTCCATTGGGGTCCCTACCGGAAACCCGATCCTCATTGAATGCCAAAATGAATGTTGGGATACGGGTGCTGCCAAGTTCATTCAAGTTACCAACCAATGCATCCTCGGTAAAATGGGCGTGTCAAGAACATTTCCGGTAATCTTAACGTTCTTGGTGAAATGCAAACTTGTGTATTGGGACAGTACTTTGGCAACACGAGATGACGTTTCACAGGGACACAAGAACACAAGTCAGTAGAAGAACACAGAGAAACACCCCATGTCTCTACCTTTTTTTTTTTTAAAACTATTTATTCAGGTAAGTCGATTGAGAACAACTTCTCATTTGCAACAACAACCTGTCACATTCACACAGTTGCACATTCATACCTGGAAGCTGCCCAGTACAACCACAGTCTGATCTGCTGGCCACTGAGCAGCTCAACTGGAGCGGTTGGGGTTAAGGGCCTTGCTCAAGGGCACCTCAGTGGTGGTAATGAGGGAGGGCAAGCACTGCTCTTTGACTTTCCCCACCCAGATTTTATCCTGTCAGTCTGGGGATTGAACCGGCGACCTCCCGGTCCCAAGCTCGCTTCTCTAACCTCTAAGCGACTACCTTACGATGATTTCAGTACACTAAACATAGATTTGCGCTCTGGAGTTCGACTGATAAACTCTGCCATGAGACCCTGAATATTTATATAACTGTGCAACTGTGGATCCCTACTAAAAGTGTACGTACACCGAAAAGCCAAAATGGCGTATGGCAAAAAAATCTGATTTATAAAACCGTGCGTACGCACATCTGTAATCAATGTTCCCTTTATAAATCACAGATTACCCACAAGTGTGCGTATGTGAATCAGCCTCTTATCCCGCCCTGTACATGCCCATTTTTAACCATAAATAGTCAATGCAAAGCACCTCATGAATGCTGATCAGTATGTTAATGACCTGGCATGCAGTTGTTCTTTACACCGAATCATGACGACTTGCGGGGAAAAAGCAAAAAACTTCTCAGACGCTCGGGAATTGCTGCAAATTGAATTATAATTTCGGCCTGTTCTCACACAGTGTAGGTAAACCTGATCTATAGACTACCTATATTAATAATATTGTCCAAAACGGCAGGCATTACGGCACTCGATATACCAGACCTATATGATAAGATTTAACAGAACTAATATATTATATCCAAACAAGCCTTAGCAATAAAGTTGAAGATTATATATAATATTTATTTTAAAAAAAACACTTAGCTGTCTGCCATTTCCCTCTGGAAAAAGCTGGTTGCCCCCAGAGTGGCGAGGACCTGTATTTGGACCTGGATGGCACGGTTCTGGCGCGTTGCCCTCTCTACTGGACCCAATTCACTACATAGATCCAAGAGCTCAGCTTTAGGGAATTTAAATCGGCATATTAGCCAGTCATCGTCATGGTCCCTGAAGTCTCTTTCTCTCCTGATTCTTCCATTAGCGTAGTCCTCCTGCAGTGCTAGCAGTGCCATCATGCAGAATTACGCACGGGGTCACCGCAGTATGTTTACAACAATTTGTGATTGTTAACACCTTGCCAAAATCACAGCATCAACTAGTGGTATCCTCCACCCCGAGATACAATTTGAAGACAAAAGTGTAATAGGTAAACACACTCTTCTTCGTGCAGGTTTTGTTATGAACAGTATTAAAGTTCGGACCGAAAACGAGGACATTAAGTGTAACGATTGGCTGTATTTCCAGACTTTTATATTTGATGATGTATGCACAGTATTAAAGACATATATTTAGTTATTTACACTGTGTTCTGCAGTTATCTAATGCTAGGGTATTTGATTATATCCTGTATTCCATGCAGTCGGGCCATCTCCTCCTCCTGCGCCGTAGCGGACAATGTGACGGTGAGACAGCGCCAATAAAATATTAAGAACACATTTTTGAAGATTTTAGTTGGGTTTTACAAGGTGTTAAATAGAACAATTATCACTCAGTACAAGTGCAAATAACACTGCTGGATTTAATCTTCATGACAACGTGGATTATATGGAGTGAAGAAATGTGCGTGAGACATCAATACTTGAAAATATTACGAGTCTGACTTCAGTTCACCACCTCACCATCTGCGTCGCCAATTCCTATTGTCTCCAAAATGTGCGTACACATGGGTCAGAGTTTGCATGGAGGACCGCACATTCTACTGCCAAGTTTGTTTTTTATAAATCACAACCTTTGTGTGGGAAGTGGCGTACGCACATTTTCAGCCCCGTTTTGTGCATACGCCACATTTATAAATGAGACCCCAGATCATCCAAAATGTCTTTGTGGATGTGAAGCAGTGCCATGTGTGAAAGTCTACTCTGAGTGATAGTGCTACGGAGACAGGTTTTCAGGCGGCGAAGAGCTGAGAAAGACCTTTCGGAGCCAGCAGTAGACACTGGTAAACAGAGGCACAAGTGGATCAGCTTTTCCACCTCGGTGAAGAGCCCTCTTGTTTGTGATGTAGAGCTCATACAATGCGAGCAAGTTCTCTGACTGAGTGGAATGCTTGTTGTTTGCTGAGGCCACCCAGCATCCTCAGTTGTAGGCCTAGGGATGCAATGTCTATCTGTGGAAGCTGAAGGTTACTCAAGTCAGCATCTTAAACAAGACCCTTTGAAGAATCCAGCAGCATTTTCTCCCTCTTTGCAGCTGTTGACAAGCCAGCTTGATCGAATCTGCGCTCCATTACCGAATTCATTAAAAACACTGCCTCAAAAAATTCACGTTGCCACTTTGATTCGACACTGTCTGCTAAATCCTCCAGTGGTGTTCCGAAAAAACGACTCTGTGTTCAGTTGGAGAAATCTCTCTAGTCCTCGGGTGTTTGAGGTTGGGCGACTGAAAAAAATCAAAAATTCCCTTTTTTCGACATTGCTAAGCAGCGCTGATAGATATAGAAGAAACTCATTCGTCGTTGTGTTTGTCTTTGAGTGTGCGTGCATGCTACGCATAGGCTGAATCGCAATCGCGTCAAGACACATCTGGTTGGCCAATACACACTGAAGATTTCATAATTTTAAAATTACTAAAATGATCCCGCTCTTCATCCCACACCCCAAACATGACATACAAAATGTCGTGGAACAGAAACAACAACCAGAGATATTTATAAGCTATAATTTTATTGTCATCACAGTTTTAAAGCATCGCCACTTCCCACGCCTATGCACATGCAAGATGCAGAAACCTTGTGCACGCTAACCAATATGCAGGCACACTTACGCGCATAACACTTCTTTGTCAGCAAAACAAGATGCATGTGAACATTAATCACACAGTAAAACTCATCATCCAAAACAGATGAGGAATATCCATTCCGTAGTATATAAAAGGAATGTGTTGGCAACAATGTAGTATTTGGGCCATTGCGTATATATAACTCATGGTAATGAATCAACCTCAACACGTCTTAAGGTTATGTTTGGCATATGGAATGAACATTTCTCCAGCATCATTTCTCAGTTTTTTTTTCAAATGTTGCATCATGAAATCCAGAACTATACTTCTTTTTTCATAAGTCTGCTTATTTAGTATTTTAAAAGGAGATTTCACAGCAGACAGTGCACTCGTTCCATTAGAGAATATATTGTCAGTTGCCCCCCCCCCGTCCACTCAGTTCCACTTTAAATAATACGCTGTGCAGTATTATCCTAAAGCAATGTAACCATATTGTTTGTACAGTAGAATAGAATGCCTGTATTGTCATTGTATCAAAAACGTACAATGAAATTCAGAGTGCTACTCCTGTAAGATGCAGTTAAACAGAATTCTTTTTTTCTCTCCACACATTCATTCATACATTCCACACGATGATATACAGTTAGGTCTGGAAATATTTGGACAGTGACACAATTTTCTTAATTTTAGCCCTGTGTGCTAACACAATGGATTTTAAATGAAATCATTGAGATAGAATTGTAGTGCAGACTTTCAGCTTTATTGTGAGGGTATTTACATCAAAATTGGAGAAAGGGTTTAGGAATTGCAAACATTGTCATACATAGTCCCCTTATTTCAAGGTACCTAAAGTAATTTGACAATTGAGTCAAAAGCTGTTTCATGAGCAGGTATGGGCGATTCCCTCATTATTTCATCATCAATTAGGCAGACAAAAGGTCTGGAGTTGATTTCAGATGTGACATTTTCATTTGGAAGCTGTTGCTGTGAATCCACAACATGCGGTCAAAGGAGGGCTGGGCAACGATTACAAAGTGTACTAAAGTGCCATAACATTTGTTCTGCAAACACTTAAGTTGGCGCTTTTGCAGCCCTTTCCTTTTCATACAACTTGTGTATTCTTCTTGTGATGGTGCGTCTTGAGGGAATCTCATACCTACCGTCATTTGTTGCGATTCTCCACATCACTAATCATCCTGCAGTCTGTAGCTGTCCACTTCACTGTGGCATTTGTTAGCTTCTCTTGCCTTTGTTTATACTTCTTCCATACGCTGCATCTAACGTAGTCTGCCGAAGCCTCGCGCCACTGTTTGTTTCGTTGAATGATTTGCTGGTATCAACTGTGTGTATTGCATTTAGGTGATATTTCAGACTGGAAGTACTCCGGTGATAAGAAAATTCAACTTTGCAGTGGTTACAAATAACTTTGGTTCTGTCGACTGCACCGTCTGGAAGAACTTTAAAATGAAAATGGCCATGTAAAAGTTCCATACCCTTCTCCATGTTTGTTGGTTTGTTTATCTGGCAATTCTTTTCTTTTCCGGTTCTTGTAAGCGCAGCAGCAGCAGGGCAGCGGTCAGCAACATTCATTTACAAAGTAAAAGCCTGTGAGCAACAGACTTTTACAATAAAAGAAATACTAAAAACTGTCGCCGTTAATTAATTAATGAGTTAACGCGATAACGCGTTAACTTGCCCAGCCCTATATATAAATAAATGTAGTTAAAAACTGCATTTACAAAATTGCACATTGATTAGAATATTGCATATTGGCTTCAAAACATTTAACTTGTGGGTTTTTGTCCGTTTAAAGTTCTGATAGCTTTGGGGAAGAAGCAGTGTTTGAGTCTGCTAGTCCCGGTTTTGAGTGATCTGTAGCGCTTCCCAAAGGGAAGCAAGTCAAATAGATGGTGTCCTGGGTGAGTACAGTCTTTGGTGATGGTTGAGGCTCTGCTGAGGTAACGAGTGCTGGTAATGTCTTCCAGTGAATGGTGAGGACAGCCGATGATTTTTTGTGCAGTATTGATTACCCTCTGCAGAGCCTTTTTGTCTGCTGCTGTGCAGCCGATGGGATACTTTCGATGGAAGGTAGAATGGAACAGTACACAACAAAATCACCAGTGTTAAATTAACTCTTTTCAGTGTTAAATTAACACTTTTGAAAGTGGCAATATTTTTACACTCACCTGGAGTTGATCCAACCCTGTAACGAGTTGAAAATCAACACTAGCCAACACTGAGTAGTGTTAATATTACTCTACACTAGTGTCAGTGTTACAAATTCTAAACTACCAGACTACACTGGCCTCCAATTTAGTAACACTCATAGGTGTAAAAAAAATTACACTGAGGGTGTAAAATGTTTTGGACAACTTTTTGAAAAAGTTGTGCTTGCCTTCAAACCTCATGCACCACATGTGTATTTCAATCAGGAGAGACTTTGTTTGCAGATATGCAAAAGAACAATATTTATTATACAACTGCATGAGAAAATGTATGAGTCTTTTGGAGATTAGACTCCATCGAATTAATATTTTTTAAAGGGGTAGAGAATAGGAAACATATCCCCCGATGGAGTCTAGACACTAGTGGCGGCGGAGAAGAGACCGGGGACCAGACCGACGAGGCAACGGAATGGTCAGCCGGGAGAATCATGAAGACTGGAGGCAGCAGGGGAGGTGGAGGGTTGAGCGCTTTGCCTGAAACGAAAACTAAACAGCACAGGGAGAACATATTTAAGCAGAGCTGTAATGCTGTGATTGGTCCTTGAATTTCTTGGTCATGTCTGATTGGGTTAATGACGTCTTCCTGAAAGAATTTGCGCTGAGCTTCATTAGTGGCCTAATCTTCCTAATACATCGTGGGTAATGTATCATTAGATGGTGCTTTGGAATCAAATTTCGGTCTGGAAAGAGACATTTAAAAGGCTTGTGATGATCAAAAATCTGATGTTTCAAAAAGCAAGTCATACCATGGGTTACGATAGGGGAAAACACAATGTTCACAATTTGTATTAAGAGGAGCAGCAAGTTCCAACAGCTGTCATTCCTGCTTACTAAATCTCCAAACATCAATGGTGTGTTGCGCAAAAGGCACCATGACTGAACAGATGTTGCTATCATCATCTAGTTTTAGCCCACTTGGCCTGTTTTTTCTCTGTGTTAATCCATAATTAAAGCTCATAATTCTCTCTGACAATGAACCTACGGATATCGAGTTCTTTATCAAGTACTGAAACACAAGCTTTAACTCATACTGCACCACTCCTTCCAGTAGATCATGCATTATATCTACTGCGTAATTGTCTAGCTGGAGGGAATTGAGTGGACAGGTTCGTTTCACACCAAATGTTGAGGCCAAAGCAGGATTTTGTTGAATGGAAGCACAGTGTTCTGAATGAAGGGCTTTAGAACGCAGAGTTAAACCTGGTTATTCTACTTCGTTTAAGAATGCTTGATTGTAATTGGCTGGGAGGAGTGCATTAACCCGGCAGGTTGCCCGCTGACTGAGCACAGCGTCATCAAATAGTAGATCAATACGCTGCTTGTATTTTTTGTTTCTATCACAGAAATTTCAAACATGAGGTCCATTGTAAAAATAAACCTTGTTTCAAAAGTTTCTAAAATGTGTCAGAAATCTATCAGAGGGTCAGTCGATACAGCTTCGCAAGCGAGATACAATGTAGCAACTACATTATTAAACTAACGTTAGTGATCAGATGCAGCCTTGTGTTATTCGCCGTAGTTCTAAACATTACAGTGTTTTAAAAATGGACGAATTCATTGTCAATTTTAATATATTTTGAGTAGGGAAGACATTTGAGGACTGGTTAAAGAGCGACGAGGACGACGGAATGACAAAAGAAAAAGACGAGGCCCAGGGTACCTGTTTCCGATATCTGACAGATGAGGAGCTGCGTACAATTGCAGACGGGGCCCTGGAATCAAACACGGAAAAGGCAACTGCCTTTGCTATCAAGGTTTTCACCGAGTGGAAGAGCCACCAGAAGGATAGACTGACAGTGACAACTGACCCGGACATATACAATGTAGCAACTACGTTAAAATAGTGATCACATGCAGCCTTGTGTGGTTGCTATAGAAACTAGTTAGCTATGGCCGGGTTGGTTCGGTTGGTAGAGCAGGTGCACATATATATAGGTTTACTCCTCGACGCAGAGGCCGCGGGTTCGACTCCGACCTGCGGCCCTTTGCTGCATGTCATTCCCCCTCTCTCTCCCCTTCCATGTCTAAGCTGTCCTATGGAAATAAAGGCCTAAAATGGCTGAAAAAATTATCTTAAAAATAAAAAAGAAGAAACTAATTAGCTACAGCTGAGCTACCATTATTCACCGTAGTTCTAAAGGGGACTACTTTTTGAGGGAGATGAACTCAAAGAGTATACATTTAATAAGCATGCAATACGAATAAGAAAAAACAATACATACAACAATAATTGTTTTATTATGTTGGCAAGCAAGAGGTAGAATAAACGGTAGAATAAACGGCTTGTGGAAGGTTACCGCCGTCCACAAGCCGGGCATATCAAACTGTTTATCGCCCTGCCTCTCGGTGATTATCCCTTACATGATCTTCACTTAAAACTGATTGCATCTCTCCCTTTTCAGTTAAACTAAATCAACAGCTGTACTTTGCACTGAATAATTCGACAAATCCAAGGGCATGTATAGCCAAGTTGTCACCTGTAACCTGAATAACGGAACCTTTCACAGGTGTGGTTGAAAAGGGCACCTGCATTCCTTCAGCCTCTAAAATCTTTAAATCATTGATAAGTGGCTTTAGAATTGGATCAAACCCATATTTATTTAAGTCCTCTGAGAGAAAGAGTGCTACAATATGTATGTTCATTAACACAGAATTAAGCTTCATGGGAAATGTTCTCAAAATAAAATAAATACAGCCAAGTGCACTCCTTTTTTTGAGCCTAATGGATTAGCAGTCTCAAAATCATCGTAGTAGAGCTGTATCTGCAGAGCATTTTCTTGTTGTGAGAATAATCTGTGGATCCTAAAGAAGGAGCCATCATTTACATCTCTCTAAAAACCTTCCTGGTGTGGTTCAGCTTTTTGGAAACCATTACAAAGTTCCCGGTTCCTAAACATAGATGAAAGAAACCCCATACATGAACTTATCATTGACAGGAACTTGCCTGTATGTTCCTGTTGTTTTATCTGCGTGTATCAAAACGCACACCAAGAATATGTTCTACAGGTTCCACCATTTTCCATTTTTCCCCAAAAGACCTTCCTGGGTACAATCCATGCTGAAACTTCAAATGTCTAAACAACAGTGAACAATTTATGTGGTGTACCTTGCAAATGTAACATGTAAACATTTGAAGTCAGAAATTAGTTTGTCTTCAAAATGAACTGTGAAGAAGTCTTGCTCTAATTTCCTTCACCCGACGACTCTCCTTCACACTGCCAACATCAACGCCATACACGGTTGTCTGAATGAATGTGTAGAAGTTTCACGGAGCTTCATCATAAGACACAGCAAAAGCAAAAGGTGCCTTGAAGAGCTCGTCAAAGGCAGCAACTCCGGTCTGCGTCTTACATGGAATGGCCTTCTGGTCCAGGATGATGTAAAAGTTCTGGAAACATGTTTTTTCTTTCTCCAACACACAGGAGAAAGGGCTGAGCAGGGCCAGTTTCCTTGAGGAAGGTGTCCATGCTTCTCCCTACCTAAAAGAGTGAGAGTGAGAGAGACTAAATAACATGAAATAAAATTTGGTGTTGAGTGCCAGCACTGTTTCCTAGAATTAGGATAAAACCTTAAAATGACTGGAGGAGCACAATTATTTTTCCTTTCATGTGCAGTTAATTTCAAAGTAGACAAAGCTGCTCAAGTGTTGTAACACCAACCCTGTAAGAAAAAGTAACAAATATCTGCAACATGTATGCCACTTCAGAATTACTATCAGTAAAATATGCTTAAAATACAATTCTAAGAACATACCTTGAGGAACTTCATCAAGCGGTCAGCAGCATCCTTTGCGCTAATCTTTGCAGACGTCTTGCCCTTGGATGATAGAGGCAACAGGTAAAGCAGCAAAAGATGGCGGTCACCTCACAATCCCATACTACAGAAACATTAACATAATTGCAATTACTTGAATAACCTTACCAATGTTCTCTAAATGTTCAATGCCAGAGACTCTGTGAACTTAACATCATACTTATAGTTTACTATTTATTATTTTTTGCACTTTAAAGTATTCCATTCCTAGGTTTCCATTCAGGTATTAGTTTTTATACTTGAAATATACCTTTAAATGTATTTTAAGTAGACTTGACGTTAACTCACATGTACACTACCAGTGGACTACACATATAAATACTCACAAGACATACTCCAGATTGAAAATAATAATATAATAATAATAATAATAATAATAATAATAATAATAATAATAATAATAATAATAATAATAATAATAATAATAATAATTGTTTTCTTTATAAATAAAAAATTTCAAACAAATATTGTTTTAGATGTCACTACTATGATAACTTTCGTTGTTGCATTTTTTTCTTATGCTGCGTCTCACAGCATGCATGCTGATGTAAGGAAACTTCGACAGAGCATGGCCTGTAAGTTAAAACACACACACAAACAAAACATTACTTTATCTTATTGTTTCTATCACCCCAAATTCACCATCCAGAATGAACACAATAAAAAAGTCAAATGTGTGAGATTTTATTTTTGCAACATTCACAAATCTGAATTGATGATCCCAGATTCGACTTTTAGAGATTATAGTTTTACATTATGTTTGGAAGTTCCATTTTTGTTCCATGTTGGAGGTAACAATAATTGGACTGTAACATATCTATGCATGAGAGGTGGTTACCATATCATCAGACACCACTTCAGGAGAAAGACACGCAGAAGCTGCTGAGTCTAAAGATGTTGTGTGTGTTGACAAGGTGGATGCAGAAGTTGATGTCTGATATGTGAATTTTATGTGAATTACTTCTTTCAACTTTGTTACTACCGGAAGCTCTGTTAAGAGAATGAAGATATAAATGATTAAGAGACCAGGGTGCAAAAGCTTTAAGTCTCATGACTGCATGTTGAGACAAACTCCAATCATCACAATAATCACTATAAGAGAAAAAAAAAACATACATTAGGTTGTCTGCAGGATTCAGTAAGCTAAATATAAGACATGTTAAGACTCTTTTAATGCCACCTAATTATATTTAATTTTTCAAATTTAAGACACATTTTTGACAATTTAGTGCTATTTGTTGCCTTTTCTCAATAATACTATTCAATGACCCAAGGAAATCTTCCAGTTTACATGATGACATTTTTAAAACTCAAAGTTGGACCTGGAAATCAAATCTCAATAGAGAAACATTCAAAAGGTAAGGTCTGTGGGAACAGCTGGATTTTTTTTTTGGAACCTATAAGTCCTAAAGTCCTAAAAAAGCAAAGTAACCCTTTGTCACTACTGCCCTGCCTGCTTGGTGGATGCTGGGGGTATATTGTCAGGGTTCATCCTCTAGGCAGCATGAAGGTATTTTCTGTCTTTACTGGTAATCTTTAAATTATATTTCAAGATATGATCTCTTGAATTTAAGTGTTGAATGGACAGACAGAACAGCCATTCTTAGGCTCTGACTTTCAGTGGGCAAAGATTTCTTCACTTTTTTTGTACTGCAATTTATCAGTCCAGATAGTTTCAGTGTGATTTGGTAAGGGTTTGATATTTACGTTACATTCACTTTCTGCTGTCACTTAAATACAATGGATACCATGGAATGAATGACACCAGCCAGCACTGACTAATGGCGTTTTTCCATTACATGATACCGGCTCGACACTCCTCGACTCTACTCGCCTTTTTTGATTTTCCATTACAAAAAAAAGTAGCTGGTACCTGCTAACAGGTACTTTTTTTAGTAGCACCTCCGTCGAGGTTCCAAGTGAGCTGAGCCGATACCAAAAGGTGACGTGAAAGCAACAGACGGGGGTGTCCTGAACTAACCCGCCATTTAGCTAGTGGTGTTTTGTTTTTGCTGCCTCCAGCTTCTTTTGAAACAAAAAGTTGTCTTCTGGCTGTGGCAACAACACAGCTTCGACGTTCTGTGTGTGTCGCGTTAGGTCACGGCAGTTCCCTGCGGTGCCGCTATAAGACGACCAGTCACTACACTATACTAATGCTGCAATGGAAACAGGAGGACAGGGCAATGCGACCAAGTCGAGTCGAGTCGACCCAAGCCGAGTAGAGCTGGTACTAACAATGGAAACACGCCATAACTGTCTCTACTCGGCTGGTATTCTTTGGTTGCTTTGAACTCCACAAACACGTACCCTTTCAACTCCATTAGATTAAGGTGATGGGAGACAGTAATCAGAAGGGAAATAGAAAAAACATGTACTGTAATTATTTTCATTTTGTGTAGTGTTGCTTTACAAATTTGATGTTGCTTTATTTTCTCTGCATTTTGTGATTTTGTCTACACAAGGGCAGATTAAATTCATAAAATTACCTTTCATGGCATCTAGTATCTCTTCAACATTGCCTTCTTTCAGCCTCTTCTTCCTTTATTTGCAGCTGCGCTTTACTCCAGTTCCTGGGCAGTAGGTCCTCATCTGATGACTCCTCCTTTTCGGAAGTTGACTACACCAAAACGCAATGATAGAAAACACAAAAAAAAAACAGGATGAAATAGTCTGCATCCTCTGTGCAGCAAAGGTCACATACAAGCTATTCAAATTAAATTACTCACTTATCACTCCAATAATTTACCTCTAAAGATGCTTGCTTTGCCATCAGCTCCTTCTTCAGGTCTTCAATCATTTGGTCTGCTGTCTCTTTGGAGGCACAGGTTGCCTTTTTGCTCTTTTGCTGTCAAAATGACAATTTAAAGTTTTTCAGCATGGATGTGCAATAACATTGATTCTAAAACTATTTACTTGTTACTAGAATCAACTTTACCACAGAGTTCTGATCTTGCTCCATAGTTTACTAAAATAATGAAAAATCAAGATCTGAGACTAAGATTGGCCAATTAATGTTCTTTCAAGTGATGGCTCAAAATCCGAAGGTTTAAGGTTTTGATGATGCACCCCATCTATAAATATTAGCTAAAAAAGATTTACAAATGTTTCTTTGTCAGAAATGGTGAAATCCTTCCACTCTCACAGCCCGGTCTGTGACCTCTGGATTCCCCTGTGGTTCCTGTTTGTTTCCCTGCTTGTCTTTCCCTGTGTGTGTGTGTGTGTGTGTGTGTGTGTGTGTGTGTGTGTGTGTGTGTGTGTGTGTGTGTGTGTGTGTGTGTGTGTGTGTGTGTGTGTGTGTGTGTGTGTGTGCTCATCAGCACGGGCGTGGCTCGACAGGCATTACCAGGCACACCTGACTTCCATTTACAATCAAGCTCAGTACAAGAAACCCGGCTCTCCACTCACTCATCGCCAGATTGCTTCCGATCTCCATGTGGTAACTCTTCAGGCTTAAAACGCCAGGGAAGAATTTAACTTTGACCTGTTGTTGTTACTATGCTGAAAAGAACCTCAACTGTGTCTCTTCTGTCTACAGCACCTGCCTAAGCTGAGCCTGCCTTCCTGCTGATCCTCTGTCATGGCCTGCCACAAATTCCCCACCACCACACACCATCTGCTTTCACCAGGATTGTCACCTCACCACCTTGTTTACTCTCTTATTTGCAAGTACTTGGATAAAATAAAACTTTTAACTCCAATCCATTGTGTCTGTGTCTGAATCTGCTTCTGGGGTCCAAACTGGGAGCAAATCGTAACAGAACAATCTGGCCAATAAAAGCAACCCCACATTCCCACTCCAGAACGCTACAGTGGTGAGTTGGGCGCTTGCTCACCTGTCCTCCTACAATGCTCCCTAGTTTTCTCACAACAACCAGTCACTTACCAATCTGATGAAGCTAAAATAGCGTTTTTGGTTCTTTAGCTTCTCTCCGGCAGAGCAGCTCAGTGGGCAACTGCCATGTGGGAGAGTAACTCACTTTTTTTTTTCGCCTACCAGCAATTTACTACATAGAAGAAATTTCCAGTCACCTGTTATCTCTTCGCCAGGGTTTAGAAATGGCATTACTTTAAATTAGTGATGTAAAAACCCTGATTACATTTATATATGGCACAATTCTGTTATACTCTTTATGGAAATGATGGGACAACTTTTTGCAAATATGAAGTTAGGCAAAAGCATTTACGTTAATTCTTAAAAAAATCTTAATTGTTTTTCGATGAAGAGATAAAGTGAGGTCAGAACAATGGGAAGGAAGGTTTTGCTTTTCAGTTTCAGTTTTCTGCACATCAATAATGAGTAAGTGAATTACCTGTTTTGTTGGCCTTTCATCCTCTTCCACATCCTTCATCCACCTACTGTTTGGCTTTGTCTTCCTCTTGAGTGTTTGGTTCCAGATGTCTTCACCCTTTAAGAATTCCTTCTTGCAGAGGTCACTATAGTTGTGAAAAGGTTTGTGTACACTGAGCAAATTAAAATGCAGACTGGAACCTCAGGCTATGTAGGCTCTCTGAGCTCTCCCAAACAGACAGCTTATTAGCAACTTACTGTTAAAGAAACACGTCGACTTATTGGGACGTTAGCTTATTCACCGTAACCCCGACAGTTAGACAAGTCGATACATACCCTTCTCATCTCCGTCCGTGTTGTAACTGTCTGACGGCTCCACCGTTAGCTTAGCCTAGCACATATCCTGGAGGTAACTGGTTCCAACTAGCCTACTGCTCCGAATAAGTGACAAAATAACGCCAACATGTTCCTATTTACATGTTGTGATTTGTATAGTCACAGCGTGTACAAATAACAATGTTATATTCTCAGAAAGGCGAAGCATTGCTACTCTGCTCTCGGCTTCTCAGGTGCTGCAGGCATATCACTCTGCCCAAGTAGCAGAAGTAGCACTGCTTCGCCTTTCTGAGAATTTAGTTCCCAGTTCATATACGTTAGAAGATGGCTGTGTCTCGTGACGTTATTTGTACATGCTGTGACTATACAAATCACAACGTGTTGCCGTTATTTTGTCACTTATTTGGAGCAGTAGGCTAGTTGGAGCCGGTTACCTCCAGGATATGTGCTAGGCTAAGCTACCGTTGGAGCCGTCAGAGTTGCAACACGCACGGAGATGAGAAGGGTATGTATCGACTTGTCTAACTCTGGGGGTTATGGTGAATACGCTAACGTACCAATAAGTCGGCATGTTCCTTTTTAAAATACCCAATATTTAAAATTCCCTATATTTAAAATTATTAGCTAGCTCCCAAAAACACAGAACAGACCAAGTTATGCTAATGATTGAAGCTAACCATCAAGCTAGGTGACAGATTAACATTAAAGGAGAACTCCGGCCGATTTTTACCTGAATCATGATCACTAGATGGCTACGAGTACTGTCGCTAGGAAAAAAACTGGAGTTGCTGCAACTATGGTCAGAGCTCCAAGTTAGCTAAAATGCCAGTTGTGGAGGCATATTTTGGAGTGCCTTTAACAGACACAAAATGCAATTAAAATTTCTGTGCAACATGAACAGGGCCCTTACGTGACAACATGCGTTTTCAACTCAGACATTGTGAAGAAACCATTTAAATTCAAAGTTTGTACTGTCACTTACAATGTCTCGATACTGCCGGTAGCTAGCTCCCCACACCCCCCTAGCTGTACTTACCCTATCGCCTATCAGTTGTTTCAATGGTGTGCATGACTATCGTTCCCATCAGTGCTTGCTGTGCACATTTGCTAAGCCTAGATAGATGTATTGTAACTGTACAATAGAATGTTGTTTGGATGAATCCTGTTGATACCCACATGAAAAAGAGAAACTTCAGAGGTAAAACTAATAACTAAACAAAAGGGGGGGAAAGATAAGTGTGTGTGTGTGTGTGTGTGTGTGTGTGTGTGTACACGGAATGAAGAGTTTAATGACAAGGGTGGGTTAGAACAGGTGAGTTGTCACAAGGGGTCAGGGGAGGTATCTAGTGGTGTAACATCCTTGTGAAATGTTTATTTAGTGTGGTTGTTCAGGCTAAAAGGGCTCTGTTTTTCTGAATAGTATTAGGGGGGGGGGGGAAATGCTGTGTGAAGGGGGGAGTCAGGTGTATCACATATCTATGCTTTACATTTCCATATTTTATACTTATGGAACATGGAACTATGCTTTTAAAGGACAATGTAAGTGGCTCTTAAAAGAGCTGTTGTGTTATGCAGCTGCTGGATCGGTGCCCTGTGCCTTCTCATCAGGTAGTTGTGGAGAACGCAAGTGGTTCTGACACATGTCTCAGCAGTGGTGGGGCTGACAGACATCACTCTTCTGTACATTCTCCACTGTGAAGACAGAATGCCAAAAGCACACTCAACTACAAGCCTGGCACGACTGAGGTGGTAGTTGTAGACCCTCTGCTCTCCAGGGACATGGGGGCCAGGGAAAGGGCGCATGAGGTTCTGGCGGAGGGGAAATGCTTCATCTCCCACAAACACAAAGGGCATTGGACCACATTGCTCAGACCCAGAGATGACCGCATCTTCAGGGAGGTCCAGGGTGCCATCTTGGAGGCCCTCACCAAAGGCAGAGTTGTAGAGGGATCCGCCGTCACTCATCCTGCCGTATCCACCAACGTCAGCTACCCTGAAGAGGTAGTTGGCATCGACCACTGCCAACAGCACGATGTAGTTATAATACAGGGAGCCGGAGTTGTCTGGGGCCTGGATGACCACGTGCTTCCCATCCACCGAACCAAGACAATTGGGGAAGTTCCAGCGATGGCTGAACCCTTCTGCAATGGCAAGCCTGTATTCCATGCATGGGGCAGGCAGGTACTCAGGCAGCAGGGCATCCCAGATGGCAGCTGACACCTCTTTCACCACTCTTCCCACAGTGTAGGGCCCACCCTGTACCTGCTGGATATTGTCCTGAACGAATCCCCTGTTGAGAGGTATCTGCGAGGCTATGAAGACATATTGAGTTACATTTGCATGTAGTATATTCTCAATGTGTTTAATGAATTTAATGAAAGTTTGCTAATCACATCAAGTTATACAGTGTACAACAATTACACAGAACCCAGCAAACATTTTTCACATTGTTCTCCCTCCCATCACCCCAACCCACCCTCTGGATACGAACATAGAAATATATATATGCCACATGTACAACATATAAAAGTTAAAGGGGAACTATGCAGTTTTTAGCTTAATTTACCTTAACTGAACAGCTTCGGAGTCATTGGAATGGTTATATGAC
Source organism: Gymnocephalus cernua (assembly GCA_023631565.1). Taxonomy (NCBI): domain Eukaryota; kingdom Metazoa; phylum Chordata; class Actinopteri; order Perciformes; family Percidae; genus Gymnocephalus; species Gymnocephalus cernua. Next base: position 25,476,463 of record CM042444.1, read on the forward strand.
TTTTTTCAAGTTGACTGGTGGTCGTCTCGCTCCCCCTAGCGCCTGTTAGCGGAAAACTACCCTTGCAACTTTCTGCCGGCGAGTCGCTGGCCTCAGCGTCAGGAAGTATTACGTGATATCAGGTCTCGCGATGTAACAAATTGCTTCACGGCACTGCACACACATGCCCATTCAGGAACCGGCTAACAAGGTAGCGATGGAGTTTTTCACACGATCGTCATGGCTGAGCCGGCAAAAAGAAGCAGAAGCGAGGAAAGCATTGTTGGAGGAACAGAGAAAGAGGGGACGGCAGACTGACCGAGCGAGGAGTCAGACACAAGTAAACATGGGAGCTGCCAAATATCTATTCCGAAGCTGTAGGGGGAGCTCTATAGAGAAATCTGCAAGCAAAAAGCGAGAAAACAGCGAAGAAATGACCATAACTGCATAGCGCCCCTTTAAATAAGAGATAAAAAATTAAAATAAAAATATAAGAAAAATAATAATAAAAGGGATTAAATAAAATAAATATAATAAAATAAGAATACAATTAAAATTAGGATCAAGGCTGCTTCTCCAATCAATATTTAAGATCCCACTGCTACCCTACTCCCTCAGAGCTTGTTCCTGCTGAAGAAGTTTACCAACATTAACATTATGTCTTAGGAAGTACATAAAAGGTCTCCAGATATAGATACAGTACAGTCCGGCCAGTATGAACCCAGCAGACTTAAATTCAGTTCGGGAGGAGTTATCTAATCAAGGCCAGCATGGGAATATCCTCCAGGGAGTTATGGAGGAGCTCAAGGCGCTTTCCACCTGTGTAACCACCCTGCAGGCTAAGCTCAACACCACCCTCGCTGCCACAGCACCTCTGCCCGCAGCCGAACCAGTTGAGGTTCAGGCAGCCATTGTGAATTCCGAAAGGGAACCATGGGTCACTACCCCCGAAAGGTACGATGGCAATTTTGGACTTTGTCAGCCTTTTTTACTGCAGTGCAGCCTGGTTTTCGATCTACAGCCCCCGTACCTATTCCTCTGATCAAGCCAGAATTGCTTACGTAAACGGGTTGCTACTGGGAGACGCTCTGAAGTGGCAACTGTCGCCTGAGAGGATTCTTCTACTAGCCCTGTTCTGCCACATTCTCCAGTTGTGAAATAAACTGTTCTAAACTTTTGAACTGTCTGTTTGTCTGCTTCTGGGTCTAAGTCGCAAATCCTGACACTGTAAGTATCCTGCACTTTCCTTAACCCCTTTTCAGCCTATATCCGAAAACCTGGATCACTTTGTCTGGGTTTAAAATTGACATTGCCCCAAATAGGACTGAATCATGACCAGGAAGAGTTGATATTCAAGTACTTGCAACTGTTAAACCAAACATTAGTCATATTTAGTACAATAGGGTTGTCTGTATGTTTCCTCAGGTATTTGCAATCTGCTGAATACAAAAACAAGTGCAATGACAAGCTCAGCATAACAGCACAGGATTCCAGATCCACCCATGCTGGAGGACTTTCAGCCAAAACGTAAAACATGATTGATCTTAGTTGAGCTGCCCAATAATACCATTGGATCATTGGGCATTTAAGGCCTCCTCTGTCATATGGTAGGGCATAATAAAGACGCAGTCTAGGACGTTTATTTTGCCAAATAAAGTTGGTAAAGAATTTCTTAATTCTGGTAAACAAAGACGAGGGAGGGGGCAGAGGGATATTCTGGAATAGAGAAATTTAGGAATTATGTTAATTTTAAGAATATTCATCCTGTTGATCATTGAGACAGGTAACAATGTCCACCTTTCTATTCAGAATCAGAATCAGAAAAGGCTTTATTGCCAAGTATGTTTTTTTACACATACAAGGAATTTGTTTTGGTGTTGTAGGTGCATGTCACACATTCTCTAAATATAAGAAGGTTAAGAAAATCAAGTATTAGAATATAAACACTATAAGTATAAATACCTAAAGGATTATTAAGAACACCTGTTAAATTTCTCGTTAATGCATTTATCTAATCAACCAATCACATGGCGGCTGCTTCAATGCATTTAGGGGTGTCGTCCAGGTCTAGACAGTCCCCTGAACTCCAAACTGAACTGAACTCCAAACTGAGCGTGGCATGGTTGTTGGTGCCAGACGGGCTGGTCTGAGTATTTCACAATCTGCTCAGTTATTGGGATTTTCACGCACAACCATTTCTAGGGTTTACAAAGAATAGTCTGAAAAAGGAAAAACATCCAGTATGCTGCAGTCCTGGGGGGCGAAAATGCCTTGTTGATGCTAGAGGTCAGAGGAGAATGGGCCAAGTGATCCAAGTGATTCAAGCTGATAGAAGATCAACTTTGACTCAAATAACCACTCTTTACAACCGAGGTATGCATTAAAGCATTTGTGAAGCCACAACACGCACAACCTTGAGGCGGATGGGCTACACCGGTAGAAGACCCAACCGGGTACCACTCATCTCCACTACAAATAGGAAAATGAGGCTACAATTTGCACGAGCTCACCAAAATTGGACAGTTGAAGACTGGAAAAATGTTGCCTGGTCTGATGAGTCTCGATTTCTGTTGAGACATTCAGATGGTAGAGTCAGAATTTGGCGTAAACAAAATGAGAACATGGATCTGTCATGCCTTATTACCACTGGGCAGGCTGGTGTTGGTGTAATGGTGTGGGGGATCCCTTTCGCCTTCAGAACTGCCTTAATTATGGCCCATATTGATAGGATAGGGTCAAACACGGTATTAATATGGTGTTCCTAATAATCCTTTAGGTGAGTGTATATACACAGTATGTATTAAAAATAAAACTAGAAAGAGCAGTACAGCAGAGTAAGTACAGTGGCATGTAGAGCCAGAGGTGGGGTGTGGAGAGTGTCAGGGTGGGTTCCGGTCCTTGCTGATAAGGCTAATGGCAGATGGGAAAAAACTGTTCTTGTGACGTGAGGTTTTGCTCCTAATAGACCTCAGCCTCCTGCTAAAGGGGAGTGACTCAAAGAGTTTGTGGCTGGGGTGGGAGGGATCAGCCACAATCCTTCCAGCACGCTTCAGAGTCCTGGTGGCGTACAGGTCCTGGAGCGGCGGCAGATTGCAGCCAATCACCTTCTCTGCAGACCGAATGACATGCTACAGTCTGCCCTTGTCCTTGGCAGTGATAGCAGCGTACCAGATGGTGATGGAGGATGTGAGGATGGACTCGATGATGGCTGTGTAGAACTGCACCATCATTGTCTTTGGCAGGTTGAATTTCTTCAGCTGCCGCAGGAAATACATTCTCTGTTGTGTTTTCTTGATGAGAGAGTTGAAGTTCAGCTCCCACTTCCTGGGAGTCACAGAGGGTGATGGGGGCAGGTGGGGCTGAGTTCTTCCTGAAGTCCACAACCATCTCCACTGTCTTTAGAGCGTTAGCGTTTAGGTTGTTTTGATTGCACCAGGTCACCAGGTGGTCAGCCTCCCACCTGTAGGTGGACTCGTCACCATCAGAGATGAGTCCGATGAGGGATGTGGCGCCCGCAAACTTCAGAAGCTTGACGGACTGGTGACTAGAGGTGCAGCTGTTAGTGTACAGGGAGAAGAGCAGAGGTGAAAGAACGCAGCCCGGTGCTGATGGTCTGTGAGTCTGAGACGTGTTTCCCCAGCTTCACTGTCTTCCCTGTCAGACAGGAAGTCAGTGATCCACAGGTGGATTCAGGCACACCTAGCTGGGAGAGCTTCTCCTGGAGCAGAGCCGGGATGATGGTGTTAAAGGCAGAGCTGAAATCCACAAACAGGATCCTGGCATAGGTTCCTGCGGAGTCGAGGTGCTGGAGGATGTAGGCGAGGGCCAAGTTGACATCATCGTCTACAGACCTATTGGCTGTGTAGGCAAACTGCAGGGGGTCCAGGAGGGGGTTGGTGATGTTTTTGAGGTGTGAAAGCACAAGGTGCTCAAAGGACTTCATAACCACAGAGGTCAGGGCGACGGGTCTGAAGTCGTTAAGTCTTGTGGTCCTTGACTTCTTGGGAACAGGGATGATAGTAGAGGACTTGAAGCAGGCTGGCACGTGATATGTCTTTAGTGAGGTGTTGAAAATATCTGTGAACACTGGAGACAGCTGGTCAGTGCCCTGCTGTACCTACCAGTGGGTCAGCGCCTCTCAAGATGGCGCTGACAAATGCCCGATCCATTGCAAATAAAACTTTTATTCTGAATGATATCCTTATTAATAAGTGCCTTAACTTTTTGTTCCTAACGGAGACTTGGCAGAGAGACTCGGAATACGGCCCTCTGATTGAACTTTGTCCACCTGACTGTTGTTTTATCAGTACTCCCAGGACCTCGGGCCGTGGTGGAGGTCTCGCGGTGGTGTATAAAGGCTGCTTTCAAAGTCGGACAGTACCCATTGGTGTTTTTTCCTCATTCGAACTGCAGGTTACCAAAGTTGGTAATTCTAATCCATTTTATTGTATTTTAATTTATCGACCGCCTGGCTCTAACAGTTCTTTTTTAACTGAATTTTGTGATTTTTTTATCAACCATCATTAAATTGGATAGAGTTATTATGGTTGGAGATTTTAATATTCATGTTGACAGCTTGTCTTGCACTTTAGCTGCTGATTTTCTTAATATCACTGAGGCTTTTAATTTTATTCAACATGTTTCTGGTCCAACACACATTGGTGGTCACACTTTGGACCTTGTTTTTACTCTTGGTCTTAATATTGACTCTGTTTGCTCTGAGGAACTGCATATTACTGACCACGATTGTGTTTTGTTTAATTTGTCTTTTAATCCAGATGTATTGCCCAAAAAACATGTAAGATGTACTCGCATGTTAAATCCCTCATCAGCTGAGAAGTTTTCTGCAGCTTTTGTCCAAAGCGCAGTGCTGTCCTCTCATGCGGATATTAACGATCTGGTCGATTCATTTAACAAAAATTGTATTTCAGTGTTGGATAAAGTGACTCCATATCAAATGCGACATGTTTACCCCGTCAACTCATCCCCATGGCTTAATGACTCCATACGCTGTTTCAGGCGTACATGTCGGAGGGTAGAACGACAGTGGAAACTCTCCAAACTTCATGTTCACCGGCTATATCACAAGGAACTACTAACAGAATACAACAACATGGTTAAGGAAGCAAGAACAAATTATTTTGCTAATCTCATTTCTACCGGTAAACAAAACCCTAAAGTCCTTTTTGAAACCATCAACAATATTGTCAATCCTGCTCCCCCTGAAGTGCCAATTTTTTCAAATAAGGATTGCAGTGACTTCCACAAGTTCTTTGTAAAGAAAATCATTGATGTCAGAAACGGCATTAGCCCTATGACTACTCCATTACCGACTCAATTAATCCAGCCTCCAATCATGACCCAATTCACTCCAATCTCGCTACAAGAACTCACCGATCTGGTTAGCAGTATGAAATCCTCCTCATGCCCAGCAGATATCATACCAACATCCTTATTTAAAAATGTTCTTGGGTCTGTGAGTACTTGGGTTCTCGTTATACTCAACAGCTCTTTACTATCTGGTTGTGTCCCCTCATATTTTAAACATGCAAGTGTAAGCCACTACTTAAGAAAACCAACCTGGATACATCACTTTCGGCAAATTATAGGCCCATTTCAAAAATGCCTTTTATCTCGAAAATTTTAGAAAAAGTTGTTGCTAAACAGCTCACTGGGGTTCTGAATGCACACAACATTTTAGACAAATTTAAATCTGGTTTCCGTCAAAATCACTCAACTGAAACCGCTCTTCTCAGAGTGTCCAACGATTTATTAATGTCCTCTGATAAGGGTCAATGCTCTGTTTTGGTGCTGCTGGATCTTAGCGCCGCTTTCGATAGAGTTGATCATAACATCATGCTTGAAAGACTTCAGCATTGGGTTGGTATCGCAGGAAGCGCCCTGGATTGGTTCACCTCCAATCTATCAGATAGAAGTTTTTCTGTGTCTCTTGGTCCCTATTCCTCAGAAACTGCGGCCCTTTCCTGTGGGGTGCCGCAGGGTTCTGTGTTAGGTTTGCTTTTATTTGCATTGTGTGGCTGCTGGGCTCCCTGTCCTCTGCTGTTCAGTCCAAACAGAGAAATCTTGGTGTAATATTCGATAATAACATGCTATTGGATCAACATATCAAATCTTTGACACGCACATGTTTCTTTCAATTAAGAAACATTGCCAAACTTAGAGGAGCAGTTTCACTTACTGAGCTTGAGATGATCATTCATGCTTTTATTTCATCTCGGCTTGATTACTGCAACTCTATTTTCACCTGTCTCAGCAAGTCGTCCAAGGACCGTCTGCAACTAGTCCAGAACTCTGCTGCAAGGCTGCTGACTAGCAGGATGTCGCACATCACTCCGATTTTATACTCATTACATTGGCTTCCGATCAATTTCAGGATCAAATTCAAAGTTTTGGTTCTAACTTATAAAGCATTGCATGGTCAAGCACCTGCTTATATATCTGACCTGCTCCATCCGTACACTACAAACAGGCCCCTCAGGTCTTCTAACCAGGGATTACTGGTTGTCCCACGCACTCGCTTAAAAACTAGAGGTGACCGCTCTTTTGAAGCGGTGGCTCCAAACCTGTGGAATGCCCTTCCTATTGTCTTGCGTTCTGCAGTCTCGCTTGAAGCTTTTAAAAAGCAGCTGAAGATGGACTTGTTTACATTTGCTTTTGATTGATGTATGTAATTTTTTTGGTGTCATGCTGTAATTGTTCTAATGATTGTTTTTAGTCTTTTTGGTTTTATAACTTAATATGTTTTGTTCAAATGTTTACCAATGTGAAGCACTTTGTGACTTTGTCTGTGAAAGGTGCTATATCAAATAAACGTATTATTATTATTATTATTATTATTATTATTATTATTATTATTATTCAAGCTGGATGGGGAGACAGCATACGGTCCAGCAGCTTTCCGGGGGTTTTGTCTCCTGAAGAGTTTGTTGACGTCCCTCTCATGGATGGAAAGAGTCATCACTGAAGTGTCTGGGGGGGTGGTGGTGGAGGTTGGGACCTTTAATGTGGGCAGTGGTGGGGTTTTTGCGGAGACGCGGGCTCTTGTCTTTGATCTCTTCCACCCTACGTGTGTCTGACACACTGAGGGGAACTTTTTATTGTTTCTCTTAGGAGAGTAGCAGAGCCTAGAGATAACTTTGTCTGAGAAATAGCTTCTTAATCAGAGGTTTATTATTTCTTTGTGCTTGTATTTTATATTTCTGCTTGCATTGGAAAAACAATAAAAGCACTTTAGTTCGTCTTGAACTAAAGAGAACCAAACTTTTGCAAGCGCCTCATTTCTCTTTGATTTGACCTGCTGTTAAGTAAATAGAAATAGTAACTCCCCTCAGGGGGTAGTGAAAGACTCCTCTTTAGCTGCTCGGGCAAGTTGCAGCCCGGTGGGGACCGACTGGACTACGCAGACCTCCTGTTATCTCCTAGTGGGAGTGATCCTTATCTGCTTGGCCCGGTCAGAGCCACTGAGCAACTGCCTCTCTCAGTTTTTGGCGACCACGGAAGGCCAGCGGACGTCCCTCAGAAGGAAAAGGAGCTCCAGTGACCCTGGGAGGAACGGCAGAGACCGTAAGTACTAAAGAAAATTCTCGGTTTTAAAGATCCCCTCTGGCGGTACTTTTCATATACAGGGGGATAAGAGCCAGTGATTTGGGGATGTCTAGGGTTAGTGATTCTTGCCTCTTGCCTCGCCTATGGGTTCCCTGATCCGGGCGGGGGGCCCTCTCTTTAGCTCGGGGTGTGTGTGTCTCTCAAAAAATTAGCTGATTAGTAATAAGGTAAAGAAATGATAACAATAATTAATTTCAATTAAAAAACCTCACTTTAACTTATTGTTGGTTGAATTGACTGATTGCTGGTGTTGTCTATTATCATTATCGTTGTAAATTAATTAAAGAAATAATAATAAAAATAATAGAACTAATCACTAATTCTAAAAAATCACGGAAGCGTCAGAAATGAACTCCTTTTAGTATAGACCAAAACATCCGCCCCGCTGACAGCCAACTGGTGTTGTTCGTATGGCAGAAGAGGGCATAGTAGGTAGTAGTACATAGTAGTACATAGTAGTCAGGGGGTTATTGAGGGGAAGGCATTAAAGGGAGTTAGCTCCGTTAGAGAGTGACGTGATGCCTCAGTAACTGTCACACCGGTCGTCAGTTGATGAGGTAGCGGCTTCCATAGTCGGGTCATAATTAATCTGAGCAATCTTGTTCACCTCAGGAACAATTTTTATACCCAAATATGTGAAATTATCCATTGGTTTAAACATGGCTATTTCCCCCCTCTGATTCATTAAGTAACATTATGGAAGATTTAGAATAATTGATTTTATATCCAGATATTTCCCCAAATGTTTCAGTAAGGTCTAGGAGTGCGGGGATAGCACTGTTTAGATTTTTTAGGATTAAAATTACATCATCTCGAACTCCATATATGCCAGTACGTCCCCTCACTGCTATAGCAAGTGGTTATTTTGCAAGAATAAATAGCAATGGTAATAAGGAACTTCTTTGTGGGCAGCTGTTAAATGGTTTAGAAACCACACTATTGGTCAAGACGTCCACAGTGAGCCCAGTACAAAGCAATCTCACCCATTTGCAAAGTATATCCCCAAAGCCAAAGCGGTTAAGCACCTCGAACAGATATGGCCATTCGACATGGTTGAAGGCCTTCTCTGCATTGAGTGATAGTAAAGCTGTGTCCTTCGCTCCTCTTTGGCTGTGTACTCGTCGGACATTGTGAAACCCCTGTCTACCTTGAATTAAACCATTTTGGTTCTCTCCAACCACCCGAGGGAGCAGGCTTTCTAATCTCCTTGCAAGAACTTTGCAAAGTATCTTTGTATCTGAATTTAAAAGACTACCTGGGCGCATATTTGACTTTCCTGGTTTTGGGAGTAATGTGATTAATGCACTCCTCATGGAAGACCATTCCTGAAGGACACCCGGAACATATCCAAAAGGGGTGCAAGCAATTTGGATTGAAATTTTATATATGTCTATAGGGGTGCCAGCCAGGCCCGCCGCTTTTCCAGCCTGCATACAACCAATTGCTTCTTCAATTTCCTGTTTTGATATTTTGCCATCTAATGCCAATTTTTCGTCTTCACAAATATTTGGAATGTTAAGATTATTTAAAAACGTCTGCATATCTCAGAGCTCAGAGTTATATAATTTCTCATAAAAGAACCTAAAGGCCTCAATAATTTCTTTAGGTTCCACCACAGTGCTACCATTTGGGCCTTCAATGCAGTTAATAGACCTTTCTGTCTGTTTTTTAATACGCCATGCTAAAAGTTTCCCGGGCTTTTCCCCCTGGTCGTAGTAGAACTATTTGAGTCTCGATAAACTGGCAGCTGCTTTGTTAGCTGCCAATTCATTATACTGTAATCTGAGTTGAAGTAGCTTGGCATGTGCATTTATAGAGCTATATTTGTTTTGGTAGAGATCTGTTTCAAGTTTTTTTTATTTCCTCAAGTTGTTTAAGTTTAAGTTGTGCACTCTTTTTCTTGGAACTAGTAATGCAAATTATTTGACCCCCAAGAAAAGCCTTAAATGCCTCCCATCTTGTGCTAGCAGATGTTTGAGATTGCATTCAAAATACAAGTCAATTTGTTTATCTAAAAAGTCTATGAATGTGGGATCCACAAACCATCCTGGTTGAAAGCACCACATTGGGGGATCTCCTACCAGTTTAGTATATTTATAGATCAGGGATATAGCTGCATGGTCAGAACCATGTTAAAAACAACAGACAAAGCCAGAAATCTTGGTGTAATTATGGACTCAGACCTGAATTTCAACAGCCACATTAAGACAATTACAAAGTCATCCTATTACCACCTTAAGAATATATCAAGGGTAAAGGGACTTATGTCTCAGCAGGACTTGGAAAAACTTGTCCATGCTTTTATCTTCAGTAGACTGAACTACTGTAACGGTGTCTTTACAGGTCTCCCTAAAAAATCAATCAGACAGCTGCAGCTGACTCAGAACGCTGCTGCTTGAGTCCTCACTAAGACCAAGAAAGTGGATCACATCACTCCAGTTCTGAAGTCTTTACACTGGCTTCCTGTGCCTCAGAGAGTTGATTTCAAAATACTTTTGCTAGTTTATAAATCATTAAACGGTTTAGGTCCAAAATACATTTCTGACCTGCTAGTAAACTATGAACCGCCCAGACCTCTCAGGTCGTCTGGGACAGGTCTGCTTTCTGTCCCCAGAGTCAGAACTAAACAGGGAGAAGCAGCATTTAGTTTCTATGCTCCACACATCTGGAACCAACTTCCAGAAAATTGCAGGTCCGCTGCAACTCTCAGTTCTTTTAAATCAAGGCTGAAGACCTTTCTTTTTGATGTTGCCTTTTGTTAAATGACTATCCATTTCTTATACTTTCGTTGCTTATTTTATCTGCTTTTATATAACTGTTTTTAACTGCTCTTTAATGTTTAACTTCTTATACTGCACTGTAACTTTGATTATTGTATTTTGATTGTCTTCATGTAAAGCACTTTGAATTGCCCTGTTGCTGAAAAGTGCTATACAAATAAAGCTGCCTTGCCTTGCCTTGCTATACTGACATTCATCCATTTTGAAAACAAGTGATGCTGAAACTAAAAAGTAGTCGATACGCAAGTAAGTCTTATAAGTGCTGGAATAACAGGAGTATTCTACTGCATCTGGTTTCCCATGCCTCCATATGTCCACCAAATGTAATTCTTTGATAAAATGGTGTATTGTCTTCCTTGATCTGGTGTGAGTATTAAGCCAGATGATCTGTCCTTCCCTGGATCCAATGTGAAATCAATGTCGCCAGCTATTATATATTGCCCAGGAAGATCAAAAATAGTCAGAAATAAATTATTATAGAATTTAGGGTCATCTTCATTTGGCCCATATATATTTATCAGATTTATATTTTCAGTATGACAACTCCCCTAGCATGACTGGTATAGGGAGCAGACAAAACCTGACCCTGCCATCTTCTTTTTATTTTTCATTCATTCAACAGATGGATCTCCTGCAAGAACAGTTTTTGATTGCAAGAATTTGATCCTGCTCATCACTTGTTTGGTCTTTGTAATTTTATTCAAACCCCTACAGTTCCATGAGGTAAATTTAATCTTAAGACTATTAGACATTTGTTATAATATATCGTCATTTAGTTGAAATGCATTTATGAATGTTTGATAGATGCAATGATGAGAACACACCCATAAAAAAGGGGGAAAAAAAGGAAAATAAAAATAAAATAAAAGGAGACCCCACCTCAAATCCCATGCCCTCTGGACAACCCCCTCTCCTCTCACTATATAACAACCGCCTATGAACGAAAACTGGTCACTTTTCCCTCTTAAGCTCTAACTGATTTTATGGTTTGCTACTAACCACTCAAACCAAGTTTGTATGAATGATAAGCTGAAATATGCAACATTTACAACCTAAACACAGCCATGAAAGAGCTGTGTTAAAACTAGGGCTGTCAATCGATTAAAAAATGTAATCGAATTAATTACAGACTCTGTGATTAACTAATCTAAATTAATCGCATACATAATTTTGCTGTGAAAGTATTTTAAATATTTCAATTCAAATGAATCAATGAATAATCAGCATTAGTGACATTAAAGTTAAACTCTTTTTATTATTATTTTCACTGTTCAAATAATGACCATAACAATTAACAATATGACCTAATATGCTGAGGAAATAAATTCAAAAGGGTATTTTACAATAACTACAAATGCACCGTGAAGCTGTAGGTTACCAGTTTCATTGAACGCACCGTCTCCGTCTGTTTTTTATCCGACAACGGCAGAAACACAGTCAAACTTTACACCATTTAGCGTTAGCTGTCAGCATTTTAACCATGTTTAATCCAGCTACTAGCTAGCGGAAGGCTAACGTTACCTGCTGTTGAGTGTAGTGTTTACTAGCGTCACGTGCAGGGGTCTTCAACGTTTTTTAAACCAAGGACCCCTTAACTGAAAGAGAGACGGAGCAGGGACCCCCCTATTACATATATTGTATAAAATTAAGTTGCATGCAACTGGGCCTACAAATACATGTAGGCGGCCTAAAACCTTTATACATAGTCTTTTTGCATAGAATACTATATAAAAATAGCCTAATAATTGTTGGCATGATTTTATAAATCATGTTTTAATGTTAAAACATACATGTGGACTATTAATTAATTAACTATCTGTGGATGGCTATTTTAGTGACTACCTTACCAATGGGCCAGTACACCTATCATCAGTGTGGATTTGTATTTGCTAATGATTATGTTGGATTCATGTTAATTGTGAGGGCCCCCCTGCATTGACTCTGAGGACCCCTTAGGGGTCCCCCGAACCCAAGCTTCTCGTCAAGAAGATGGTGTCAATTGCGTTGAGAGACCAGTTGATCAAATCCATGATTTTTGAGTTTGGAGAGCAGTGCTGATAGAGTCTCTTAAAGAGTTAAAAAAAAAAAAAACTCTGTTCATCTACTTTTCAGTTTATCAATAAACAGTTTAAATCTTCGAACTGTCTGCTGTCTGCTTTTGGGTTCTAGCCATAAAACTCTGACACAAGCGTCTTGTGGGCTAACCTGAATATTGCTTTTACACCTTCCTGACGAAGCATTCTGCCGACAGATCCGCCTCAATCATTCAAACAGATTGAAAAAATGTCTCCACTTCAGCCGGAGTTTGGAAAGTGTAAGACCTCTCATCACTTGTGTTACCAGGAGCCACGCTGGGAAGATGACTCTGTGTTTGTGGATTCCCTTGTCTCGTAGCTTCTTTCACACCTCATCATAGCCACGCTGCATCATGGGCACGCCAGCTGAAAGGTCCGGGTTGAAGTGAACTTGTTCGTTGTCGTAGAGGATATTTCCTTTGGTTCTGGCTGCCTTTAATACTCATTCCTTGTTTCTGAAATTTAAGAACTTAATAATAACTGTTCTTGGAAATGTCGCATTGCCGTTGTTTGGCATGGTGCCGATTCTGTGAGCCCGTTCGATTACCAGCGCCTCCCATGGGTCCAGCCCCAGCGCCTCCGGCAACCACTTTTCCAGGAATAGGCCTATAACTGAAACTCGGCCCTCTGCTTTCTCCGGTAGACCCACCAACCTCACAATGTTCCGTCGGCTTCTGCATTCCAAGTCATCCACTTTATTGGTGGTGTGTTTTAATGGTGGTTTCCAATGTGGTGACTTTGGACATTAGCCCATTAACATTGTATTATGCATCAGAAATCCACTGTTCCGCATGTGCAATGCGCCCTGTGCATTCTTGTACTTGATTTCTTACATCAGTAATTATTGCTTGGATGACATCAATTTTCTTATAAAGTCCACCTTTCAAAGACCTTATGGCTTTCATTATATCTTCGTTGGTATTATCTCCTGGGTTAGCTACTTCGCCATCTTCGTCGGGGCCGTCATCCATGGAAGTCATGGCGTCGCTCATTTCTTCTCCGTCTGAATGTTCGTCGTCCTGTTGTTTTTGTTGTATTTTGGGCTTTTTGACTCGTCTTCGTGACATTTTAATTCCTGGTACTCTTATAAATGCGTTGCTTAACTTTTAGTACAGTTCTGAGTAGTATTGTAGGATGAATTACAAGTTAGCAGCAGAGCTCAAAAGTTACGACCTCTCAGCTACTCGCCATAACCGGAAGTCCCATGTACTATATTCAGGTAGTACACATTAACCAGTATATGTAAACACTGTTTTAGATATCACACGCCTACTGCCCTCATAAGAAAATTTGAAAACAAAAATGTAGTGGTCCTAACATGATCATATACTACTCATTGAAATACCCTATTCATGTTGAGTAGCAATTCATTAAACAAAGTTGCTTTAAAATGATATTTTAAAGCAGCTCGTCGAACAGCTCCTTGGACAGTCTAAAGTGTTCCCTGAACATGTCATCATCAAGCCGGAGCTCCATCTCAAGGCAGTGGTACTCTCCACACCCCGGCCAGGCAACTTCACTCCGGATAGGGTGAACCCATTTGCGACGACGTGGCTTCTTCCTCCAGAGGTAGAGCAGAGCAGCTGCAATGGTCCTTCTGTTTTCGATTCATGACTAAATTACTGCTCGAAATCCATATTTATACACATCACTTCTCTCTCCAAATTTCAAAATTCGAGAGGGAAGAAGTTGGTTTCAAGCAAATGTTTTAAAAACACAACATTCCCCGCTGGCTCAAAACCACGGCCATAATGGTAAACTGGAGGAACACCCATCAACGTACAAATGAGGGGAGGAGTTGCGACACCACGCTTCAGTTGTGTTGCAAAAGTGGATTTGCAACTAATAGTTATTGTTATTTTCTATTGATAGGAAAGGAGCTAAAGCAAATAATTCTTAGTTTTTGTAAAGCTATAACCAGCACGTTTGGTATTTTTACTTGGTAAATGATGAAATCTATTCATTTATAATTAAAGTTATAATCAAATTTCTTTGACCTTCATGTTTTTTCCCATGTTAACCTTTAGAATGACAATAAGGATGACTGCATAAACACAGGAGATGACATTAGTCATGCATCCAACAGTGAGGATGAAGTGGACAATGAAACCTTTTCCACAACTAGACTGTTGGATACTGATATTCAAGAGGTAAATGCACAATTACACAGTTTTAGTCCCACTGGCATTGTTATGTCTTTCCTTCCAACTTATTGATTCAAGGCAACAAATGTCAAAATATGCAGGGCCAATTGCAAATTTGGTCAACACATTCATGCTTCTCAAAGGATGAACCCTGTCGACTGTGTTGACCCTATGACTTTTCATCCGGTGCCACCCCAACTCCATTCTCCCACTACTTACATTGTCCCAACATGCATTAAGGCAGTGGCAGGGCTGCACAAATTAAATTATTCTTTTTCTTCTCTTTTTCTTGATAACCTTTAGAATGACAGAAGATGACATGAGTTTTGCTTCCGACAGTGAAGACAAAGATGATGAAGTGGACAATGAAATCTCCTCCACAACTAGCCTGTTGGGTACTGACATTGAAGAGGTAAATATGCAAATATACATCACACCATTATGTTAAATAAATGCCTACCCTTGTAATTAATTGATATTGTTTCAAGTCATCTTTTTCCCTTTAATCTGTAGAATGAAGACCTATCAAATTCCAAAGTGAACATGCGTGATGCTGCCAAGAGTGAAGATGAAAAAGATGTGGACAGTGAAGACTTGATGGAGGGCAATACTAGTGAAGAAAACACATCTGACTTTTCTGTGGTATGTAGTAAATGGGCCAATGACATGGTGTTAGTAGTTAGTGTAATAGCACATGTGTCGTGGTTGTGTGTATTTCCCTTGTTGGTTTTTTGCTTTTTCTGTATTTCCCCTTCGTCTATGTTCTGTGGTTTTTGTCTAGTGTTGTCAAGTTTCTGTATTTAGTTCTTTTCATGTTCTCTGTTAGTCCCTTCCCATTTCCTGTTTTATTTTGAAAGGTTGTCTGTCTGCCCTTGTGTTGTCTAGTTCTACTTCCTGTGTTTTCCCGCCTGTGTGATTACCTGATGTTTGCCACCTGTTCCCCAGCCCTTGTGTCACCTGCCTCTTGTTTCCTCGTTAGCCAGTTTATTTAGCCCCTGAGTTTCCTTTGTCCTTCGTCCGATCGTTTTGCTCCTGTGTCCCTCTGAGTTCTTGCCTGTTCTTGCCTGTTCTTGCCTGTTCTTGCCTGTTCTTGCCTGTCCAGTGAGTTTCCTGTTTTTTGTCCTTTATTCTGGATTTTTATTTTTCCCTGCCCCAGTCTGGATTCCTTGTTTTTGTCTGCTTCCTTTTTTGGATTACTCTGTTTGTTTGCACCCAGCTTTTGTTTTAATAAATCCGTGAGCAGATCCTACCATCACCTGCCTGCCTGCCTCTCTCTCTGCATTTGGGTCCTTTAAATCCCCTACCCGTAACAGAACGATCGGACCAACATGGACCCAGCAGCGGTGAGGTTTGAACCATTGTTTCACCCTTTGGACAATGACGGGGAGCAGTTGCTGGGGATGTTACGCGGGCTCCATGAGAGGAACCCCGCCCTGGCTAAACATATTATAGAGGTTCGCTGGCAGGCGACTGCCAGGGAGTTTGACCTCCCCTGCAATCCCTTTGTTCCCGAGCTGACATGCAACCCTTCTGTTCCCGGGCTGGCATGCGGCTCCCCTGACCCTGGGCTGACGTGCAGCTCCTTGGACCCTGAGCTGACGTGCAACCCTTCTGTCCCCGAGCCTGAGTTGACCAGTGTCAAACGTGGTCGCAAGAGGGGACGTGGCCGTAACCGGTCCCAACGCCATTCCCAGCTTCATCCTCTGTCCAGCGGACCTGAGCCCGAGTTGTCCAGCGGACTAGAGCCCTTGCTGTCCAGTGACCCCGAGCCTGAGCTGATCTGTGTCCCTGAACCTCCGCTGACGTCCAGCAGTCCAGAGCCTACGCTGACCGTTCTCCCAGAGTCTACGCTGACCGTTCTCCCAGAGTCTACGCTGACCGTTCTCCCAGAGTCTACGCTGACCGTTCTCCCAGAGTCTACGCTGACCGTTCTCTCAGAGTCTACGCTGACCGTTCTCTCAGAGTCTACGCTGACCGTTCTCTCAGAGTCTACGCTGACCGTTCTCCCAGAGTCTACGCCGGTCTCCAGCGCCCCAGAGACTTTGTTGGTCAGCGCCCCAGAGACTTTGTTGGTCAGCGCCCCAGAGACTTTGTTGGTCAGCGCCCCAGAGACTTTGTTGGTCAGCGCCCCAGAGACTTTGTTGGTCAGCGCCCCAGAGACTTTGTTGGTCAGCGCCCCAGAGACTGCCCTGGAGGCTTTTCCGGCCCCAGAGTCCCCTGAGTCCCGGCCGTGCAGCGGCCCCCCAGAGTCCCCTGAGTCTCGGCCGTGCAGCGGCCCCCCAGAGTCCCCTGAGTCCCGGCCGTGCAGCGGCCCCCCAGAGTCCCCTGAGTCCCGGCCGTGCAGCGGCCCCCCAGAGTCCCCTGAGTCCCGGCCGTGTAGCGGCCCCCCAGAGCCCCCTGAGTCCCGGCCGTGTAGCGGCCCCCCAGAGCCCCCTGAGTCCCGGCCGTGTAGCGGCCCCCCAGAGCCCCCTGAGTCCCGGCCGTGTAGCGGCCCCCCAGAGCCCCCTGAGTCCCGGCCGTGTAGCGGCCCCCCAGAGCCCCCTGAGTCCCGGCCGTGTAGCGGCCCCCCAGAGCCCCCTGAGTCCCGGCCGTGTAGCGGCCCCCCAGAGCCACCTGAGTCCCGGCCGTGTAGCGGCCCCCCAGAGCCACCTGAGTCCCGGCCGTGTAGCGGCCCCCCAGAGCCACCTGAGTCCCGGCCGTGTAGCGGCCCCCCAGAGCCACCTGAGTCCCGGCCGGCTAGCGGTCTCCCTCTTTCCCGGCCGTGTAGCGGTCTCCCTCTTTCCCGGCCGTGTAGCGGTCTCCCTCTTTCCCGGCCGTGTAGCGGTCTCCCTCTTTCCCGGCCGTGTAGCGGTCTCCCCCTTCCCCCGGCCGGCTAGCAATCTCCCCCTTCCCCGGCCGGCTAGCGGTCTCCCAGAGCCCCCCGAGTCCCGGTCGGCTAGCGGTCCCCCAGAGCCCCCCGAGTCCCGGCCGTGTAGCGGTCTCCCCCTTCCCCGGCCGGCTAGCGGTCTCCCCCTTCCCCGGCCGGCTAGCGGTCTCCCCCTTCCCCGGCCGGCTAGCGATCTCCCCCTTCCCCGGTCGGCTAGCGGTTCCCCAGAGCCCCCCGAGTCCCGGCCGTGTAGGGATCTCCCTCTTCCCCGGCCGGCTAGCGATCTCCCCCTTCCCCGGCCGGCTAGCGGTCTCCCCCTTCCCCGGCCGGCTAGCGGTCTCCCCCTTCCCCGGCCGGCTAGCGGTCTCCCCCTTCCCCGGCCGGCTAGCGGTTCCCCAAAGCCCCCCGAGTCCCGGCCGGTTAGCGGTCTCCCCCTTCCCTGGCCGGCTAGCGGTTCCCCAAAGCCCCCCGAGTCCCGGCCGGCTAGCGGTCTTCCCCTTCCCCGGCCGGCTAGCGGTCTTCCCCTTCCTCGGCCGGTTAGCGGCCTCCACGTTCCCCGGTCGGTTAGCGGCCTCCCAGACCCCCGGCTAGCTAACCGCTCCCCCGAACTGGTGTCCGGCTTCCCTAACCGGACCATGCCTTTTCCCCCTCGTACCTTGCCGGGCTCCGGCGTCCCCAAACCCAATCTGTCTGTCCCCATCACCGTGCCCGTCTCCATCCCCGTCACCATGCCCATCTCCGTGCCCATCTCCATCCCCGTCACCGTGCCCGTCTCCATCCCCGTCACCGTGCCCATCTCCGTTCCTGTCACCGTGCCCGTCCCTGTCCCTGTAACCGTGCCCGTCTTTGTCTATGTCACCGTGCCCGTCCTTGTCTATATCAAAGTGCCCGTCTTTGTTCCCGTCACCATGCCCGTCTCTGTCCCCCTCACGGTCCGCGTCCCTGTTACCTTCCCTCCCCCTAAGTCCGAATCGGTCCCTTCTATGTTTGTCCCGTCTGCGTCAGTCCCATCCGCGTCTGTTCTGTCTGAATCTGTCTTGTCTGTGTCTGCATGTGTCCAGTCTGCGTCTGTCTCGTCCAAGTCTGTTCAGTCCCGTGTGTCCTCACTCCCCAGTTCCCAGTCCCTGAGTCCTGAGTGCTCTTCGTTCCCTGTGCCCCAGCGCCCTATGCTCCCTGTGCCCCAGCGCCCTATGCTCCCTGTGCCCCAGCGCCCTATGCTCCCTGTGCCCCAGCGCCCTTTGCTCCCAGTGCCCCAGCGCCCTTT
The DNA here is from genome assembly GCA_023631565.1 of Gymnocephalus cernua. NCBI lineage: Eukaryota > Metazoa > Chordata > Actinopteri > Perciformes > Percidae > Gymnocephalus > Gymnocephalus cernua. The sequence continues at coordinate 25,495,197 of CM042444.1, forward strand.
GCTCCCAGTGCCCCAGCGCCCTTTGCTCCCTGTGCCCCAGCGCCCTTTGCTCCCTGTGCCCCAGCGCCCTTCGCTCCCTGTGCCCCAGCGCCCTTCGTTTCCTGTGACCCATGTGTCCTCTGTCCCCTGTTCCCCAGTGCCCGGAGTCCCAGTGCCCTCTGTCCCCTGTGCCCCAGTGCCCTCTGTCCCCTGTGCCCCAGTGCCCTCTGTCCCCTGTGCCCCAGTGCCCTCTGTCCCCTGTGCCCCAGTGCCCTCTATCCCCTGTGCCCTGTGTCCCTAGTGCTCTCTGTCCCCTTTGTCCCTAGTGCCCCGTCTTCCCTGTGTCCCTAGTGCCCTGTGTCCCCAGTGCCCCGTGTTCCCTGTGTCCCTAGTGCTCTCTGTCCCCTTTGTCCCCAGTGCCCTGTGTTCCTAGTGCCCTCTGTTCCCTGTGTCCCTAGTGCCCCGTGTCCCCTTTGTCCCCAGTGCCCTGTGTCCCTAGTGCCCTCTGTTCCCTGTGTCCCTAGTGCCCCGTGTTCCCTGTGTCCCCAGTGCCCTGTGTCCCCAGTGCTCCGTGTTCCCTGTGTCCCCAGTGCCTTGTGCCCCTAGGGCTCTCTGTTCCCTATGCCCCAGTCGCCCTTTTTCCTCCTCCGGACTCTCGCCCTCCTTGGGTAGTTTTCTGTTTGTTTCTTTTTCTTTAGGGACGTCTGGAATCCGTCCCTTGAGGAGGGGGTTCTGTCGTGGTTGTGTGTATTTCCCTTGTTGGTTTTTTGCTTTTTCTGTATTTCCCCTTCGTCTATGTTCTGTGGTTTTTGTCTAGTGTTGTCAAGTTTCTGTATTTAGTTCTTTTCATGTTCTCTGTTAGTCCCTTCCCATTTCCTGTTTTATTTTGAAAGGTTGTCTGTCTGCCCTTGTGTTGTCTAGTTCTACTTCCTGTGTTTTCCCGCCTGTGTGATTACCTGATGTTTGCCACCTGTTCCCCAGCCCTTGTGTCACCTGCCTCTTGTTTCCTCGTTAGCCAGTTTATTTAGCCCCTGAGTTTCCTTTGTCCTTCGTCCGATCGTTTTGCTCCTGTGTCCCTCTGAGTTCTTGCCTGTTCTTGCCTGTTCTTGCCTGTTCTTGCCTGTCCAGTGAGTTTCCTGTTTTTTGTCCTTTATTCTGGATTTTTATTTTTCCCTGCCCCAGTCTGGATTCCTTGTTTTTGTCTGCTTCCTTTTTTGGATTACTCTGTTTGTTTGCACCCAGCTTTTGTTTTAATAAATCCGTGAGCAGATCCTACCATCACCTGCCTGCCTGCCTCTCTCTCTGCATTTGGGTCCTTTAAATCCCCTACCCGTAACAACATGAGTGCATTTGTAGACAATATAAAATAGCTATGGACTTGCTGTCTCCCTATTGGTCGGCAGACAAAGATATTTGTAACTATATTTCGCCACCATTAGGACTCATATCATATCATACCTGGGTAATTAGAGTTGGGTTTGCAGCTCTGTAGGATATGATACTTTTTTTTTTTATCAATTTCATTGTAATCCACATCAAGAATTTCTCAATTCAAATGATTACATTTGCTAAAATTCTAGAAATTCTTGTCTTAAAAGACAAAATGCCAAACTGATATTCCTGATACGTTTCTCTCTCTCTCTCTCTCTCTCTCTCTCTCAGTGAAGATAGAGCAGATACTGGTGACAAGCCCTTCTATCCTGGTGCACCTCTTTCAAAAGGAGAAAGTGTATTGATGGTGATGTCCTATCTGTTACGGCATAATTTAACCGCGAAGCACTTACTCACTTACTGGAAATGTTTAACATAATGTTTCCTGGTCTGATCCCATCTTAACATTACCTTTTCCACAGAGAATTTGGAAGTTCATCTAAATTTGAAATTCACTTTTATTTTGAAAACTGTTTAAAACACTTCAGCATTAACACAAGTGTCCCTCTCAATGTGACTCTTGCAACACAGTATTTGATGCAAATGCAAACCTAAAGAATGGCTTCTGTTTTGTTGTGTTGCCCCTGTATGCACAGATTAAGCATTTTCTGCAAGAACATGGTGTCAGTCTTAATGAAAAAAACTAGAACCTTTGGGGTTCTCTCTGACATACAGTCTGGTGAAGAGTATCAAAAGTTAAGTGACAGTGGAGTTCTTGGAAAAGAAAACCAGTGTTTTTTAGGCATTTTTTAGTTCTAAATGCAGCATTCAGTGTCAGGTAACTGAACTGGAACCAGAAGTGAGGAAAAAGCACATTTTGATGTCAGCGTTATGGTTTGGGCCAAATAAACCATCCATGATAATATTACTTACACCATTTGTTAAAGAAGCCTCATTATTAGAGACTGAAGGTATTGACTGGCGAGATGTACAGGGAAACTGTCATGTTTCTAAAGTGTTTGTGGTGGTTTGTAGCTCTGATTAGATGGGTCGTCCATTGCTTCATAAGCAGTTTAATGGCTTTTATGGGTGTGACTTTTGTTATACACTTGATACAGTGAACATGAAGCGCCCTGGTACATTGGCAAACAAATTGAAGAGGTTGATTCGCGACTTGTAAAAATAAAACCTCCTGTTGAGATAACTAGGACACCAAGGTCAGTGAGTGAAAGGAGATTCTGGAAAGCTTCAAAGTGGCGATCATTGAAAGGAATACTCCCTGGCAGATTTTGGAATCATTTGTTTCTATTGGTATTTGGCATACAGTATATACATTACTGCAGGATAAGATCAAGACTAGAAGCATAATTATGCCAGAACTGTCTCTTAAAGAATTTGTCATTGAATTTCAACGACTATACGGAAAAGACTGCATTACGTTCAACATGCACTTGCTCACGCACATCACACAGAGGGCCTCATTTACTACCACTAGTGCAGTTTACGCTGCGTCTGTTTATGCGAGTTCGGTAATAATGCACGCTATGCTTCCATATTTTGCGTAGTATTTATCAAACCTGACATCCATCAGGCAATCAGCGTCTTTTTCCGCCCACTAGACCGTAACTTGCGCTGTAGCAAAGCGGTACTGGTGCTATGATACGGCTGAGTGCAGACTTCTGATGCTATGACTGTTTAAAATGATCCTGATGCCAATATTTGTAATGTAGCGAGGAGTTTAACTGCTGAGATGGAATGTGAACGCTGAGTCGGAGATTCAGTGTCATCTTTGATTTCTTCCAGTAACTCTAATATTGCACGGCTGCTTAATCTGTAATGCATAATGATTTTGTGTTCACTCCACTGACAAAGTGTGATCCTTGTGTTAAAATTATTTTCAGCCTGGCCTATGTCTTCGTCTTGCTCGGATTACTGCTGCCATTTTGCCAGCGGCATATATGCCTACGAGGAAACCTGATTGCGGCTGGTTAGACCTGCTTTTAAGAGGCAGATAATTTCCCCCACAGAATAGAGGCACACTCTTACTGGCAGTCTTTGTAAATACCATGGAATATATAATCAGGTGCACTTTATATATATATATATATATATAAAATTTTTCCTCTCTATATATATATAAAAAAAATTCTTTTCCGTAAGGGGAGAAATACAGAGAGTTTGGAGCTGATTATCTTAATTAGCTTATTAGCAACTAATTTGGCAATGGCTTGAAAGTAACAGACGTCCATTAATACTAAAATGTATGCACTAAAGCTTTAAGGAAATGCAAACAACCCCTGACCGTTTCTTATCCTATATAGGATTGTACACTTCTGTCACCAGACTTTTGTCCACAGCGCTGTGGAGATAGGTCTGGCAATGCAGGAATGCAAGTGTTCAGAAGCTCAAAGTTTAAGAAAATTGAGTGCGCGCAGAATCAAGTCTGATTCTTCTCTCCAGTGCCTGTGCGCTCTCATAGGTTGATTTGCAGACTGAGTCGTGCTCTGAATTAGTTTTGTGCTCTCTCTGAAATCTCTTGTCATCAATATACTTTCATAGATCCACACTGTCTTTTCTGCTCAATATTTTGTCATACCTCACCTTACCTAATGTCGCCCTAGCCCTGATAAAAAAACAGCACCTTGTTGAATCTTTTCCTACTTTTCAGAGATGAAAAGGAGTTTGTATAATATGATATGAATTAGCCTTAATACTCAAAAACATCAAAAGGAAATTAGATTTGTTTTCTGCAAAATGCACTTCATTTAAAGCATAGTGACCCCTGCTTGGGCCTTAGCAGCAGTGACAACAAGTTCAAAACCAGTGGGCATCAACATTTTATTCACAGAACCTAGTAATATCGTTTTCTGCCATCTTCATATAGGCATACTAGCCTTACCTGTATCCTAAATTAAGCTGAGGCTATATAGATTTTCAGTGGAGGGAATTACGTATAGGCTATTTGTTGGCTTCTTGAGCCGTGTGCTGCCAATGTGCACATCGTTTTGAATTATGTTAATATATTTTTTATTTTCTCTCACGATCGCTTACCACATAATAATAGACTTGTTACCAAATAAACCATAATAGACTAAAGCAACGACAGTTTATAGAAAGCACAAGTGTAATTATGGTCAGATCTTGTGCCTGACTGATTTTTTTTAGCAGCTTTCCTTCCTGCGTTTTGCCTGTAAAACTGTCTGTGTTCTTCATATTTATGTAGAATTATAGTTTGCTCTTCTTATGTAAAATATGCGGCTCTGGTAGATGTTTGCAATTGGTCATGCTGTGCAAACACCGGCTCTTTTATGCGAATGCGTGCGTCGCTGGATTGGGAAACCCTGGGTTGACAGAACTAGCTGTTAACCAGCGTTGTGACACAGCTTATGCGGGACCAGGGTTGTTAGGTTAGGTGAAGCCGGGTAACTGAAATAAATCCAGGGCATCATTCGTAGTACAGGCCTCAGATCTTGATTCGGGTTAGTTACTATTGTTGTTGCGTCACCAGTTGAGGGAAGTGTTGTAAGATGCTGACCTATCAAAAAGTGTGAGGGAGTTAGTGGGACACTAACTGTTTGTCTGAGTGAAAGTGATGAGACGAGAGTTAACAACTGCTTTCCCTTCTGTCAGAAGCGTCTAGATTTCTTCATACCTCAGAAATGCTTTTCCGATCACTTTGTGGCTCATTCCGCAGTGAAATTCCAGGTAATTTGTTTTTTCTGCAAATAATTCCTGTATTTTTTTGATGATAGGCAATTCCACCATATGTTCAGTTCCATGTCAGCTCTTTCAAATGTTTTTTTTGTATTGTCTGAATATAAAGTTTTACAAAGTCCTCTGCGTGACACAAAACATCTAAATGAAGCTCAGCGCAAATTCTTTCAGGAAGACGTCGTTAACCCAATCATTACTCTTTCTCCGTAAATCAAATCAGCTGTTTAGAAGCCATACTTCACTTAAACCAATCAGTCATGACCACGGAATTCAAGGACCAATCACAGCACTACAGCTCTGCTTAAATGGGTTTCTTTTGGTGTCAGTTTTTCATTTCAGGCAAAGCGCTCAACCCTCCGCCTCCCCCGCTGCCTCCAGTCTTCATGATTCTCCCGGATGGCCGCTCCGTTGCCTCGTCGGTCTGGTCCCGGGTCTCTTCTCCGCCGCCACCAGTGTCTAGACTCCATCGGGGGATATGTTTCCTATTCTCTACCCCTACTCAAATATTAATTTGATGGAGTCTAATCTCCAAAAGACTCATACATTTTTGTCATGCAGTTGTATAATAAATATTGTTCTTTTGCATATCTGCAAACAAAGTCTCTCCTGATTGAAATGCCAGTAGGAACTTTTCAGTAGTCATATCAGTCACTAATTCTAAATGAATAGCTCTAGTGATGGCACAGGTAAAAAGTGCAATATAAACTTTGTCTTGACATTTACAATGCAAAGGTCCAACAAAATCAACTCTTGTCATTTCAAAAGGAGGCGCTTTTACGATGCACTGTGCAGGTAAGGGTGCAGAAATCTGTTGAGCAGGTTTCACTTTGTATTTATGACAGACTAGACATACATGTACAATTATATTCGTCATTTGTCTTCCTTTTATTATCCATCATCTCTTTCTTGCTTGATTAAGGGTGTCCAGAATGCATTTTTTCAATGTCAGCTTAGAAAATGTTGCATTTGAAGGAAGAATACAGAGAAGCTTTTGTTCAAAGTTCCAGTTGGTCATCTATAATCTGCCTCCAGCTGGTAGTATTCCTTTGTCATCCAAAAATGGGCTGAAAATTTGAGACAGGGAATTTATTTCTTTACCTGTTAGTAACAGAGATTTATTTACGGAAACTTTGGTTCTGTGTTTCTTAAATCCAATAAAGCTCTGCTTCAGAGACTTCCTCAGTTGACAATGCTCCAGAGCGGTTTTAATTTCCTCCGGCATTGTGAATTAATCTTGTGATCTTGTGAAAGCAGCTGGTTTAAACCCATGCTCCTGCAACCACAGCAGTTCGCTTTGGCCAGGGCTCCTGGCACTAGAATGCCAGGCCCCCCTTGTCACACACTTTTAGCTACCGCAGCAGCTCGTTCTATCCACAGCTGGGATGCAGCCTCCACCCTGTTGCATACTTACTTCAACCATGCAGCTTGTAGTCCAGTGTAGATGTGACATTAGGATACAGGTCTTGATATTTCATCAAGTGATGTTAAAAGAAACGGAATGGGGGATGCTCCAAAGGCTACAACTAAATTGTCTGTCCATTTGATTTGCAGTGTAAAGCGCAGTTGCTGTGATTGTATTGTGTCTATTTGTGCACATTTCCCATGCACTGTGTCCTTACTTGTGCACTCCATTGCACTCCTGGTCATGTTAGCAGTGCACTCTCAGCAGTCCACCTCCTTCTGTATGAAGCTCAGTTCATCAACCTTCCAGACATCATCTTCATCCACTTGTCTGCTAAACTCCAGAGTCATCTCCTCAGGTATTAGTTTAATCGGAATGTGACACAGCAGACTGCCATAGGTGTCAGAAATGACGAATCCAGCTACGGATCTGTATTTCACGATTATCATATCAAGATTTGAGGGCTTTAATATCGCTGGCATTTTTTAACAGGATTAAGATTTAGAAGTTAAAACATACAGTATGTGCATTAATGGTAATTAATTAAATCCTTTCTGCCAAATCGGTTATGCAGCATTTGGGTTGCATTATCAGAGTTGCCTTCAGTCAATGGTAATCCTGTAAAAACAGCAGCAGCTGCGCCGTAATTTGATCTTAAGTAGCTTAACTGTCTGGTTTTGTCAGGTTGGGATTTTTGTGCACTGCTGTCTCATACTGTCCCCACAAAAGTGCTTCCACTGGCAGATATCCCCTTCATATTTAGCGATTACAAGTTTTGGCAGTTTCACATTTATATTGCGCATAAGGTCTGCTTCATTACACATTAGAGAAACATCTTCTTGAGCTGAGTCTTGCACTTTTCTTAGCGCTCTTTTTATTTTTGTCTTTATCAGTGTTAGCTTCATCTTCCAAATCCTCAGTCTTTGTTTCTTCTTTAACTTCTCTGTCTTTTTTGTCCAAACGATCCTCTTTTATCAATAATTGTTCCATCAACTCTTCAAGAAAGTCAACATTACTCTTTTCTTTAAGAAGTTCTTCATCAATCTTACTTGGTACCTTCAATACAGATGAGCGGATTGGTTACATGCTGCCAGTCTGACATGGCGCCACTCCGACATGCTGCTATTCCGACCCCAACTCTAACCCAAACCTAACCCTAATGGAAACAAAAGTTGTCAGAGTGGTGAGACGTTTGAAAACAAGTGCCGCCACTCCGTTGTCCAAAAGTGTCTTCTGGTTGCCCTTCTTCGACGTTTAGGTGGATTGACCACATGTCAATAATCTTTCTCTGTTGATTGCAGTAGTGGTGCAGCAAATCTACACTTTGTTGGAGGAGTGTTAACAAGCCTATCAAAGACGACAAGACCCACACAGCTCGGACATTTGCCATTGTTCGTGTTTTCTAACACGAACAATGGCAAATTGTTAGTGTAGCTACTTGACTACAAATGTGCGAAGCCGTAACGTCACCGTTTCCACAGAGACGGGTTTTGCTAGGACTTGCATATTAAAAACGCCGTAGTTGTGGAAATGAACGGCCAGAACATAAAAAATACTTTTGCGTATTATGTTGGAAACGTTGCCGTGTTAACGGCCTCTGAGATTATGCTTGATGATGCAGGGGTTAACCGCAAACCCACGATAGATGCTCACGACGTGTGTTATGTTTGCCCTGTGATCAAATCTGTGGACATAAGGCAGTAAGAGTAACACATTGTACAAAACAGTGTTTACTGTGTAACTTATTTCTTTTTTAAACTAGTATAGAACATAAACAGTGCTCATGTAACCCACTCAAAAAGTCAACAACCATAATTACTATATTTCTAGTCTTTTTAAAATATATAATAAAATTCTATCAAATATACCTAACATTTTAATGCATTTCATTGTTTGCTATTTATTTATATTTTACAAGTTCCACAACAGTTTCAGATTCCTCTCAATACGTTTTTTCAGAAATATTTCAGAAATAACATAACTTTCCGTCATCAAATTGGGAAGTTATAGATTTCTGTCATGAAATCCTGCCCATTGCATGTTTTTAAATTTACCCTATATCAGAGAGGAAAATCCTTTTACTTTGTGCCAGCTTTCCGTTCCAGGTATGGCTCAACTTCTCAGTATGCCATATATTCTGTGAATGGGTTAACTGGAATGTTCCACAGCACGAGCTTTCATACCAATGCCAGATGTGTACTCAGTAAACAGGCCATATCAGTCTAAAAACAGACATTGGCTAAATGTGCTGAAGTATCAGGTACCATCACAAAGAACACACAACATCCTAATGGAATTTTACATTGTGTTCCCCAAGGTCATATATTGTGAAAAATGTCCCCTTTGTGAATGAGTTTTTTCAAAATATGCTCTTAATATTGATAAACACAAACCCAATGCTACATGCTTAGAGCCTAAAAGTCTAAAACTCAACCAAACTTATGTACTGAGCTGTTATTTATTAAAGTTTAATTAGCAATAATGAGCTACAACAACAAATAGCTGGGCATGCTTATCTATTCTTGGCCACTAAGCAGTACCAAAACACCTCCCGCAGCTTGTTTAGGCAATAAGCATAGGATTGTGGTGTGGTATCTATACATTTTAGCTATTATGACCTTCTAGCTGAATTTAGCAGAAATTACAATCTTGATTGTCATATTCATTTTACTCATCTCTAAATGTCAGCAATTCAGTTTGCATATTCCCAAATTCTGACTAGCACTACAACATTTTGAGTGCATTACTATTCATTGATTCAACAGACTGGTCTTCACAAGGGCCAGAGGCAACATGCAGGATTTGTTGACAGAGTGAGATTATGCAATGTTAGATGAGGTTATCCTTGAACAAGGATTAAAAATAAATAAATCAAAAATACATATTGACAATTTATGCAGTCAATTAAAAATGATGAGTATGATTATTGCAGGGCATTTTTTTTTTTAAATAAATCATTGTTTTGCGTTCATGTTGTTTTGTCAACAGCCAACAGAATACTATGTGGGAAGAGATCAGAGTGTGTGTGGGAGATTTTGGTTGCAAGAGGAGGGATCAATAAATGTGACACAGTGGTCTGGACTCTATTACCACCCCATCGCTCTAACCCTTGGCTGGGCAAATATGTAACAATGAGTAAGTCTGTGCAGTTGGCATAACCTTATATAATGTTACGAAAGAACAGGGTTGAATTGAAAGAGTTCATCCACGCAAGGTTGTCTGTGTGTTTGGCTACAGTTTGACCTTGTTGTTGGTTTGGCTGTTAAGAGTATGTACAGCATCGTTATATAAAAATGTGTAGGTTATGTCACTTGACTGCATTACCGCCAACACACCCAGATCATTTTTTGGGCATTGTTAGGCCTTTATTTGACAGGACAGCTGAAGATATGAAAGGGGAGAGAGAGGGGGGAACGACATGCAGCAAAGGGCCGCAGGTCGGAGTCAAACCCGGGCCTGCTGCGTCGAGGAGTAAACCTCTACATATGGGCACCCGCTCTACCAACTGAGCTATCCAGGTGCCACACCCAGACAATTTAAAGCATTTGCACCATATTAAAGTGAAACTATTGCACTTTTAAATATACAAAAGTATAATTAATAATTAAATAACTTCTGTTTTGGAAAAGTACAGAACAGTTTTCTAAAGTGGTTAATGTGCTGGCTGAAAGAACCATCTGTCTTCCAAAGGTATATCCCTCCAGGACTTCTTGATGTTGCCATCGCGCCAATAACGCAAATTCAACCAATCACCGTGAATTTGTTGTGACTCGCAATTTTGACCAATCACTGCAACATTTCCGCAAATTTGATCGATGTTTCCCTTGCGTGGGATCACACACACACTTCAACCAATCCCAGCAGTCCCACGTGCACTCTGAGAGCCGCTGACCAAGCGGGAGTGAGAACAGGTTGATCATTTCCTTGTTTCTGATATTTAGACGAGACGTGTGTGGCTGGAACATCTCACATTTACCAACAAAACGTACAGCGAAAGGCCGTGCAAAACATGTCAGACCGTCCTGCCAACCTGGATACATTTTAACATCAATGTACACTGTCTTGTTTTTTTCACTCTAAAGTCGCTGAAAGCTGCTGCTGTCGGCTCTGCAGCGGGCGGGGCTGCTGCCCCGTTCTCCCTGCGACTGACGTGCATGCGCGCGCACACACACACACACACACACACACACACACACACACACACACACACACACACACACACACACGCACACACACACACACACACACACACACACACACACACACACACACACAAACAAACACAGACACACACAGACACAGACAAACACACGGTGGATGCAGGAAAAACCAGAGATGAGACGACACAATGACCTAGATTGAGGGCAGCTACACTTGTTGTTGTAAGTGCAATGATAAGTTAAAGTCCAATAAGTACTTTATCAAACCGTATGAATGTGTGTCCCAGGCCATGATAGGAAATGAACTAACAATTTAAAGATCTACAAGCCACTGACACATATGTTCAAATTTGATTCATTCATTTTCATTCCTTTTTTGACTTAAATCCACCAGCCTTTTTCATATTATAGCAACATTTGCAGCATCCTGAGCCTTTTTGGTAAGGTTACTAGGAAAACTCAGCCCAGAGTAATTGTATTCTCCCCAAAACAAGTTTCCTTTTCATTTTTAAAGAACTATAAAAAAAAAAAATTGCTACTTTTTTTGCAACTTTCACTGTCTCCCGCAACTTCATTGCAACAAACATACAAAAGACAACGCAACTTTTGTCGCAACTTTTTACAAAAGCTTCCGCGAAATCAGGCATTTTGGGCCACAACAATCTTTGGATCAGCGGAAGTATATTTCCAGGATATTTGCCTGACATCCCTCACCCTCCGATCTCTGTGTGTTGCCATTCTCAAACTCAGTCCTCTTCTTCAAACAACAACAAACTTTGACCTAGCAAGCTGAAACGGATACGTTTTGAAGGGTTAAGAAAACTTTGATGGTGCAAGAAACTTGGTTTTGGGGAATGATAGTAAATATTTAAAAATAATCTGTTTACGCCATTTCCTCTCTGAGACGTTTTGGGACCGATTGGTGGGATTGCTGTGGACGAAGTACATATGGCAATACACTTGTAAGAGCTAATGAGGTTGAACCATGTATCCAGCTAACTTAAATAACTCAGTTACTGTATTGTGTCAAAAGTTAACTTCATTCAATATTGTATGTGGCGTTTTGTTTTGCTTTTGCTGCATCCGGAGCTTAGCGCCGTCCTAGACAATTGTGATTGGTTTAAAGAAATGCAAACAACCCAGAACATTTTTTTTCTTCTATCCCAGAATGCATGTGTGTAGTGGCCAGATCTTATGTGGAGACAGGTCTGGCAATGCACAACTAATACAAAGAGGGCTAAATCTATCAGAGTGTCTGCTGACTGAACAGACTGGGATTACCCAAGCCTGGCTTTTAGCCTGGTCTGGAGCAGGCTAGATGCACAGAAGAAATGTGCCACTGCTATCATGAAACCAACTCACTGCTAAATTCAGCCAGGATAACTAGATCTAGGTTTTATGAAATAGCCCTCTGGTTACCTGGGCTTATTTTAGAAAATAACCAAGCTTATTTATCATGTTTCTTTCTTCACGGCTACAGCAATATTGTCCATTACTTTGCAGCTCCCTACGATAATACAAATATGACTAATAAATCATTTTAAACTAATGATCTAACTCAGATAGCTAACACTGAGCCACATGGGGTTATATTGTATACACAATTTCTGAAGTCATATGTCTATGTCTATATTGTTTAGTAAAATGTCTGTGTTTGCAAAAAGTGCAATACAGTGTTATCTGAGCTTTGCTCTGTTAACCAAGCACGGTGTGTGATTTATCGAATGATTCTATCCAAAGTGATGTCTAGTTCTGAAATCAAACTCCAACACAGAGGAGATAATTGAACTTCAGGCCATGTGTTTCTCTCTGGGTTCAACAAAGTGTGCACCTCATGGACAAAATAAAACACTAAAGCCTAAGGTAACAGTGCGTTGTAGGGGGTTGTAAAGTAGTGGTCAACTTGCCGTAGCCGCGAGGAAATCAACGTAATAAATATGCTCAGGTATATATATATTTAGTAGGGCTGTCAAATGATTAAAATTTTTAATCAAATTAATCAGAATTTTCAGTGGATTAATCATGATTAATCACTATTTGCAATTACACCTGAATTCTAACCATTTTTTTCTGAAATGCATACCAAAAGATACTAGTGCTGTCAAGCAATTAAAATATTTAATCGCATTAATGTCATAGTTAGCTCGCGATTAATCGCAATTAATCGCACATTTTTATTTTTATGTCCCTTGATTTCTTTTTGTCCCATTATATTTTCTCATTTTAATTCTCTTATCAGCATGGAAAAGTAGATTGGCTTGCTTTGTGACAATGTTTTTTTTGTGAGTTATGTTCAATTTCACACTAACATTCACACTTGGAACTAATAATCTGTCACATAATGTAACGCTGTTACCTCGATGTTCCATTGCAGGTAGTACTGCAGGTAGTACTGCAGATAGTACTGCAGATAGTACTGCAGATAGTACTGCCTCATGCCTGAGGCGAGCGTGGCTGGTCCTACTGTCTATGGGCTCATAGCGTCGTCAGCGGCATAGCCGTCGTCATAGCAACTGGTTTCCCGTGACTCATTTCCTGGTTCTCGTTCTCGTTCATAACCAACGTAAAATCAAGGAGAGGGTTAACTTCTCCTGCTCCAGGTTTCCCACCGTGGTCAGAAAGAACAGAGGAGACACTTTGTTTCTCTCTGACTGTAGAGTCACTACTCGCTCCGAAGCTAATCGCCGTGACGAGCCTACTAGCTACGCGGCTAGCAAGCTCAAACCATACTGTCTTTGGCTCAAACCAGCCGCGGCTTGTGTCTGTTTTGTTTCCGGTATGCGAAATTACAAGACCCGCCCTTCAATCACTACTATTGGCCAGGCGTCCAAGGTAACGTAACTCCATTTGTTCAGGTCCTATCCCCTGACCAATCCACTATCCTAACTACTCGCGGTGAAATGCCTAAACTAGGGATGGGGCCGATCCGATCCAGTATCGGTATCGGGGCCGATACCAGCGTTAATTCAGGTATCGGATTTTCCCGATCCAACCTGCGGAGATTTCCGATACCACGAGCCATGTCTGCACTTTAACGTCTGCTGAAATAGCTCCAAAAGTGATTCCTGCCGGCTGGTCTGCTGGTTGGCTGGTTGGCTTCAAACTGTGGAATAGATTTCCTGAACAGAGGCGCGGCTCAATGAGACACAGAGTTATGAGACACGCCCCCGCTCAGGAAATCCATTCCGCAGTTTGCAGCCAGCTAGCAGGATAGTAGCATGAGCAGCATTGTGGCTAGCTCGATGCTATCCTGTGTGTCCGCTGTTTGGAAATACTTCACAGTGGAAACACCGCAGAGCAAGACAGCAAAATGCAAAAACAAAACAGGACTTTCACAACCGTGTGTCCCGGTGTTGTCGCTGGCTTTTGGCGTTTGATTTCCCCGTTGTTGCGTCCTCCAGAGACCCCGGATCGTACGTGTCCCGGCGGCCGCTGTTTCAGAGCAGGCGTGAAAACAGAGGTGTGTGTGTGTGTGTAACTAATTGTGTGTGTGTAAGATGTTTACAGTTATTGCACTTTTCTTATATTTCAGATATTTGACATTTTAAAACGTTGATTTGTTGATGCTACAAGAGCCAGTGTGCTTGTTTGTGCTGTTCACACACTGTTTTATTGATTGTGTGTGTGTGTGTGTGTGTGTGTGTGTGTGTGTGTGTGTGTGTGTGTGTGTGTGTGTGTGTGTGTGTGTGTGAGTGAGTGTGTGAGAGAGAGATTTTTACACTTGCACTTTTCTTATATTTCAAGACTCAAGTATTTGACATTTTGGGTATGTAATAAAAATTGACATGACAATCAATTTGAAACCCTTACAGTTGCATATCTGTTTTCAGAATGAGATTTTTCCTGTTTTTCTGACTTCCTTTTCTGACCTTATACTTAGCTCAAGTTGCCTTTTGGGACATACATGCATACGTACGTACATATCGTACTTGCCCGTTGAGAGGAGTTTATTTCAGCATCATATAAAATCAACAATAATGATAATAATAATATTAAAGCAAACAGCTCTGGTATCGGAATAGTATCGGTATCGGCCGATATCCAAATTCAGGTATCGGGATCGGATCGGAAGTGAAAAAATGTGGATCGGTGCATCCCTAGCCTAAACCAAACCAATCAGCTGCTTCGTAGGGCGGGACATGGCGTGGCCATAGACAGTTAAAGAAGTGGACTAACAGATCCCGTTGCTCTCTCTATGCGTTAAATGTGCGTTAAAAAAATTATCGGCATTAAAATGGGTTTGCGTTAACGCCGTTAATAACGCGTTAAACTGACAGCCCTAGTTTTAACACTTATTGCATTACAGGTGATGAGTGAGCTGCGACGGATCCTGGATAAGGACAACAGCATATTCATAGATTAAGTAAAGAAAAGATGGGAAGACTTCTGTGCCAAGGTGCAATTTTACGGGGTTTCGAAGAAAGTGATGAAGCCACCCATGAACCTGGATGCAGGTATGGCATTTTGCTATGTCTCTAAAATATTGTGCAATGGGTAATAAGGACAAAAATCATAGAACTGGAGTGCTTTTTGAAATTAGTACCAATGACAAAATGAACAGTGCTCTTTGGCGGTGAGCATGAAAAGATTGAGAACAAATCTAAAAGCTTAAGGCACAAAATGAAAAACACACTGAAGTTAACATGTTATCATGCTCTAAAGGCATTCAAAACCTTTTTGCCTTGGTGCTTTGGTCTTTTACATATTTTTCTAGACGGTTGCGATAGATATTGTGTATGTTGCCAATGTGTTATGATGAATAAATAAACCCAAAATGATAATACTCTTCATGCTGACAAAATAACAATGTTTGCGACCAAGATGAATCTCATAATAGCTATGATTACGAAGGGGAATTTTGAGAAAAGTTGTATTTGTTCTGTTCTAGTGGAATATGCCATAGCTCTGTTCAGGGCACTTCCCACCCTCTTTCCTTCACCAACTGCACCACCAAAGAAGTTGGGAAATGCCAGTGAGGCATTGCTTCATGTCCTTCAGGTGAGAGTTTGTTGACAACAATTGTCGAACAATCGGGCGTGTCCACAAGGACTTTTTGAGCCACCACTAGGAGCACTTTGCAGTGCCGGAGTCTGGCATTTTTAGCACTCCTGGCAGCTGGTGTTTTTTCGGCAGAGCTCTTCAAGATGAGATTAGTTAAACTTCTTGGAGAGGAACACCGCTTGTCATAGCTGCTGTTTCCAAATTACCCATCAAATGCCTTGTCAAAGTCTTGTAGACTCATACACTCTTCATCCTCACAGTGGGATCATTGAGATTCACTCCTAGAACCATTGCAATAATTATTGCTTTTATATTTACCATTATTGTCTCTGTCAGCTTGTGTTGTTTCAGACAAGCTGGTTATGTAACGTCTGTGTACTTTGGATGCACTCTGGGCATTTATATTTTCCAGATTCAAAGCGCTTTCCGTGGACATGCCCCCTTACGGTTTGTCTGCTAGTATGTCTTTAGGGGCTTTTACTTTATATTTTACCTTTTTTAAAATCTCTTTTGGTCTCTAATAAGTACACCAACATACATGCTTTGGCTTTTTTCTTTTGGTCCTGTGTTTAAAACAGAAAGTTTGCTTTCATATACCACCATAGTGGTGTATTATGGTTTTTCTGTTGTACCCTTAAAGAAATTTCTTTTTTTTCTTCTTCTTTTTATTAGCCAACAGAAGATCCCACCATCTACCTTCAGAAGAGACCACTCTCCACCCCCGTTTTGCTCTTTGATGGGTCCCGCTGTCTTGTCACATTTGGAACCACTCCTATCACCACATTTGCCAGGGAAGACCTTAGTGAATGTTTGCTTTATCTGATGGCTTACTACTACACTCTGCATCTTACCTATCCAAAGTGTGTGGCAACCCTCCTCTCTGTCATTCAGACAGAAATATTACAGGACTCTATTCATGAGCGAAACATGACAACCTCATACAAAAAAGCCATGGCAGAATGGAAAGATTTTATTGGGATTTAGAGGTGTTCAAGGGTTAAAATACGGGCACTAACAGTTTCACTGCCTTGGCGTAGGGTGGGAGGGAGCAGTGTGTGTTGGAGTTTGTCAAGAGAAAATTCTTCCTTTGTTTAAGTACTGTATCACTGATGGTCTTTTTCTTTGTTCCTTCAATCATCAAAGCATGTTTTGTGCCGCATATTTTCTATTTGCACAAAAAAGTGTTTTTGAATACTACTAAATGCCAATGACGGTTAACTAGGTTTTCAAACATACAAACGTTACAAGCAAGGGGCCAGGCTTCTCTCCTCAGAGTGAAGCCTCCTATGGCGCCATTTTGATGCTAATAAGCTATCACCCCCCGTTAGCATCCCATTCACTGCCATTCATTTTGGCGTCACTTTGACAGCCAATAACTTTACATCTGAAGCGTTTAAAGATTTCATTTGTCCATCGTTTATTTCTAAAGAAACACGACAATGTATAAGAGGCTCCATTACCTTGTATCTCATGTTATGGCTCCATAGCAGACGTTTTTATAAAAATAGGCTAACGATTGTGTCATAACCACGCGACTTACTGTCGCATAGTACAGGAATTACCGTATAGTACAGGAGAAGCTCGCAGGCAGTTTGGACGTACATTAGCTGTTTAGTTTAATTGCTAATGTTAACTAGTATTTTAGTTAGCAATAATTAGCCTGTGCCTATGTTATCTCCTTACATATACCTACGCTCTCCGTCTCTGCAAGATTCGGAATGATTCAGATTCCTCTTGGCACAGCTACCAGAAGACTTACAACTTGCAGACACGTTGGTCACGTAACATCTACGGCGGGAAGCTCAGTTTGCAGCTGCGCAGTAACGCTCGGCTATCACCGGGAAAGTGCTGGTAATAGGCTTCACTTGTCTCCGTCAAAAACAGCGGGATCGCTGTGTCCATTTTATATACTGTCTATGGTTACAAGTGGTGGTATGAACAAAAAAGTTGAAACTGTTACTCTGATACAGAAAAAAGTAAGGGTGCTCCGATCAGGATTTTTGGGGCCGATCACCGATTGCTGGAAGACGTATCGGCCGATACCGATCACCAATCACTTTTATGAACTGAAAATTACGCCATTACGTAACAGTCACACATGTTTAGAGAATGTATCAGTAACTGTTTGGCTTTCTGTCCTAGCTCAAAATCTAAAAAATGTCCTTTCAATCACTGCAGACATTTCTTCAGCACACACACACACACCGTCACACACACACACACCGTCACACACACACACACACACACACACACACACACACACACACACACACACACACACAAACAGCTGTTTGAGCGGTGCCGGAGCTGCTAGCTACATGACTCCGCTCTGCCTTAGCGTTAGCTAACTTTGAAAACTCCTCATACTCCTTTCTGTGACTAACCTTCAAATGTCTGATGAGGTTGGTGGTGTTGAAATGTCTTTGGAGTTTTCCGCCTCGTGGTATTTCCTTGGCACACACGTTGCAAATTGCTAATGTATTGTCTTTTTCCCAGATAGCAATGAGTCGGCGGACCACCGGCGGCACTCCAGGGGCAGTAGAAGCGTCAGAATGCCGGAGCATCACCGGTGGCAGCCGCGTTTTAAAAGCGGTAGCCGCCTTCCTACCGCCTTCGTTCCGCGGCCGGCCGCGGGCCAACTGCTGTTCTGCCGCCGTTCAGACACCTTGTAGAACTGCCAGACCGCTGAATGTAGGGACGCCGCCATTTTAGCTCCATGTTGAAAATGTTCTCAGGAGTAGTGCGCTCTAATACATCCATGGTAGTGCGTCATCTGATCGGCCTATCTGATCGGCATTTATGGAGACCACCGATCAAACTATTTAAAGCCATTATCGGCCGATACTGATCGGTGGCCGATCGATCGGAGCACCCTTAGAAAAAAGTATTGTATCAGGTAATCTTATTCAGTGATTAGTAACGATGACACAATGAATAATGTAACAATACACTACTTGCATTATAGCCATAATTACCTCAAGGTTATAGCCAATGTTTTCTGTTGCAGTGCCTTCGTAATGGTAAATATGTACTATTTTGAAGCAACAAGTGTGTTAGAAGGCACTGTTTCAAAACCAAAGCTAAATAAATTGTTGTTGACAATTATCTGTGTGCTTTTTTATTTATGCTTTGTCTCATTTTAAGCTGGACAAGGTAATAATGAACAGTCTTGAATTAAGAGAAATCATCTTGTTTAGTGGTTATGGTTTGAAGAACTTTTCACTAAAATTAAGAAAGAACAAAACACTGAAATAAGAATTGACAACTTAGTTTTGAGTTTGACTTAATACCGTGCTTGGAATGAGTGTTTTAGCACTTATTTCAAGAGATTTATCACCTTTCTAATGCCTAGATAATTTTTCTTATTTCAAGAAATCTTACCAAGTGTAATTATCTTACTGCACTGGCAGATCAATTCACTTGTTTCTAGTCTTTAACTTCACAAATTATGTATTTTATTTCTTACATTTAGATAGTTAATTTTTGCAGTGCTTTGACCAGCTCTTAGTTATGCTACTATAGGTTTAGAGTGCCGGGGGACTTTCAAACTTGAAATGAAATAAAGAATAAATAAAAATATAAAATTAAAAGAAAAGAAATAAAGAATAAAATAAAATGCATTGCACTTTCTAATGAAACCATGATACATTTTGTCCTTTGTATAAAATTCATAAAAGAATTCTATTCCCTTTCAGTCGTGGGTTTTGTATATACTATCCTAATTTTGATGATAAAAGGGATAATGGGTCAAAAGTAC
This sequence comes from Gymnocephalus cernua, assembly GCA_023631565.1. Classification (NCBI taxonomy): domain Eukaryota; kingdom Metazoa; phylum Chordata; class Actinopteri; order Perciformes; family Percidae; genus Gymnocephalus; species Gymnocephalus cernua. Next base: position 25,514,581 of record CM042444.1, read on the forward strand.
TAGTGACACATTATCCCTTTTATCAGAAGTAAAGAAGTTATTTAGTAATCAAATGTGGTCCATTGTAGTGCTTGGCATCATTTCATCTGTTACATAATATGCACAAGGAGACACAAACACAAGCACACTTGGATGGTCAGCATTATGCTGGCGCAGAGGGCACGAGGGGCAAAGTCTTGTTTTCAACCTGCTCCTCCCCTTTAGACAAGGGATTAGAGTTCATTCTAACCAGCCAAGACACACAGCCAGAATCTGAATGGCTGCCAGCAGAGTGGCTCAAAATGAGGACTCGGTCTGCAGTGAAAAGAGAGAGGCACTCCTGTGTATTCTGGGTCATATTTATGAGGGAACTCTCTTATTTAACAGCAAACTGACTCAGACTACACAGTCATTCAATTGGCATTTTTTATTCAAAGATGGAAATGTCAAAACATATTTGTCCACATGATTTATATAAACAACACCCATTACTATAAATGGCAGACTCAGTAGGTGCTGAAAAATCCCCTTGGATGAATGCTCCAGACATGAGCCAAGATATGGAATGCTGTTTTATTCAGAATTAAATAATTACATAAATAAATGAATAAATACATGAATACATAAATAAATATGCTTTTGAAATCCATCATGAAATAAATAAATGAGGCAATAAATACATAATTAAATAAATGTAATTATTTCATGGTACTTTGGTACTTTTATTTATTTATTTCAAGAGACTTTTATTTCATAAGTCCACATTTACTTATTTCCAGAGACTTTTATTTCCTAATGCCACATTTATTTATTTCCCTCTATTTATTTCATTTCCAGTTATTATATGCAAATCAGGGGGCGTGGCTATCTCTCACATTCAGAACAGAGCCGTGTGCAAAAAAAGGCTGGCAAAGTGAGAGTGCAACATGGCCGTCAGTTCGCGGTGCTCTTTACTCAGCGCACAGTCACCTATTCTGGGGTAACTAGACCACCAACTAGCTGACCTTACAGAGCACAACGACCGGAAGTTTGCAATGCTCTGTACCCAGCCCACAGTCACCTATTCTGGGGTAACTAGACCACCAACTGCCGCTGACCTGACAGAGCACCACAGCTCGCGATGCTGAACATTTCCGTTGAAGGTGAAGTGAGACAAGGTGAATGGGAGTTCTTCTCGAAGAGAAACGGGTATCTCTCTCCTCCCCCGCCTGTGCCTGCTGCGCTCTGTGTGTGTGTGTGTGTGTGTGTGTGTGTGTGTGTGTGTGTGTGTGTGTGTGTGTGTGTGTGGCCTCCAGCTTACAGCGGGTTCTCCGAGCGTGACTGTCCGAGCGATGAGCTAGCGGCCCGGCAGGCGCTGGCTGGCTGTCACGTCATTATATGGACCTCCTCAACTCCGAAAACTTTGAAGCAAATTGTCAATTCGGCAACGATTTTGGCAAGACTGCCTATATTCGAAATCTAAACAGTTCATTTCTTGCCTAAAACGTTCTCAGAAGTGAATTTAGTGATGAATAAGATGGCGAAAATTGTTAAAATTGTCCTGTTGTTGGTCTGCCAAAGAAGTCCCATTCACCTGGTTCTGAATGTGAGGGATAACCACGGCCCCTGATTTGCATATAAGAACTGGAAATGAAATAGAGAGGGAAATAAATAAATGTGGATATACAAAATAAAAGTCTCTTGAAATAAATAAATGTGGACTTATGAAATAAAAGTACCATGAAATAATTAAATGTATTTCATTATTTATGTATTTATTGCCTCATTTATTTATTTCATGATGTATTTCAAAGGTATATTTATTTGTTTATTCATGTATTTATTCATTTATTTATGTATGTATTTATTTATTTAATTCTGAATAAAACGGCATTCCATACCAAGAGAGCCAAGCGGTACACTGCTACCCAAAAACAGCGAAGATACATTTGTCTAGACAGCCTTTTTATTTAACCAGACTTCTTAAACCACAGTGTGCCACTTTTAAATGCATTTAGATAAGGTAGGGATGATGAAGTAGTAGTTTTTTTCTTGGAAATAACACTTTGGGCACAAGATTCTTATTACACTTTTTCATTATTCTGAAGCTTTCAGTATGGTCGCACACTGAAATTACCAGCAACATTTTGCCATATTTATTAATAATAATAATAATAATAATAAATTGAATTTGTATAGTGCTTTTCAAGGACTCAAAGTTCTTTACAGGGTAAGGTAGACAAAACAAAACAAGATTCAGGCACAGATGAAAAGGGAGGCTACAGATAGGCAGAGGTGAAGAGATGAGTCTTGAGACGGGACTGGAAGATGGTGAGGGACTCAGAGGTGCGGCTCTCTTGGGGGAGGGAGTTCCAGAGCCTGGGATCTGCCCTGGAGAAGGCTCTGTCCCCAACACTGCGGAGGTTGGACTTGTGGATGGAGAGGAGACCGGCTGAGGTGGATCTGAGGGACCGTGAGGGTTGGTAGGGGGTATGAGGGGGCCAGATGGTGGAGGGCTTTGTAGGTGAGGACCAGGATTTTGTAAGTAATCCGGTGGGAGATGGGAAGCCAGTGGAGTTGTTTCAGAACTGGAGTGATGTGGTGCCAGGATTTGGTGCTACACAACTTAAAAATGTTTTTAAAACTAAAACAAGAATTAGCTAAATACAAAATACTAGCTAGCGTACCAGCTGTCCCTTCTCCCCGCTATCGGGAGGATAGTGGTCAGTAGCCTGAGACAGGATGGACGTACCTTATAGTGGTTACAAACACTTCATGGCTATTCTCAGTGCTCAGTTTCTGGCCTTAGGCAGCAGCCATAAGGGGGAAGACTAACTTCCCAGGTGTTATGGTGGGAGGGGTAGTGCACAAACTTATGCTTTTGCAGACAATATATTTCTTTTTCTATCCAAACCTAGCAGATCAATACCCGGCCTGCTCAGGATCATTGACTCATTCTCAAAATGTTCAGGTTATAGGGTAAATTGGTCCAAGTCTAACAGCGTAATGCCCTATAACAGCCTCCCAATCAGCTGCATTTAAGTGGCCCAAGCAAGGTATCGTATATCTGGGTATTTTATTCCCTACCCAGTTAAAATACCTAGTTAAAGTTAATTTGGATCTATTATTGAACAAAATCTTGATGTTAATAAATGGGTGACTCTCAATCTGTCAATGGCAGGGAAGGTCAAGGTTATAAAAATGGCTTGTGTTCCAAAGCTGAATTACCTTACCCTGTCAAATGTTGGCAGGATAACAAAGACATTTATATTGAATTGTAAAAACATTGTCAAAAACAGCTACATTATAATGAATTAGAAAGACTGATAGAGAAGGTTTGGGTCTACCAAATATGTTGTATTATTAGAGAGCCCAAGCCTGGTATTGTATTGAGAAAATCTCTGACTTAAATGTTGTTTAGACCAAAGGGGCCCGACTGTTTGAATTGGATCCATATCAAAATACTTCATCAATTATTTGGCGAAATCCAAAGTTATGTATTGGTAGATCTCCCCTTTTTTGGAGGGATTGGTTGGAAAAGGGAATTGTCACACTGGGGGATCTGTATCCCGGTGACATATTGAAAACTTTTGAGGATGTGGTACAGCATTTGGAATCCTTAGGTCTCAGTTTTTCAGATATTTGCAACTTTGCCATCTGTTAGTGGGGATTTTTGGATCCAGATCTTTAGCCCCGATGGCACCAGAATGTTTAAATAAACTGTTGTTGAAATATGGAAAAGGTCATGAGGCTTCTGGGTATTATTCTATGCTTATGCAGAACCTGGGTGATGGAAGCCTGAAGGGATCTGAGTATTACACTGGAGTGGGACAGAATTTGTAAGAATATTAAAACTATGTCACGCGGTGTGAGGGTGCAAGATTATGCATTGCTTCTATTGGACTCCCTCCAGATTGTTTAGACTTGGTTTGAAAGACACACTAAATTGTTGTCAATGTAAGATGTAGGACGGCCAATTACTTCATGTCCTATGGTGCTGTAATAAAGTCCAGGAATTTTGGACCGGGATACATGATAATCCATGTCAGACTACAGAGACCCAGGTTTCATTCATGTCATGTGGAGCCAGGCAGGGTAGAGTAGAGACGGCTCCAGTCCTTGCTTGTACTCTGACATTACTTTTCTGTACATGGCGTGCTGGCTCAGGACTTCGGGGTGTAGTCCTCCACCACACGGATCTGCTGACCACGGTACTCTAGCTTCCCTGGGCTTCATAAATCAAGAGATCTTTTATTCTGTAGCAGTGCAAACGCAAAATGACCTGGGGTCAGTTTAGCAGCTAAAGAGTGGCGGGCTCTGTCGATCTCCGGTAGGAACGGGAGGGTCTCCTTCCCAAACACCTTACACAGCAGGTCAGAGAAGAATTCTGTAGGGCATGTACCTTCAATAGACTCAGCCAGGCTTAGGATACGTTTATTTTGCCGCCTCCTTCTTCCCTCAGTCCCTGACTTTAGTCATTAGCTCGGGATGCATGTGTTCGGCGTGATATTCATCTGTAAACCAGATGTTGTCCATCTTCGCTTCAAGCAGGCTAAAGGAGGGTTTGAAGTCGGCAGCCTACTTGTCTCGGTGTTTCTCCAGCAGCACGGGGATAGCATCTACTGTTAAGCTACACTACACAAGGAGTGAATGTGGGAGCTCACCTCCTTACCCATGTTTCATATGGATTCCTCCACTTAGGCACCAGAGGGGAAAACTCCCCAGCTCTTACAAGAAGAACATCCCTAGATGCGCGGTGCCCATGTTCACAAAGTATAGGCGTTGCACGGGGTACCACCCAAAGGTGGCGACGTCTGTTGGGCCAAATTTAATTCAATTCAATTTTATTTATAGTATCAAGTCATAACAAGAGTTACACTTTACAGATAGAGGTCTAGACCACACTATAACACATAATTTACAAAGACCCAACAATTCCAGTGATTCCCCCAAGAGCAAGCATTAATGCGACAGTGGCAAGGAAAAACTCCCTTTTAGGAAGAAACCTCAGACAGACCCAGGCTCTTGGTAGGCGGAGTCTGACGATGCTGGTTGGGGGTGTGATGAACAGTGGCAATAATAGTCACAATAAAGATAATGGAACAATGACTAGAACTCGTTCTTATAGGAGACCCAGAGGTAATTAGTAACCAGGTACTTTGTATGTGACCTCTTGAAATCAGGGAACAACTATCCCTTTACTAGACATTTGGGCAACCTCAAGTGATCATCCTGACCTGGGTCCAAGTATTCCCTTCAAATTGCTCTAACTGTAAGATAAACCTCTTACAAAAATGACACAAAAACTACCACAATGTAGTAAGCGATTACTGGGGCGATCAGACCTTTAGAATGAGACCTTTAGAAAGACCCCTAATGAGAATGTGACATAGATACAGTGCCTTGTTACCCCCCCCCCCCCACACTAAATCAGTAATTTCATTATCTGATAATCTGTGAGCTACTGAACAACATCAGCTACCATTTTTTGACACTATTAACACTATGATATTCTGTTCCCACCACATCACCTTATATGACATCTTGCAGTGACTGGATATTTGGCAACAAGTTTTTTGGCTACTTCTGTGGAGGCTCGTTTTTCTTGGAAAAGCACAGGCCTTCATCATCTCAGAAACAACAAGCCGGATCATTTCTCTCCGTAACCGTGGCTTTCGCCTTTTCCCCGTATCCAAACACTGCATCAAGGATTCAGCTGAATTTTCCCATTGAATCTCAATGCTGTCAACCCAATCTGCAGCAAGTTGAGGAGCACATTGAGGAAGATGGAGACATTAAAACTGACTCGCTGCTGCATGTCGAGGAAGATGGAGAGGTGAATGGTGACAGGCCTTGGATTTCAAACAAAACAATGAAACAAACAAAATGTGTTTAATAATGTTTCATACTAGTTTGTTATACTTCAAAATAGATTTTGTCAAGGTGTACTTATTAGTTTCTTTCCATGCAGCCACTAATTTTCTCGCTTGAATTGGTCTCAGTACCGAGAGCAGACCCACTAACTGGATTAAGTGAAAATCTTCACTGGTCTCCACTCCCAGCGACTGCAGTGTCTCTAAAATATCTACACACTGCAAATGATTTGGTTCTTACCAAGATACAAAAACAGGAAACAGGCAAACTCGATCACCCAATACATCAACGCATCCCTTATCGTTCCTCCATATTAATGTCTACTTCTGTGGGCAATAATATCACAAAGACTATATTTTATTGGCACAAATGTATGTTCCTTGAAACTAACTGAAAAATAGGAAATACAGTCAATGAGTTAATGTACAAATTCTGTAGCCTGGGCAACATTGGGAACTGCCACCTCATATGCCAGCAATTCTGGACTCAAATTCAGTGTCTCATAATGCTGGTACTCAAAAGCAACATAAGAGGAACCAATCACAAAGATATCTTTTATCAATTCAATTAAATTCAATTTTATTTATAGTATCAAATCATAACAGGAGTTATCTCAAGACACTTTACAGATAGAGTAGGTCTAGTCTCTAATTGTTAGAATTTTATCATCAAAGAAGCTCATGAAGTCGTCACTACTCAGAGCTATAGGAATAGATGGCTCAGTAGAGCTGTGACTGTCTGTCAGCCTGGCTACAGTGCTGAAAAGAAACCTTGGGTTGCTCTTATTTTCTTCTATTAGTGATGAGTAATAGTCTGATCTGGCATTTCTGAGGGTCTTCCTATAGGTTTTCAGACTGTCTTGCCAATCTAAATGAGATTCTTCCAGTTTGGTGGAACGCCCTTTACTTTCAAGTTTTCGCGAGATTTGTTTTAGTTTGCGAGTTTGGGAGTTATACCAAGGTGCTAGTTTCCTTTGCTTCATCATCTTCTTTTTGAGGGGAGCAACAGAGTCTAAAGTCGTCCGTAGCACGACATTGAGTTAAATGCTGTTGGGATATCTTCCTTAAATTTAGCTATGGCACTGTCAGATATGCATCTAGTGTAGAAGCTTTTATCTGATTTCATAATGAGCGGTTAAAACAGCGAGTGGCCTTATGCACACTATGACTAAAACCAATTGAATCTAATAGTGAGTTGAAAGCAATACTAAGGCTGTCGTCAACGTCCATGTGAATATTGAAATCACCTACAATAAGTACTTTGTCTGATTTTAGGACTACACATGATAAAAACTCTGAGAATTCAGATAAAAATTCTGAATAAGGACCTGGAGCTCGGTAAACAACAACAAATATAATTGGCTGTAATGTTTTCCATGTTGGATGTTGAAGATTAAGAACAAGGCTTTAAAACAAGTTATATTTTAGTTTAGGTTTAGGATTAATTAATAGGCTTCCTGATTCTGTCAGGACAGATAGAATTAGACGATAATGATGATAATAAATTTTCCTTACTCACCTCTAGATATACAAGATAAGCCATGTCCTATTAGTGTCAGCACTTGCTAATGACAATAAATTTGGTCATGTGGACAAATGTTAATACTTTTAAAAATATTACCTTTTCTTTGGAATGATATGGACAACAAGTATGTCAAATGTATTCTCAAGTTAACTGAGATTGTTCAAATTGTCTTCGCTCCTGTAATTTCTTTAGGAACTGTATTACGGCTCAGACCCATGATTGAGCAACATTTGCATCAGTTCAAAGAACTTTTTTCTCAAGCCAATGTAATACCCAAGCAGCGTTACATGCTACACCTACCTAGCCAAATCATATCTCGTGATCCTTTAATTAGAAGGATGTGTATGCGATTTGAAGCTAAGCACAGTTATTTTAAGCAGTGGGCTACTAAGTTAAATTTCAAAAATGTCTGTAAATTGCTTGCAAACCATAATCAGTTCTTTGAATGTTGTCAAAATGAAATAGGCATTGAGCATCCAATTTTTGCTAGTGAAAGAGAATTGGGGCCTGTCTCAGCTGTCAAAAATATTGATTATGTTAAGAGAAAAGTTAAAGATTTTTTTAGGCATAGAGGTCATGCAATCTGTTGTCTCAGTGAAATGGTACATCCTCAATGGCAATAAGTACATTAGTGGGAATCTATGATTATTGTAGATGTAGATGGTGCTTTCCCAGTGTTCGGACTGATATGTTCAGCTATTCCTCTGCCTCCTTTAATAATAATAATAATAATGCATTTTATTTATAGGCCCCTTTGTAAACACTCACGGTCACCTACAAAATCAACAATAAAACACTCAATCCATTAAACAAGCAAACAGAGCACCAGACAATAAAATAACATCATAATAAAAAAGAACAGGCAAAGCAAAAAAGAACGGTCAAAGCACAAATGAAAAAGAAAAAGAGAGTAAGCCTGTCTGAAAAGATAAGTTTTTAGGTGAGATTTGAAAGTGGTTATGGACGTGGAGTGTTGAATGTAGTGGGGCAGAGAGTTCCAGAGGTGGGGGGCTGAGTGACTGAAAGCTCTAGACCCCATGGTAACCAGACGAGCAGGTGGGAGGATGAGCTGGATGGAGGAAGAGGACCTGAGAGAATGGGTGGGTGTCTTGATATGGAGGAGTTCAGTGAGATACTGAGGGGCAAGATTGTTGATAGCTTTAAATGTAAGGAGTAGGATCTTGTAAATGATGCGGTATTTGAACGGGAGCCAATGAAGTTGCCGCAGGACAGGTGTTATGTGACTGATGGAGGGGGTTCTGGTAATGATGTGGGCAGCAGAGTTTTGGATTAGTTGTAGTTTATGGATGGATTTGTCAGGTAAACCATAGAGGAGAGAGTTGCAATAGTCTAGGCGGGAGGTGACCAAGGTGTGACCAAGAATTTCAGCACTGTTGGAGGAGAGAGATGGGCGCAGGCAAGAGATGTTACGTAAATGGAAATATGCTGACCGAGTGATGTTATTGATGTGGGACTGGAATGACAGAGTGCTATCTAGGATGACACCCAGACTCTTAACCTGGGGGGAGGGGGACACAGACGAATTGTCAATGGAGATAGAGAAGTCATTTATTTTTGAGAGGATGGATTTGATGCCAATAAGAAGGAGTTCAGTTTTGTCACTGTTGAGCTTGAGAAAGTTTAGGGAGAACCAGGATCTGATTTCCTGAAGACAGTTGGATAGAGAGGTGGGAGGTAGAGATGTGGTGGGTTTAGTGGATAGGTAGAGCTGGGTGTCATCTGCATAGCAATGGAACTGAATGTTATGTTTATGAAAAATATGGCCAAGAGGGAGAAGGTAGATAATGAACAGAAGGGGTCCAAGGACAGAACCTTGGGGAACACCAGAGGAGACGGGGGAGGAGTGGGATCTGAACGTTTTGAGTTGGACAAACTGAGTACGGCCAGAAAGATATGATTTAAACCAGTGCAGGGGTGTATCAGATAATCCAAGGGAGGCTAGTCAGTCGATGAGGATGGTGTGGGAGATGGTGTCAAAAGCCGCACTCAGGTCGAGGAGGATGAGGATTGTTAGGAATCCAGAGTCCGCAGCCGTGAGGAGGTCATTGGTTATTTTAACAAGAGCTGTTTTGGTGCTATGAAGGGGACGGAAACCTGATTGGAACTGTTCATAGAGACTATTTTGGGAGAGGTGGTCATGAATCTGAGAGGCAACTGTTTTTTTCAAGGATTTTTGAAAGGAAGGGGTGGTTGGAAATTGGGCGGAGATTGTTGAAATTGCTGGGGTCAGCTCCAGGTTTCTTAAGAATGGGGGTTATTGCAGCTGATTTGAGGTAGCGGAGCTATGTGTTTGAGCTATGTTACTGGTTACTGGTTGCACGGCATTTGTGGTTTGACTGCTCATGACTGTTTTGCAAGATGGTGCTCGAATGTAAACACAAATGCTACGGTCTTTATAATCTATCTTTTTGATAAACTGTCTGTACACCTACAAAGTTCTCAATGCTTCAGTTTGCATGTAGGGACCATCATTATGCTACCATTGAAGTGTGGTGCCATTTTGAGCCTTGTTAGCGGTGTAACATAGTGATTTACCAAGTGCCCCAAAAGCTAGCGTTAGCAGGTAACCACTGGTTTTGTGATAGCTTGTCTAACGCTAGAGACACATTCGATTAGCTATGATATGTTTGGTGCTGTGATAGCCATAGGTGGAGACACACTTGCCCAACATGAGCTTGCTGGGTTTAAACAAGGTGTTGGTTTTGCTTATAGCAAATGTAAATGTATATGTTTGGAAGTTTTTCAAGGATATTGAAAATGAACCACGGTCGTAAATGCAGTGTTCCAGGCTGTACAACGGAATACTGGCCCAGAGAAAGGTGTTTAGAAGGAGTAGCTAGCTAGATATCGGACAATGGAGTGGGACTTACTGGATCTAACACAGCGGTGCAGCGGTCGTGTCTGCACGGCTGTCTCTGCTAAAGGTCCCCATGCTGACTAACTACAGGGTGAGTTGTGATTGTGATTGTGAACAACAGTAGTTATGAAAATGATAAAACTTTGCATTAGTGTGTGTGCGAAACTGTGTGGTGCTGTTTACAGTAACGTTACTTGATGAGTTCATGTGTTGGAGCAGAAATGAAGTTTGAAGCAAACTGTGAATATTTTCTCTCAGCTGTTTTAGCCACGCAGCAGCCGCTGCTAGCGCCCGGCATGTCTGGGCACGTCTGGGCACGTCTGTACTTTTGGAAGTCTTTTTTGGAAGTGTGAGGAGCAGAGGAGTCGAGCCAGCCCGTATGCTGAGAGGAGCAGCCCCTCCCCCTCTCTCCTCAATTTGCAGGTTGCAAACCAACTAATCAGCGCGCAGCTCATCTAAATATTCATGAGCAGACCATATTAGGAAGAAAAGCCATTCTGTTGTGATTTCTGTACCATTAAGATGTATATTCTAAAAATAAGGACAGGCTTTAGGTTTTAAGGTTTAGTTTTAAGATGAAGTAAGCCTTGTTTCAAGATAAACCAGCTTACATTAAGACAGAGCTTAGTCATACTTCACTAATACTAAGTATTTGTTCTCTAAATTTAATATATATTTTTTACTAATCTTCAGCTTAATTTGCTAAAAGTAAGAAAACGAAAGATGTAATTGCTTATATTTACTATATTTCACTTATTTTGAGGCTGTAAAAAGTTAAAATGTAAGTAATCTCATCTTAAAACCAGCATTTCATGCTTATATTTAGTACAACCCCAAATGAGATAAAGTTGGGACAGTATGGAAAACACAAATAAAAAAAGAAAGTAGTGATTTCTAAATGTACTTTGACTTGTATTTCATTGCAGACAATGCAACAGCACATAATTTAATGTGTTCCTCATGATTTTTATTGTTTTTTTTTTTTCAAAAAAACAAAATTCCTATTTTGGTTCTTGCAACACATTTCAAAAAAAGGTGGGACAGTAAAGCATTTACCACTTTGTAATGTTGCCATTCCTTTTCACAACACTTAAAAGACATTTACGGACTGAAGACAGCAAGTGATGAAGTGTTTCAGGTGTAATTTTGTCCCATTCTTGCTGCAAACAAGTCTTAAGGTGGGCAACAGTACAGGGCCTTCGTTGTCGCATTTTGCGCTTCAAAATGTGCCACACATTCTCTATTGGAGACAGGTCGGGACTGCAGGCAGGCCAGTCAAGTACCCGTATCCTCTTCCTCCGCAGCCAGGACATTGTAATGTGTGCAGAATGTGGTTTTGCATTATCTTGTTGAAATATGGATGGATGTCCCTGGAAAAGATGTCTTCTTGAAGGCAGCATATTGTGCTCCAAAATCTCTATGTACTTTTCAGCATTAATGGTGCCATCACAGAAGTGCAAGTTACCTTTGCAAAGGGCACTGACACAACCCCATACCATGACAGACCCTGGCATTTGGACTTGTTGCTGGTAACAGTCTGGATGATCCTTTTCTTCTTTGGTCTGGAGCACACGGCGTCCATTTCTCCCAAAAAATACCTGAAATACTGATTCATCTGAACACAGTACACGTTTCCACTGTGTGATGGTCCACCCCAGATGCCTCCGAGCCCAGAGAAGTCGACGGCGCTTCTGGACACTGTTAACATAGGGCTTGCTTTGTGCACAGTACAGTTTTAACTGGCATTTGTGGCTGTAACTACGTATTGTGGTACTTGACAAAGGTTTGCCAAAGTAGTCCTGAGCCCATGTGGTGATATCGCTTATAGATGAATGACGATTCTTGATGCAGTGCCGCGTGAGGGATCGGAAATCACGGTTGTTCAGTTTAGGCTTGCGCCCTTGTCCTTTACGCACTGAAATTCCTCCTCATTCCTTGAATCTTTTAATTATGTTATGCACTGTTGAAGGTGAAATAAGCAAAAGTCTTCCTATCTTTCTTTGAGGAACATTGTTTTTAAACATTTCAATAATTTTCTCACGTATTTGTTGGCAAACTGGCGATCCTCGGCCCATCTTTGCTCCTAAAGGACTAGACCTTTCTTGGATGCTGCTTTTGTACCAAATCATAATTACAATCACCTGTTGACATCACCTGTTTGAAATCACATCATTATTTAACCAATTTACCTGATTACTAGCCCTAAATTGCTCCTGTCCCAACCTTTTTTGGAATGTGTTGTAGGTCTGAATGACAGGAAAGGATGTATATTTACAAATTAAATTAAGTTGACCAGACAAAACATGAAATATTTTGTGTTCACATTGTCTGCAATGAAATACAAGTCAAAGTACATTTAGAAATCACTACTTTCTTTTTTTATTTGTGTTTTTCATACTGTCCCAACTTTTTCTGATTTGGGGTTGTATATTTCACTTATCTTTGGGGCTGTAAAAAGTAAAATTGTAAGTAATCTGATCTGCTTATTTTAAGCCTTCCAAATACCTCTGCAGACATGCTTATTACTATATTTAACAATCTTAATTCAAGAAATCTTCTCAAGTGAAATTATCTTGCTGCATGGACATAATTTCACTTGTTTTGAGTAGGCTACTTTTTCCCTCAGATTTAGTGTTTTTATCATGTTTTTTAGACACCCCTTTTGTGCAGTGCAAATGAGGCTGTGAGGTCTGGCAACACCTTAGCGATGGCAGTTCTTATTTCGCTTTGCATCATCCATGTCTGAGTATGAAAAAAGTGAACAGACTCAATTATTGCTGAAATGGCAGCCTCAGACATCCAATAGTGTGACAACACAGTATTTCAGTGGACGTTTTTGGTAGCCATCCTTCATGTAAGATGGCAGTGGATAGAAATCAATCGAGTCACTGATGTTCATGAGTGCATCTTTTCCCTGTTATTCCTAACTACATACAGATGGTACTGAGGAAGGAATTCTGCTCGATGTTGAGATGTTTAAGGGCCTCAAAGGCTGCCTAGCACAAGGAAATTTTTCGTTTCACTGCATTCAGTCAACTGAGAGAAACGATGGTACCATCCAGCCATCCCAAGAAACCGTTGAAGCTCTTTGATGTTCTGAGGGACAAGGATTCCTGTACTGCCTTTGTCTTCTCAGCGTCGAAGTCGACTCTAGCAGAGGAAACAACATGGCCCAAAAATGTCCGTGAGGTACGGAACAACTGTTTTTTTTTATGTTCACAGTCAGGTTGGCCTCTCCTAGCTTGTCAATATGAGAGGCCGTATAGGCCATAATTCATATTTTGTTTCACATACAACACCATAACCTCACATATACACACAATACTCTCACATATATACCATTATACTCTTGCACATGAACTGGCATAACCTTTTACATGCACAGTCAAACTTTCCTTTATTTACTATCATACTCTCTTACACAGATTGCTATTCTCTCTTACACACAAAAATGCCCTCTGATATGCACCATCATACTAAAGTATGACTATATGTAAGAGAGACAAATGAAACAGAATGATAGTATATGTAAGTAAGATTAATACGTGAATAAGAATAGTTATATAAGAACCATAATTGCTGTGTAAATGTAAGAGAATAACAGGATGTGTAGGAGAGAATACTTGTTTATGTGTGTCATGGGGGGTTGGAGAACCGGTATTATTTTAGTTAACATTACGTGTATGTTATTTACTGCACTAAATATCGGCCTTCATATGTCCTCAGGGTTGGACTCTTATGAATCCTGAAAAGTTTCGAGCTAATTGGACAATGTACACTTGAGTTACACCCACTTCCTGTTTCAATGGCGAAACGCACAAAATGGCCGCCCCGTCACGGCCATGCCCTATGACGAAAAGTTTTTCTTTTAATAACTTTTCATCTATAAAGTCTTAAGATGGCACAAACCAAATTTGAAGTTGATGGGATGAAATCTATAGGAGGAGTTTGTTAAAGTACGACCTGGAAATGGCCAAAATCGCACTAATTTCGAACTTTCAATTCAAAATGGTGGACTTCCTGTTGGGTTTAGGGTATGTCTCCAATGATGTATTTTGTATGTCTTGACATGCTACATAAGTGAACCAAGTTTCGTGAGTAAACTTACTGCAGGGGCTCAGTTTGTTTATTATTTTTTTTTAATACATACATTTTCAACAGACTTGATGCAACCGCCAAATTTGGTGAGTTTTTGAATATGTTAAGACCCTCAAAAAGGCAATTCATTGCGCAAAAGAAAGAAAGAAAGAAAGAAAGAAAGAAAGAAAGAAAGAAAGAAAGAAAGAAAGAAAGAATTAAAGCTGCAAGCAGCGTTGGACGGGCCCTCACGCCTCTGCGTGCGACGGGGTTACTGGCGGACGCTGCTCCTTGTGACCGTGCATCTGTGTGGCACTCAGACACGCAAATCATCACCAATGAAAAGGGAACTCCCTGCCAAGTTCAACGATACCTCACACAAGACTATGTCATACAGTTCATTAGCTGTGAAAGGGGGCGTGGTCAAAGCATAGGGGTCGGGTCAAACTTTAGCAATGAAAAGGGAACTCCCTGCTGAGTTCAATGATACCCAGTGGTGTAGTCTACGTGATACGCAGGTATACGCCGTATACCCACTAGGAAAAGTCAAGTATTTCCGTATACCCACTTACAAAAGCGCGATGATACGTAACAACATTGTTTGTGACAGAACTTTCTCACTTTCATTCATAACTCACCCCGTCTGTGTTGGGAAGCTCTGACATTTGGACCTTCGGCGTTTCCGTAGCCCTGGATCTGACGTGAGGTCACTAACGTTACTAAGCAACAACAAGTTGCATTCTTTGCGCGGTCTTTCCTTTCTCGCAACTAGTTAGTTACCTAGAGTTTGAACAACGTTTTATAAGTAACGAGATATGAAACGTTACTAAACAGACCTAAATAACACTACTTCAGAGTTTTCAAAAGTCTGTCACTGAAGCTGCTGCCACGTCGGGTGACGCTGCAGCTCCCAGATCATGATGACCCGATCGTTAACGTTACCGTTACAAAAAAACCAGCCCGAAAATCCTACCGCAACGTTACTGTTGCCTGGTAAGTGAGAGTAGCTTATATGATACCGTGTGTGTGTGTGTGTGTGTGTGTGTGCTGTCTGTCTATGTGTGTGTGTACCTGTGTGTCTGAGTACAGCAGTAAACAGAATACAATGTTTATATGTCCTTGTCTCAGATGATGAGAGAGACAGTGAGAACTCCTTCATTAGGTCAATGACTATGCAACATTAGAGTAAATTCTTAAATCTTAAATGTGCATTGCTTTACACAATTAAATGACTATATGGTAATGTTAGTTAGCAATGGTCAGATAATTAACTAAAATAGAAAGAGTGGAGCTTTTTTCTCCTTCGTCTGCTTTTTATGCATTTGTTAGCCATGGTGTTGAAGATTGTAAACAGTTTATTAAATACTTTTGAGTAAATGTAGGCCCTTATCAGCAGATTTTACTGCTAATCGATACAAAAGTTGTATGATGATGCTAATTATTAGTCATGGTTTTGTGTGGCAGTGGGGGGGGGGGTGTCGGTTAAATGGCTTATTTGTGTGATGTGATGTCCTGTTGCGTTCAGGTTCGGTTGCGTTTCTCAAAAAGTGTTGTTTTTCCAGGACTTTAAATAAACGCCATCAATACTTAAACGTCTGTTGCCCGTGTACAGTTCATATTCAGAAACGTCACAGTACCGACTGTCTGGGGTGTCGCTCTGGGACAGGCGAGTATGAGGCTGGGAGGGGAAAATCACAGTATACTCACTACAAAAAAATAGACTACACCACTGATGATACCTCACACAAGGGTCTACCTTAAGCAGTTCAAATGTTATGAAAGAGGGCGTGGCTTAAGCATAGGGGACGGGTCAAACTATCACCAATGAAGAAGGAACTCTCTACTGAGTTCAATGACACCTCACTCTACCTTATGTGGCGAGTGGGACTTTTTTGGTGTGGAGTGCCTTTTTGGCACGCTCAATGCCCAGACCCAAGGAGAACACCGACAACGCCAACCGGGGAATTTCACCCCGAGAATAGGATTTGACTAGCTCGATAGTTAAACCACCAAATACAGAAAGCTCACAGGAGGGAGACACCACCACCAGGGACACAGACACCACCACCTTCGGCACTCAACAACTGTGGGAGAAGAACATTCAATTATGGGGGGGGGGGGGGGTAGATCAATAAACCAAAGATAAATGAAAAACAACTTCAATCTAAGGCAAATCTAGGCAGCAAAGGTGACTTAATAGCTGCCTAGAGACTAACAAAAATAACCAAGATTAACAGATAAATCATATAGTTTCAACAGAAATGAAAGTCTTTTTATCAGAACTTAAACAAAAGAAATAGAAATTAACCAAAAATCACTTAATCATAATTTAACAAATAAACCCATAAGCATAGACCCAAATCTCCATACACATTAATAAGCACGGGCAAGCCAAAGAAAGGCAAAGCTATCGTCCGTGTCACAATCACTCAAATACAGCCCTGTCGGACACTTAGGGCACAAATCCTGGCACTGAAAGGTGCGTGGAGGCGTTCGAAGCCTGGAGTGAGCTTGTGTAGCTACAACCCGTTGACAGTCTATGGTTGACACAGAAGTCGGTTGAGACAAAACAGCAGCGTGGCAGGGAAGGGAGGGGCTAGTGCAGCTACCAGCGCAAGTGAAGCAGTTTACAACCCTGGCATACACAAACAAACCAAATTCAGTAATGGTTTATGATTAAGCAAAATACACGTAATGCCAACTGGTATACATACATACCCGTCTGGGAGCATCGCACAAATACACCGATAGTGCCGATACTACAGCTTACACAGAGCCTATAATAAAACGGCGGATTACTTAAACACTCAGCCAGGAAAATATCCAAAAAGAAGAAAGATTGGACCACCTACCAGCAGCAAAACTCAACCCAGTTCCGTTACAGGAAGGATCGGGTTTGTGACAGGGAGACACTGCAAAAGACAATACACACTGTGAGCACCACAAATCCTCAAAATCAGGAAAAAATATTTACAAATCAGGGAATAAGCAGAATAAAAAAGAACAAACATATTTAAGGGGAGACAACCCAGGTGAATAGGAAAAAAATGACTAATAGATATCAACATGAAACTTCCCCAGTTGATTACTGACATTAAGACAAAAATATTTTGTATTACAAGTTTTTAGAATTTTTATGTTTAAATATGCAAATAAGGTATTCTCATTAAATATGCGCTAATTCGCATATATTTCCAGAAGAGAAATCTGAACATTGGATAAAGCCAGATTCAAAATTATTGGTTCATTTTGTTGACATATTAGAGTCAAAAGTTTTTACAGAGGGGATTTTGGATATCTCTTTTTATCACTCCATTAATCAGAAAATACTGTCAACAGCCATAAAAAAAAATCAATTTTCACCCCATTTTTAGGTATAAAATATTGTATAAATCAGTCTCTGAATGATATATGAACAAACCCCTCTGTAGAAACCTTAAAAATATACAGTACATAAGAATACAACTGGAAAGTTTGGTGTATGTAATTGCTGCTAAAGTGGAGATTTCTGGCTCACAGTATGAGAAAAAAAACATTTTGAGAAATCGGACTTTAAAGATTTGTATTGTAAAATTCATACCTTTTTAGTGGAAACAACTATTTACAGACACAGTATCTTATCAAATCATTAGCAACAACAATATAAACCACCTAAATCACATCAAAACTTACAACACAGCATTTATGGCTATCAACTGAGCAGAACCCCAGTAAAAACAGTGTACACACACACACAAACGGTCCCATGTAGAACTGCCACCCTGCCCTAGTTACCGTCTACAGCCTAATTTTCCTGGCCTGCTTCATATGTAGGCCCCTCATCCAGTTCCTGTTGATGTCTTTTCACCTTTTTAGCTGTGCTCAGACTCTTGCGCCTATATTTTGCACTGGCAGTTGTGACGCCTCAGCTTTCGAGATCCTGAGCATATCAGTTTCTCTCATTGAATTGACCGTCACAACTGTGCTCTGAAGCCACAACTTCTTCATAACAGAAAGCATGGCAGAGGCCGCTTCATTAAAGGTGGAGATGGCCATACTTGCTGCTGCCTCAAGCATACTTTTCCCCACAAAGACTGTTTACAGAATTGAGGCACTCATTTGCATGATTAATACACTCCAATTTCACAATGTCATGCCCAGGGTATTGGTTCAGTGCAACCATCTCCCTAAATGCTGCACTATCCCCATCTGAGAGCGTCTCAATGTACCGCACCTGGTGGCGATTCACAGACCTGGCCCACATCCTCTTTGCTGACTCCTGCTCCATTGCCTTACTTGATCCTGCAAAGTTTTTTGCACAGTCACTGTGTGTCTCTTTCCAGCTGTCAAACTCTTGCTCTGTTATTTTGTTCTGTTGCTTAGCATTTTCCTTCAGGGCACAAGCATGACAATATGAGGATAGGACCTCGTGGTCTATTACCAGTCCCATAACGATGTCAATGCACACAATGCACACATAATGAGATCTGAGTCTTAATGATATAATATAATGAGTCTTATATTAAAGGGATATTTCACCGATTTAGCATTCAGCTTTGTATCAGTAGAAACCGGTAGTATTTCTGAATGACCGTGCTTCCCTCCCTCATGTCCCCCTGAAACGGGAGATCTCTGCATTGGGGGGTCTGTGTGTACCACCGGGATACATTGGTACAGATCGGAGAATATGCAGGAAACGTTATTACAGACGGAATACTCGGCACACTACGTGAGTTTCACCTGCTACGGAGACCAGCCCTCAGCCGATGCCGCTAACCAGGGTAAGGGACATCCAGAGCGGGCTAACGCTAGCCGGCCACCTGTCCCATGAATCCTGCTTGCAAGTGTCCGCTCATTAAACAACAAACTGGACTACATCCAACTTCAACGAAACTCCTAACGCGAGTTCAGAGACTGCTGTGTTTTTGTGGAAACATGGCTGAACAACAGTGTACCGGGACTATCCAGTTACCAGGCTGCTCGCACCGGGACTATCCAGTTACCAGGCTGCTCGCACCGGGACTATCCAGTTATCAGGCTGCTCTCGTCGGCCCGTTGAGGTGGGCTGTGTTAACACGGATTGGTGCAGAAATGAAATCCAACTACTGCTAACTGCTGGTGGAGCTTGTGACTGTTAAATGCCGACCATTTGACATTCCACGCTAGCTAATTCATGGCTGTGTTTATACTCGGTGTTTAGCTACACCAATGCTAGTATGTGTTAGCTGAACTTTACGGATGCTGCTTGCAAGTGTCCTGTTACAAGGTTTAACAGAACGGACTCAAAACGCCAGGCTCAAAACTCAGAGAATATTTATTCGGAGAAACAGGACAACATGCAAGGGAACACGGGGAAAACAGAGAGGCTGAAGTAAGAGTGGGTATAAGGCCTAGAGAGCTGGGTTAGGATGGCGAGGGAAGCTAGCTCTGGAGTAGGATGGCGAGGGAAGCTAGCTCTACAGTAGGATGGCGAGGGAAGCTAACTCTGCAGTAGGATGTCGAGGGAGACTCAGGGAACAGCTAGTGCAAAGGAGCTGGGGAATCCATGGAGGAGGCTCATTAGACAACAAACTGGACTACATCCAACTTCAACGAAACTCCCAACTCAAGTTCAGAGACTGCTGTGTTTTTGTGGAAACATGGCTGAACAACAGTGTACCGGACTGTCCAGCTACCAGGCCTGCTAGCCCTCAGAGCTAGAGATGCTCTGTCGCCAGGTAAAAGAGGTGGGCTGTGTTAACACAGAGTGGTGCAGAAATGTGGTGATTTGTATCCATTTAACTGCTAACTGCCGGTAGAGTTTGACTGTTAAATGCCGACCATTCTACATTCCACGCTAATTCACGGCTGTGTTTATACTCTGTGTTAACAGCCCACCAAGCGCTAATGCTAGTATGCGTTGAATTTTAGGGACCCTATAATGTGTGTGCACTAAATGTAGCCTGTTTCGTATGTCGTTTTTATATAATGTCGTTTTTATATATTTTAAATGTGTAACACCACTTGAGTCACGATGAAACGTTTTGTGTATGGTTGAAATGACAATAAAACACAGTTGAGTTGAGTTGAATGCCTGACTGTCTGTCTGTCAAGTGGTATGCGTGGCTTGGGAGTGGACTCATAAAGCAGCGAAGCAGGTGCATTCTGGGATTTGGTGTCTTTCATCCATATGAGCCAAAAACACATTTTCTGGCTTTTCTCGGCCTAGAAGGCACCAATTAAATTGTTTCACATTTCTACTACATAAGTGACCCAATTTAAAGATATATTCAGCTTTCCAGCGATGAAATATGCCTTTAATGACAGCATCTGCGTCCTCCCTCAGCAACTCTGCCACATCTGGGTCAACATCTGCATAAGCCTACCTGATCGTCTCCCTGGTCTTGTGCAGTGATTTCAAACCTCTCCCAATTTCGGTGATTGAAATTAAATGTATAGTGTATTACTAACTGTTCATCCATATTATACAACACAAATAGATGGAGGCCATAATTCATAATGCCACAAATGTTACAGAGAGAGAGAGAGAGAGAGAGAGAGACAGAGGCTAGATATAAGACAAGAGATGTGACGTTTCCCACACAGCCACCTGCAAATAAACAGCAAACCATGCCGGAGCAGAAGAAAAGAGTTTTTTCCGAAAAGTGGCTCCAAGATGTGCCTTGGCTAAAAACTAATGATAAGCACACTGAAATGTGGTGCAAAAAGCATCCACAGCTTGCAAACAAAACAGGTGCGTTTTATACAGGCTCAAAGAATTTCAACCATCCGTTGTTTGCCCTGCAGTGCCCTGCTACGCCATCAACTACTACAACTACTACTATTTCTAGTCATAGTTGCCACTGTTCATCACACCCCCAACCAATACCGCCTACCAAAAGCCTGGGTCTGTCCGAGGTTTCTCCCTAAAAGGAAGTTTTCCTCACTACCCGAGGTTTCTGCCTAAAAGGGAGTTTTTACTCGCCACTGTCGCAGTAAATGCTTGCTCTTGGCGGAATTACTGGAATTGTTGGGTCTTTGTAAATTACAGTGTGGTCTATATCTACTCTATCTGTAAAGTGTCCTTAGATAACTCTTGTTATGATTTGATACCATAAATAACATTGAATTGAAGTTGAATTTGTTTGACAAAGATGAAAAGAGCAAGGAGCACATTAACGTGGCACAAGCCATTGCTAATAAACAAGCTAGTCAAGAAGAACTATCCAGTCAACCACTTGCTAAATGGCGAAACAAGCTGAATGAAGAACAATGGCAAGCCCTGTGCAATATTTTTCTCCTCGCATTTCATAAATCTAAGCATACATGGTGCAGTGGTTAGAACACATGCCTTTGGTGTGGGAGACCTGGGTTCGATTCCCACCATGATCCATCAACCAATGTGTTCCTGAGCAAGACACTTAACCCCTAGTTGCTCCAGAGGCGACCTCTGATATATATAGCAAACCTTTACTAAAGCAGCTAGGAGTAAAAACTCATGTGGAGGAGGTACACAGCGCGAACCATCAGCGGGAAGTTGAGTCAAGTTGAAGTGTGCTGAATTCTGGGAGCTGCTTTTTGATGGATCTGAGGACATCACAAAAACAGAGCAGGAGACCGTTTACATTGCGTCTCGGTCCAGCAACGGAGAGTTTACTTCGGACTTTCTTGGACTGATTGTATTGGGCAGGGGCGCCGTATAGGGGGGAAAGGTTAGGACAATTCCAAGGGCCCCTGACTGACAGGGGCCCCAAAAAATAGGTAAAAACTAATATAAAATTATTAAACCATCATCATTCAGTATATATATTTGAAATATAATAATTAAATGAACGATCTCTTTGTTTTTACTTGTTTTTGGCAGTACAAGTTAAATATCCCCATTGTCCAAAAAGTAAACATCCATTTTGACCGACCACCCCCCTGTATCTGCATGAAATGGTTTGGTCCTGCCTTAGTGCACTCATGGTGTTTGTTTAGTTGCAGTCAGTAGATGCGCCAGAACTACAGTGACCACAATGTTGCCAAGTAACGTTAAATCAAAATCTGGTTTTCAAAAAAGGAAAGAGAGAAAAGAGAGAGAGGAAAGACAAAGGAAAGGGTGTCAAACTGTAACCCAGTTTTTCACCAAGAAAGGTGGGTATCCTGTAGTCTGTGAGTGGTATTAACCTGTTGGCTTAATGTCCATAGTGAAATAAGCTAGCTAGCTACAGACTAGTGTTAGCCTACATTTAATCACCATTTAATCAGTGCAGGGAAACGTTTAGCAAGATATTCATATTAAATCATTGTCCCTGCCCCTTTTAGCAGCCTTAACAACAGGTGAATCAGCAGCACCCCAGTCTCCCCCTAACTGGGCCCCTCCCTGTCCCAGTGAAGAAGGTGAGCAACATTGGGTTCAGTGACATATTAACATGCCAGTTAGCATCATTGCAGGGAGTCTGTGGGTCTCTTGCTCTTTTTACCATTACAAAAAAGAAAATGAAATATGTATTAATGACAGAAATTCAAACACATTACTAACAATTATTTTCTCACATAATGATAATTATGAAATAAAATAAAAAACAACAACCTGTACAATTGTCTGTACTTATGCTGGACAGTTGGAAACAGTGAGTAGTTTACCTGAGCCTGCATGTAAGATACAGACAATATTAAAATAATCCAGTTTGATTAATTTAGATTAAATTATGAAATGACATCTATAGATACAGACTTTATTACTCCCATCATGAAGGGCAGTTAAAATATTTAAGTTTGTTCATTTTTCTTTTTTTAAATCTTTCATTAATAATAATAATTAATAATAATAATAATTTTGTTAAGATAATTTTCCATTCTGTCAAATTTTATAATAGAAATACATTGAGACTCTAAAAAATGGCCTTCAGCACATTTTTTATGGTTGCTTTTAATCTTGCATTAAATAGTGAACTGCATACTAGACTTGCATGCATGTACAAATCACCAGCAGTAAATATTGTGCTAGTACTAGTAGTGAACTACAAGAAGGAAAACAGTTGCAAGTCTTTAATTAGAGTTATGTAAAGCTTTTGATGGGACAGTTAGGCCCTAGAGATGTGGTGACAACAGCTGCGCAGAGGGGGCCCAATTAGATTTTTTGTCATGGGGCCCAAAATTCCTGGCGGCGCCCCTGGTATTGGGTGCTGACCGAACCGCGCAGGCCATGACAGACGAACCTGTGAAGCTTTTTCAGGATGCAGGCTTGGATGACTGGACGACAAAGTTGGTCGCCATGTGCACAGACAGGGCTGCTGTTAACATTGGTGTGTACAACGGATTTGTGCCAAAACTATGCCAACTAGCTGCGGTGGGAGACTCCCTTGTGCACATTCTGTGCACCACACACACGCTGGAGAACTGCGAAAAATCAGCTGCTGCAGTTTTATTTACAAAAAGGTGGAGCAAAAAACACTGCTGTGCTGAACATTTTGTGTATTAAAAATGGGATCTTCTGTGTGAAACAGGGTAAGTGTCTTAACATCAGGTGGTCTGCATGGAGGCATGAAACACTGTTAAGAATATTGCTAGACAAATATCATTGCCAGCCATTGACTATTGGCAGCCATTAAAATGCAGCTGGCTTCAAGTGATAACAGTAACTTTAAGCATATTAGCACTGAGCGTTTTCAGTGTTTTCTGGCCAACATGCTTGACAATGGCAATATTTTGAAGATCTAGGTTTCAGAAGGAAAAGCTGACCATTGGAGAATGTAAGGATGTACTCATGGTGACCATTGGGCAGTTCACACTTCTGCTTGATTGGAATTGGAAATTATTTTATTTTGAACAGGGACAATGCACAAATAAACATTAAACTTGTTGAAACAAGAGAATATGTTTTGGGCCAGGTTGTAGCAGCAATTGCTAATTCTCACCTGTAGTCCCTGGGCAGGTATAACAGATGTTTTACTATTGTTTTAAAAAGAAATGAAAAAATTTAAAATAATGGATAAAATAATGAGCCTTGTTATTTAAAACAGGCAGATTTACAAACAAAATAAAATACAACAGAATAAAATACAACAGAAACAGGGAGGCCATCAGCCCATTTACTTTCTATCTCCTCCTCGCTAAACAGCAAACACAGTTTAGCAGCATCTTGAGCACAATAACATACAGTATAACTTTAGACACTCACTTACATACACACACACACACACACACAGATATATCACCTCAGAGATGTGTGCAGACTTGTTCGCTTAGGAACCAACTCTTTGTCATGGATGAGAAAGTATGAGAATCTGTACATAAAATATATTCAGAGGGAAGGGTATTCCACTGCCTCGTGGCCACACATGAGAAGGAGGATCTCCCAAATTGGGTTTTACGTTGTGGAAAGCTAAACTCCCCCCTTGTAACACTTCTAGTTGTTCGCACAGTTTTTTCAGAGCATAGTGTTACAAACTTTTTCAGAGGGGGAGCAGTAGCACCATATATGATTTTATGAAGCAAAGACACATTTGAGTGTTTTATTAAATTATTAATACTAAGTATATCATATTTAGCGAGTATTTGACAGTGATGATAAGAACGTGTTTTCTTATCATGGATCTTGAGACAGTTTTTAAACACAGATTCTAATGGTTTTATGACTGTTTTACATGCCTGAGACCAGGATGTAATGCAGTACGTAAAGTGAGGAATGATCATTGCATTTAAATAAATACAAGATGCTTCAGTGGTGAGAGAGTTTCTAATGTATCTAAAATTTACTAAATTAAATTTTAATTTATTACACAGTTTTTACACAGTCATTTACTAAAACGTCTGGGTAAGATTTTAGTATAAACCGGTTTGTAAAAAACATAGTTACAGTTTTTACAATATTTAATTTAAGACATGAATCCTGTAACCAGTCACTGACCTTGCTCATAACACTTGCTAATTTTTTGGCTACTTCTGTTGCATTTCTACCATGGGTATATAATACTGTGTCATCAGCATACATAACAATATTTATACCCTTGCAGACCAAAGGCAAATCATTGATATATAAGCAGAAAAACAGATGCCCTAAAATCGACCCCTGTGGTACACCCACAGTAGAGACAAGAGACGTAGACAATTTACCATTTATTTGAACACATTGTTTTTGATTTATCAAATAGGATTTTATCCAATTTTGGACATTTAAAGAGATATCATATTTGGCCAGATTATGTATCAGTATCTCATGGTCGACCGTATCGAAGGCCTTGCGTAAATCTAAGAATACTGCTCCCACCACTCCTCCTTGATCTAGGCTAGTTTTAATCTCCTCAATAAAGTAACAGCATGCAGTTTCAGTAGAATGTTTTTTCCTGAAACCAAATTGCATAGGATGGAAAATGGACTTCGAGTCCAGATGAGCTGATAGTTGTTCTACCACAATCTTTTCAATAACCTTTGATGCAGCTAGGAGAATACTAATTGGTCGATAGTTAGAGACAACTTGAGTATCCCCGGATTTATACACAGGGGTGACTATGGCAGGCTTAAGAACACTGGGAAAAATATTTTCATTAAAAGACTTGTTTATTATTATCGTTAGAGGCATCATAATAGATGTCTTGTGTTGTTTAAGAAAAGCTGTATCACAGCCATATATATCTTTGGCTTTACTATTTGATAGAAATGAAATTACATGTTCAACTTTCTCTGCATTGACTAAGGAAAACTTAAAAGCAGAATCATTACAGGTTAAAGCTTGTGTGCGTCGAATTATTGGTTTACTTAAACTCAATTCTCGTGCCGAATTTATGAAATAATCATTAAAACATTCCCCAATAATCTGGTCATCATCCTGGATACAGCCATCCACCATGAGTTTTAAATGTTTATTTGCTGATTTTTTCCTCCCAAGTAATTTATCAATGCTCTTCCATAGTTTTTTTGAGTTTCCTTTTGCCTCACTAATAACATTCAGAAAAAAATTTGCCCTAGCCTTTCTGAGTTGTTGTGTAACTTTATTTCTTATACTTTTAAAAATCAAATGATCAGTATTTAGTTTTGACTTTAAAAACTTTTTCAGAGAAGCATCCCTTTTTTTCATTAATTCCCAGAGATTTGTGTTAAACCAGGGTAAATTATATTTTTTATTTGTTTTCTTGTTCCTTTTCCTGGTGTGTTTTATTATAATGCCCTTGATGGTCAATATTAAATCAGCACAAGCTGGTTCACAGGGCATACTGCCAATGGTGTCATGCCAGTTTATTTGCTTTATTTCATTTTCAATGAAGGCCATGTCCTTAGGAGCGATAAAGGGCATGGAATTCCCCTTCACCGAATTCTGATTTTTAAAGCTTGGATATATAATCCCTCCACCTAGTCCTGGGTCTTCCCCGAGGCCTCCTCCCAGCTGGACATGCCTGGAACACCTCCCTAAGGAGGCGCCCGGAGGGCATCCTTACCAGATGCCTAAACCACCTCAACTGGCTCCTTTTGACGCAAAGGAGCGTCAATCTAGTCCGAGTTCCTCACAGATGACTGAGGTTCTCACTCTATCTCTAAGGGAGACCCAGTCCTACCTTCCAGAGCCTCCGCTGACGCCCAGCCGTCCAGAGCCTCCGCTGACATCCAGCCGTCCAGAGCCTCCGCTGACGTCCAGCCGTCCAGAGCCTCCGTTGACGTCCAGTCGTCCAGAGTCTCCGCTGCCGTCCAGCCGTCCAGAGTCTCCGCTGCCGTCCAGCCGTCCAGAGCCTCCGCTGACTTCCAGCTGTCCAGACCCTCCGCTGATCGTTCTCCCAGAGTCGACGCTGACGCATCTCCCAGAGTCGACGCTGACGCGTCTCCCAGAGTCGACGCTGACGCTTCTCCCAGAGTCTACGCTGACGCTTCTCGCAGAGTCTACGCTGACGCTTCTCCCAGAGTCTACGCTGACGCTTCTCCCAGAGACTGTGTTGGTCAGCGCTCCAGAGACTGTGTTGGTCAGCACTCCAGAGACTTTGTTGGTCAGCGCTCCAGAGAATTTGCCCTTGGTTGGCGCCCCAGAGACTTTGTTGGTCAGCGCTCCAGAGACTTTGTTGGTCAGCGCTCCAGAGACTTTGTTGGTCAGCGCTCCAGAGACTTTGCCGTTGGTCGGCGCCCCAGAGACTTTGTTGGTCAGCACCCCAGAGACTTTGCCGTTGGTCAGCGCCCCATAGACTTTGCCGTTGGTCAGCGCCCCAGAGACTCCTGCCCCCCGTGTCCAGTCGGCGGTCCGGCCGATTCCTGCCCCCCGTGTCCTGTCGGCGGTCCGGTCGACTTCTGCATTGGTCATCGGCCCAGCTGACCCGTCGCCTGTCATCTGCCCAGCTGACCCGTCGCCTGTCATCGGCCCAGCTGACCCTTCGCATGGTTCCGGTCCAGCAGTCCCTTCGCCTGGTTCCGGTCCAGCAGTCCCTTCGCCTGGTTCCGGTCCAGCAGTCCCGTCGCCTGTCTCCGGTCCGGTTGACTCGTCGCCTGTCTCCAGTCCGGCTGACTCGTCGCCTGTCTCCAGTCCGGCTTACTCGTCGCCTGTCTCCAGTCCGACTAACTTGTCTGGCTCCCCAGCTGGCCCTTCGCCTGCCTGGCCTCGGAGGGGATGTCGCCTTCGCCGCCGGCCCCCAGAGGGATATCGCCTTCGCCGCCGGCCCCCAGAGGGATATCGCCTTCGCCGCCGGCCCCCAGAGGGATATCGTCTTCGCTGCAGGTCGCCTCGGAGCCCTCGACGTCCTGCTCGGCCGCCTGAGGGGCTCCACCTTCGCTGTCCAGTTCGGCCCCAAGAGGGATATCGCCTTCGCTGCAGGCCGCCTCGGAGCCCTCGACGTCCTGCTCGGCCGCCTGAGGGGCTCCACCTTCGCTGTCCAGTTCGGCCACCTGAGGGATATCGCCTTCGCTGCAGACCGCCTCGGAGCCCTCGACGTCCTGCTCTGCCGCCTGAGGGGTTTCGCCGTCGCTGCAGGCCACCTCGGAGCCATCGACGTCCTTCTCGGCTGCCTGAGGGGTTTCGCCGTCGCTGCAGACGCCCTCGACGTACTGCTCTGCCGCCTGAGGGGTTTCGCCGTCGCTGCAGACCGCCTCGGAGCCCTCGACGTCCTGCTCTGTCGCCTGAGGGGTTTCGCCGTTGCTGCAGACCGCCTCGGAGCCCTCGACGTCCTGCTCTGCCGCCTGAGGGGTTTCGCCGTCGCTGCAGACCGCCTCGGAGCCCTCGACGTCTTGCTCTGCCGCCTGAGGGGCTCCATCTTTGCCGCCAGCTGCCTGGGAGTTCCCCTCTTGCCGAGGCCTCCCTCAGCTCCCTGTCCCTAGTGGTTCTCTGGTTTTCCCTCAGGCCTCTCTGGCCCTCTGTTTCCCCCGGGCCTCTCCGGCTCTCTGCCTCCTGCGCCCCAGCGCTCTTCGTTCCCTGTGCCCCAGCGCTCTTCGTTCCCTGTGCCCCAGCGCTCTTCGTTCCCTGTGCCCCAGCGCTCTCTGTTCCCTGTGCCCCAGGGCTCTCTGTTCCCTGTGCCCCAGGGCTCTCTGTTCCCTGTGCCCCAGAGCTCTCTGTTCCCTTTGCCCCAGGGCCCTCAGTTCCCTGTGCTCCAGGGCCCTCAGTTCCCTGTGCTCCATGGCCCTCTGTTCCCTATGCCCAGTGACTGTGTCCCTCCTCCGGACCCCCTCCGCCCTCCCTGGATTGCCTTTTTTCTCTGCTCTGTTTTTGTTTTTGGACATCTGGGATCTGTCCCTTGGGGGGGGGGGGGGGGGGTACTGTTATGGTTTTGGGGTATTTGTCTTATTTTGGTAGTCCGTTTTGTATTCAGTTCTGTTTCCTGTTTTATTTCCCATTCGGTTTCCTTTATGGTCTTGTCTAGTTTTACTTCCTGTCTTGTGTTTTCCCGCCTGTCTGATTGTTCTGCCCCACCCTGATGTATCTCACCTGTTGTATCACCTGTCCCTTGTTTGCTCGTTACCTCCTGTATTTAGTCTGTGTGTTCCCCTTGTCCTGTGTCGGATCATTGTTACTGTTTTTGGTTTTGTGTTCGTGCCAGTCAGTTTGTGTGCCGTTTCAGCGTGTCGTTTCCCGGTCGTGTTCAGTTCTGTCTTTTCGTCCTTCGAGTTTTTCGTCTGTGGTTCCTGTTTCTGGATTACTTTTGTTTTTTGGAGATCCTATTCTTCTCTCTGGTTTTAGCTTTTTGCCTGCTGCTGTCGGGACTCCCTTTGTTTGTTGAGTACTTTGTTTTTTTTATTGTCAAAATAAATCCTCAAGCTACATTACTCCAGCCTGTCTGCCTGCTCTCTGCATTTTGGGTCCTACTTTCCCTGCAACACCATAACACGTGTGACAGTGCACCTGACCCCAGCGGTTCCTCCCACAGGTGGTGGGCCCATGGGATGGAGAGGGAGGTGCTTTTGCTTTTTGCTTTTTTGGGCTGTGCCCGGCCGGGCTCCGTGGAAAACCAGGCGCTCACTGACGAGCCCTCCATCTGGGCCTGGCTCCAGACGGGGGCCCCGGGCTTCCTCTCCGGGCAGGGTAACTCTACCTCTTCCTTGTTGAATCATAGGGTTTTTGAACCATTCTTTGTCTGGCCCCTCACCTGGGACCACTTTGCCATGGGAGACCCTACCTGGAGCACCAAGCTCCAGACAACACAGCCCTCAGGTTCATAGGGACACACAAACCTCTCCACCACGATAAGCACCCTTTGGGTTGGAATGTAGGGTTTGACCACGGCTTGGAAGTAGGAAGGAGCCGTTCCTTTCATTGTCCTGTAGGCCAGGACAGGACTCCAGCTTGTTCCCTTTGGTGGCATAATACCGACCTCTCTCAATCCCCGCCAATATAAGGCTTTGGAGAGGGGAGTGGCAGAGCTTCTCCAAAAGTGAGAAATATCAGCAGTCTCTCACTTGAAAGAGTAAAAATCATGGGAAGAGAGGTAACGAGCAAATGTGTTTTAGAGGTATGAGACGTCCTTTCCTCTGAAGCGTCACAGTAATTTGTTAGCTGTAGGGGCGGAAGGGACATGGGATGTACCTCTAGTGTTTCCCTTCCCTTTGTGTGGGTGTGTCTTGCTTGTTCTTCCCCTGTCTTGTCTGTGTGTGTTTGTCTGGAGCTGGGTGGAGCTGAGGTCACCACACACCTGCCAGTGGTCTGCAATCAAGCCACCTTCGCTCCACTCTGCATAAAAGCCTGGTTCAGCTCTCCACTCTTCGCCAGATCTCTTAAGATTTCTAACTTTGTTACCCTTGTTCTTTGCTTTATCTGATCCTGTCTCCATGTCCTGTCACTGCATGAAAAGTGGGATCTTTGTCCCCGTAAACGTCTGTAAATTCCCGGAAATCCCCCTAATTTTTGGCAGTTAATGACAATTTACAGGCAGTGAACGTCGCGTTCGTCTGTGCCACAAATTGTCGGAAACGAACCATGACGTATGTGGAGAACCCCTGTGAAGGTGTGAATGGCTCGAATTAGCATATGAATAGCAGCAACACCACGCCTGGCCAGAGAGTGTCTGGCCTGGCAGGAATTTATATAAATAAATATATATATATATATATATTCATATGATATGCTATTATGTTGTATATTCATGTCATTGTTATGCTATGGACTACACTGTATTACCATCAAGGACTTGAATGTATTGAAGAAAAGAAAATTTGCCAGGATCGTGATGTTTATTCAAAGAAAGAGCTTTGTAACATTGCCAAAATTAGGAACATCCTGTCTCAGAACGATGCTGAAAAAATTAGTCCATGGATTCGTTACTTCCAGGCTGGACTATTGTAATTCCTTACTATCAGGATGCTCAAATAAGTCCCTTAAGACTCTCCAGCTGATCCAGAATGCTGCAGCGCATGTACTGACAAGAACTAAGAAAAGAGATCATATCTCTCCTGTATTAGCTTCTCTGCATTGGCTCCCTGTAAAATTCAGGATTGTAAAATCCTCCTTCTGACCTACAAAGCTCTAATTGGTCAAGCACCATCATATCTTGAAGAGCTCATAGTACCTTACTGTCCCACTAGAGCACTGCGCTCCCAGAATGCAGAGTTACTTGTGGTTCCTAGAATCTCTAAAAGTAGAATGGGAGCCAGAGCCTTTAGCTATCAGGCTCCACTCCTATGGAACCAGCTCCCAGTCTGGGTCCGTGAGGCAGATACTGTCACCACATTCAAGAGTAAACTTAAGACTCTCCTCTTTGATAAAGCTTATAGTTAGGGAGTGAGGAGTTGCAGCATCTGCCTATAACAAACACCACCTGCTTCTCTGTCCCAGAAATGCTTGTTACTAACCTAGCCCTGGGAGCTTGCTCCCCGGAGTCTTTCTGTTTCTTTTCACCCAGGATGACTGTTGCCGTGGTTCTGCTGAAATTCCCTGCTATGCCGTGCTGCTCCCTGCACTACTACAACCACTATTTCTAGTCACTGTTTCATTATCTATACTGTGATACACCCCAACCGGCACGTCAGACACCAC
Organism: Gymnocephalus cernua; assembly: GCA_023631565.1. Lineage (NCBI taxonomy): Eukaryota > Metazoa > Chordata > Actinopteri > Perciformes > Percidae > Gymnocephalus > Gymnocephalus cernua. The sequence continues at coordinate 25,546,269 of CM042444.1, forward strand.
CTACCAAGAGCCTGGGTCTGTCCGAGGTTTCTTCCTAAAAGGGAGTTTTTCCTCGCCACTGTTGCACTGAGTGCTTGCTCTTGGGGGATTTGTTGGGTTTTTTGTAAATTATAGAGTGTGGTCTAGACCTACTCTATCTGTAAAGTGTCTTGAGATAACTCGTGTTATGATTTGATACTATAAATAAAATTGAATTGAAATTGAATTATCACACAACAAAGACAGCCTACACAACAAATGGGAAGCTCACGGAGAAGCCCAAAATCCTACAACACCGTGGAGTGTCTGTTTGCCGCCTCGGAGCTGTAGGTAACTGGAGGCATTCTGTCTTAATTCGGTCCGTTTTGTAGACGTCTATGGTGCGTCACCCTGTACTTTGGGTTGCCTCTAATCTCGACTGCAGCTCGGTGAGGTCCTGGCTGCGAAAGGACGGAGGTCGCACAATCCATCCAGCACACTCTGTCTCGCTTCCAGCACTGTAAAAACAATCAATAAAGACAGTCAGTACTGAGCGATGCACTGCATATGGACACAACACATCTATTAATGCACCTGAAAAATAGTCACATTGACCAAAACAGATCTAATTATGTCTTACCCTCTTAGTTCTCGCTCGACTCTCTCCACAGCTTTACCTGAAGCTCCTGCTTACTGTCTTGTAACATGTCTTACGGGCAGCTGGAAAACAATGAAATGAGAGTGGTATGAATAAAAAACATAAGTCACAGTAAAATTAAACAAGGGAGGAGGAGAAAACTGTAAAAATCACTTACACACAATGGCGTCATGGTCATCATGTAAAACTGGACTTGCAGACGTACAGCAGCTCCGAGCAAATAGGTCACGGCCTCGTTGTGAGGCGAGGTTAGTCTGTAAAAAACAAAATGTACAGTTAAGATAGGTAAATATTAACATATCTATTTCCTTATACAGCAGAATGAAAGAAATCATATTCATTAAATCTTACCCTTGTTTGCAGCGAATATTTGTCTCCGAGTTGTGAAGACGGCGCTTCCTGTAAATTACAAGACCAAAAAAACACTTTTATAAAGCAACACTGGCTCTGCCTAATAATGAGTAATGCTGAAAGCAGCCAGGCACACAACACTGCTCGTGTTTAAACTTGCGTGGATGGTGGAGTTTAAAACATTACTGCCAAAGTCTAAGTAGCCTGTTTAACATCCAAAGACAGTCATTGTACTTCTCAAGAGTTAATAAACAGTACAGACTAGCTCGCCGTTTCATTAATAATCATATACTTACTTTGTCTTTTCCATTTCTGTGGGTGCATCTTTACGGAGCCCCGGAGGTGATATGGAGGGAGGGAAAAAAGGCTCCAACAACTCCTGTGTGTTTCCTAGGTGCGTGGTTGTGCTCCTGTGATAAGCAAGTGAAGTTTGACAGAGTGTACAGACCACTATTTTACCAGTTTGCCTGAAATACTCCCATACTTTGGAAGCTTTTGCTCTAACTCTTGGAGTCATCTCCCTCCCTATTTTTTAAATCAGTGAAGGCGGGGTAGGGGCAGAGTGATCGAGAAAAACAAAGAGGAGCAGATTAACCAGCAGGGCGCAAACAGCGCACAGACTGGTGTGGAGGTGAATTACAGTGAATTTTAATGGAATACTGGGAACGTTTAAATAATCAGACTATCCAGAAATCCAGATTATGAGGCCATTTTAACAGCTTCATATACCATTAGACATGTGAATGTGGTGCTGAATTTGCCAGTATTTTAAGAAGACAAATGGTTGGGACTTTTCCATGCAATGAGACAGCTGATATGCTTTATGTAAAGCACAGTGTTTTGGTGTCAGCAGAAAGACTTGTCTTAGAAAACTGTACAGTGGTGCCTCTGTCTCCATTCCACCAGACAATCTTGGATGAGCCTGACAGACATGCAATGTTGACAATGTATCATCAGATGTACCCTTGTGTCACTGACGTTGACTGTTTTGCCATGACATGCAAACGGGTAACATATCTGAATGTAACTTACTCAATTGATGGATCTAGAGCAGAAAGGTCAGCATATGTATATGCTAAGTGGTGTGGAAACACTAACAGTTTGGAGGAACCCATCCTTGACCCTCTAGCAGAACTACGACCAGCCATTATAAACATGTAATTGCACAAGTTTCCTGGCTTCATCCCCATCCGGACAGACATTTTTATGGAAAGCCAATAGAAGTTTGGGGCCGACAGGGAACAGACTTGTCATACCCAGCATAATTTCTGCCTTGATGTTGTTTGCATGGAATGCATATTTTGAGCCTGATTAAAACTGTGTTAAAACAATTAAAATTGTTGAAATGCAGCCCATGGGCCCACCACCTGTGGGAGGAACCGCTGTGGTCGGGTGCGCTGCCACACGGGTGGCGGTGAAGGTCAGGGGCCTCGACGCACAGTCTCGGTTCTGGAACCGTATTCCTGGAGAGGGGTTGGACTCTTTTCTTCTCCGGAGTTGCCCAGGGTGTGAGGCGCCAGGCGGGTGTGGGGATACTCACAAGTCCCCGGCTGAGCGCAGCAACGTTGGAGTTTACCCCGGTGGACGAGAGGGTCGCCTCCCTACGCCTATGGGTTGTTGGGGGGAAAACTCTGACTGTTGTTTGTGCATATGTACCAAACAAGAGTTCAGAGTATTCGGCCTTCTTGGAGACCTTGAATAGAGTCCTGTATGGGGCTCCGGAGGGGGACTCCATAGTTCTGCTGGGGGACTTCAACGCACATGTGGGCAATGACGGAGACACATGGAGAGGCGTGATTGGGAGGAACGGCCTCCCTGATCTAAACCAGAGTGGTTGTCTGTTATTGGACTTCTGTGCTAGTCATGGATTGTCTATAACAAACACCATGTTCGAACATAGGGATGCTCATAAGTGTACTTGGTACCAGAGCACCTTAGGCCGAAGGTCAATGATCAATTTTATAATCGTTTCATCTGATCTGAGGCCGTATGTTTTGGACACTCAGGTAAAGAGAGGGGTAGAGCTGTCAACTGATCACCATCTGGTGGTGAGTTGGGTCAAGGGGTGGGGGAAGACTCTGGACAGACCTGGTAAGCCCAAACGGGTGGTGCAGGTAAATTGGGAACGTCTGGAGGAAGCTCCTGTCCGACAGACCTTCAACTCACACCTCCGGCGGAGCTTTTTGTGCATCCCTGTGGAGGCTGGGGGCATTGAACCTGAGTGGACAATGTTCAAAGTTTCCATTGCTGAAGCTGCGGCAGGGAGCTGTGGTCTTAGGGTCTTAGGTGCCTCAAGGGGCGGTAACCCTCGAACACCGTGGTGGACACCGGTGGTCAGGGAAGCGGTCCGACTGAAGAAGGAGTCTTTCCGGGATATGTTATCCCAGAGGACTCCGGAGGCAGTTGCAAGGTACCGAAGGGCCCGAAGGACTGCAGCCTCTGCCGTGAAAGAGGCAAAGCAGCGGGTGTGGGAGAAGTTCGGAGAAGACATGGAGAAGGACTTTCGGTCGGCACCAAGGCACTTCTGGAAAACCGTCCGCCACCTCAGAAGGGGGAAGCGGGGAACCATCCAAGCTGTGTACAGTAAGGATGGGACGTTGTTGACCTCAACTGAGGAGGTAATAGGGCGATGGAAGGAGCACTTTGAGGAACTCCTAAATCCAGCTGATGTGCCCTCTTTGTTAGAGGCAGAGGTGGAGGATGACGGGGGATTGTCGTCCATTTCCCTGGTGGAGGTCACTGAGGTAGTCAAACAACTCCACAGTGGCAAAGCCCCAGGGATTGATGAGATCCGTCCAGAAATGCTGAAAGCTCTGGGTGTGGAGGGGCTGTCTTGGTTGACACGCTACTCAACATTGCGTGGAAGTCTGGGACAGTGCCAAAGGAGTGGCAGACCGGGGTGGTGGTTCCCCTGTTCAAAAAGGGGGACCAGAGGGTGTGTACAATTACAGGGGTATCACACTTCTCAGCCTCCCTGGTAAAGTCTACTCCAAGGTGCTGGAAAGGAGGGTTCGGCCGATAGTCGAACCTCAGGTTGAAGAGGAACAATGCGGATTCCGTCCTGGTCGTGGAACAACGGATCAGATCTTTACTCTAGCAAGGATCCTGGAGGGAGCCTGGGAGTATGCCCATCCAGTCTACATGTGTTTTGTGGATCTGGAGACGGCAAATGACCGGGTCCCCCGGGAGACATTGTGGGAGGTGCTGCGGGAGTATGGGGTGAGGGGGTCCCTTCTCAGGGCCATTCAATCTCTGTATGACCAAAGCGAGAGCTGTGTCCGGGTTCTTGGCAGTAAGTCGGACACGTTCCAGGTGAGGGTTGACCGAAAGAACGAGATCCAGGGTACAAGCGGCCGAAATGGGTTTCCTCAGGAGGTGGCTGGCGTCTCCCTTAGAGATAGGGTGAGAAGCTCAGTCATCCGTGAGGAGCTCGGAGTAGAGCCGCTGCTCCTTCACGTCGAAAGGAGCCAGTTGAGGTGGTTCGGGCATCTGGTAAGGATGCCCCTGGGCGCCTCCCTAGGGAGGTGTTCCAGGCATGTCCAGCTGGGAGGAGACCTCGGGGAAGACCCAGGACTAGGTGGAGGGATTACATCTCCAACCTGGCCTGGGAACGCCTCGGGATCCCCCAGTCAGAGCTGGTTAATGTGGCTCGGGAAAGGGAAGTTTGGGGTCCCCTGCTGGAGCTACTCCCCCCGTGACCTGACCATGGATAAGCGGACGACGATGGATGGATGGAAATAAATTGTTTTGTGTATTTTTACATAACATTGGTCATTGCTAATGACATACAGAGTAATTAATCTAGCAAACTTTCATGAAATAAATCAATTCAAGCTAAAATTCTGTAATTCTGAGTCTGTAATTTGGCTATATGATACCAGAGATTTTCTTAAAATTAAGTTAATACCTTTCAGAAAAATGTCACCTGGGTAAAACTCCCCCTGCAGCTACCCTGATTTGCATTTGTATAGCTCACAGCATGTTCATTTACATGTTAAAGCCTCCCCTAGAATTAGGGGGAGGGGGCGTCATGGGGGGACAACTGCCAAGCAAGGCCCACGTCAATTTCCGAAATTTTCCGGCAGTTTTCGGTGTTGCCTGCAAATTGCCGTGCGCAGTCGTAACCCTGAAGTTCCACGGCAATCTACAGTGCCGCATTTTTCATGCAGTGTGTTCCTCAGACCCCAGTCTCCAGTCATTTCCAACCATATTCTAATTATTTTGTGTGCTCCTTCTTGTTATGAATAAACTACTAAAATATATATTTTTCCTGTGACACGCAAACCAGCTCAGATGTATTATTATTTTGTCTGTGTTTGCCAGTCAGCGGCCAGTCACAGCAGGCCATTGCAAAAGATGACCTTTGAAAGACATGTTGACCAGCGGTAAAATCAAATAAATCTCACACAAAATAAATAACTTGATCTCTCCTGCTGATTTCCTATGTGCCTTGTAGCTCACTGTTGTCTCCATTTATTTGGATGTTTGCTGTCTGTCTGTCCTTTCAGACAGGTCAATACTCCTTTCATACTCTCTGCCAGTGACCTAGTCTAAGGGAGGAGCTCATTTGTTTGAGTGTCTTTGTTCCTTTTGCTGGCACAGACTTATCTTCACTTTCTTTTAAAGGGTTACTACCATTTTTTCAACACTATTGTCCTATGTTTTTGTGTCTAAGTGACTGATGGGAAAAACAATCTTTGAAATTAGTCCAGTATTAAGTGAGATCGCTGCAGTGGAAAAATAATTGTCCAGCTTGTATTTACCTTCAAAATAAACAGGCTCAAAACTAAATGTAACATTACTTACCGGGAAAAACTATACAGCAGACTCCTTGAGTTTCTTGTAGTACCACCGAACACTGAACATGCCAACTTTAATTGACCAAAATGTTCGAATTAACTAGTAAAAACACACCGTAAGAGGGTCAAAGTTTAGAACAAGAACACGGACAACAACAGCTGACTAACAGGTCGCGAACAGTCAATCACAAAGTAAGATAAGATAACATAACATAAAACTTAATTGTCATTGCACAGAGACCCATACAACAAAATTGTGAGTGCCACAACTGCAGGTGCATTAAAGATAATAAACAAGATAGACAATCAATAGCTAAAAACAAGAATAATTTAAGACATAAAAACGACATACCGCAATAATATTACAATAATTATACACATCATTATTGTAATATTATTGCGTTATGATAAAGGCAAGTTAATGGTTAAGTAGCCATGCCCTAAAACATCCCATGCTTCATCGCCTATTGTCGCCTACAGAACATCATTCTGCATTGAAGAAGACTCAAAACTAGCGATTGAGACCATAAACTAATTTTGAAAATGTTTGCTGGGGTAGTAAATCAAGTGAGAAGTGGACTAGTGGGTCATTTTCCCATAGACTTCAATAGAAACCAACCTCTTTTTTTGCAACCTGTGTCGCCCCCTGCTGATATTCAGATAGAATGCAGGTTTAAGGCACTTCAAGATTCAAGATTTGCTTTATTGTCCCACATCATGGGAAATTAGTCTTGGGCACTTAACCCATGCTGCAGCCATAGTAAAAACAAACAACACAGACAGCATGTACAAACTACAGATACTGTACAATTCCATACAACAGACCGTACGGTCCTGATTTACATCACTTTGCCGAACCGGATGCTCTGTCCATTCTTTTTTGATGGTCCTGCACTAAAGAAACACAAACAGGAACAGGAAATATCCCCACAGTGAAAACTGAATGACCACATAATAAAAACCTGATGTATATCCTCCTCCGTTCTCAAAAGATTTAAAAGACCCATACACTTCACAGTAGCAGTTTAAGTGAATCATTGAAGGGTCTGTTAAATGTAGTCATAGAGACTTCTTTCCTATATAGGATCTTCTTTTGTGCTACAACTGATGCTTGCTAGTCATTGCATATTTGTACAAATACAGTTTAAAGAACTAGCAGGCTTAAGTTCAAGATGAAACAACCGCAGTGCACTAGTTCAAACGTAATTTTCAGTTTGAGATTATTAGGGTTTATATAGAAAACATCTGGAATTGATCAACTAGGGGCCTGTTCTGACCTGGTATTAAAATCCGATCTGAGTGATCCGATCGCAAGTGGACAGCTCTAGGTGCGTGTGTTTTCACCTATCTGTAGAATGTGTCTTCAAATGCGTCCTGCTACTTCCTGCTACACCCTGTAGTGCCCTGCAGTGCCCTGCTACTTCCTGCTACACCCTGTAGTGCCCTGCAGTGCCCTGCTACGCCATTAACTACTACAACTACTATTTCTAGTCATAGTTCCATTATCTTTATTGTGACTATTATTGCCACTGTTCAGCACACCCCCAACTGATACCGCATACCAAGAGCCTGGGTCTGTCCGAGGTTTCTCCCTAAAAGGAAGTTCAATTCAATTCAATTTTATTGATAGTATCAAATCATAACAGGAGTTATCTCAAGACACTTTACAGATAGAGTAGGTCTAGACCACACTCTATAATTTACAAAGACCCAACAATTCCCCCAAGAGCAAGCATTTGGTGCAACAGTGGCGAGGAAAAACTCCCTTTTAGGAAGAAACCTCGGACAGACCCAGGCTCTTGGTAGGAGGTGTCTGACGTGCCGTTGGGGTGCATCACAGTATAGTAAATAAACAGTGGCTAGAAAAAGTGGGTGTAGTAGTGCAGGGAGCAGCACGGCATAGCAGGGAATTTCTCAGCAGAACCACGGCAACAGCTGGAACCATGATTTTGGTGCCATCCTAATCCCAGGATTTCATCCTGGGTGAAAAGAAACAGAAAGACTCCGGGGAGCAAGCTCCCCAGAGCTAGGTTAGTAACAAGCATTTCTAGGACAGAGAAGCAGGTGGGCCGGGCTAGGCAGATGCTGCAACTCCTCACTCCCTAACTATAAGCTTTATCAAAGAGGAGAGTCTTAAATGTACTCTTAAATGTGGTGACAGTATCTGCCTCCCGGACCCAGACTGGGAGCTGTTTCCACAGGAGACTTTTAGAGACTCTAGGAACCACAAGTAACTCGGTATTCTGGGAGCGCAGTGCTCTAGTGGGACAGTAAGGTACTATGAGCTCTTCAAGATATGATGGTGCTTGACCATTTAGAGCTTTGTAGGTCAGGAGGAGGATTTTAAATTCAATCCTGGATTTTACAGGGAGCCAATGCAGAGAAGCTAATACGGGAGTAATATGATCTCTTTTCTTAGTTCTTGTCAGAACACACGCTGCAGCATTGCAGCTCGTGCAATGCTGAGTTTTCCTCACTACCTGAGGTTTCTCCCTAAAAGGGAGTTTTTCCTCACCACTGTTGCACTAAATGCTTGCTCTTGGGGGAATTGCTGGATTTTTTGGGTCTTTGTAAATTATAGAGTGTGGTCTAGACCTACTATCTGTAAATTGTCTTGAGATAACTGTTGTTATGATTTGATATTCTAAATAAAATTTAATTTAAATTTAAATTCAATTGAGATAACTGCAGAACAGTGTAAATTAATAACTTCTTATTTCTGTGCATGTATCATCAAATGTAAAAATCTGGAAATATAGCCATTAAGCTCTTGCACAATCATGGCCTCGTCATAACTATAATACTGTTTATAACAAAACCGGCATGAAGACACGTGTCTTACATCTTCAAATTGTATCTTGGGGTGGGGGACACCACTAATTGATGCTGTGATTTTGGCAAGGTGTTCAATCAATCAATCAATCAATCAATCAATCAATCAATCAATCAATTGTTGTAAACATAAATACTGCGGTGACCCCTGTGTGTAATGCAGCATGCTGGCACTGCTGGAGGACTATAGCAATGGCAGAATCAGGAGAGAAAGTGTCTTCAGGGACCATGACAATTCCCTGGCCAATGATGATGATTGACTAATAAGCCAGTTTAGATTCCCTACAGGTGTGCTCTTGGATCTATGTACTGAATTGGGTCCAGTATTAGAGCGGGCAACATGCCGGAACCATGCCATCCCGGTCCAAAACCTGGTCCTCACCACTCTGCGGTTCCTGGCAACCGGCTGTTTCCAGCAGGAATTGGCAGACAGGTACGTGTTTTATATAAATATTATATATATATTCTTAAACTTCATTACTAAGATGTGTCTGGATACAATATAATTGTGTTCAATCTTATAGGTCTGGTACAGTATATGGAAGCCGTCCCTGAGTGCCAAAATGCCTGCCGTTTTGGATGGTATTATTAACATAGCTAGTCGATACATCAGGTTTCCCTACACAGTGCGAGATCAGGCCAAAATGAAAATGCAATTTGCAGCAATGTCCAGTTTCCCTAATGTAATGGGTGAAATTGACTGGATGCAATGGCCCGACAAATTTGTTTATGTTAATAGAAAGTATGTTCATTCTGTTATTGTGCAAGTCATATGTGAATCTAACATGACCCTCACAAACACTGTGGCACGCTGGCCTGGCTCAACACATGATTCCTTTATCCTGACAGAAAGCAGTGTAGGAAACAGACTACGGCAGGCATCGAACGTGATGGCTGGCTTCTGGAGTTAACAGGTAGAAATTGTAAACATTTGTCCTGGTGTTATAACATTATGACCCTAAACCACAGCCCTGTGCCCGACAAGAGGAATATCAACAATGCAAGAGTTCGTGAGCATGTCATGTGGCATTTGTAAGTAAGACAAAAATCAAGGTTCATTTTTTAACTACATCTTTTAATAATTGTGCAATTTCTTGCATTACTTCTCTCATCTGAAATTTTGTTGATGGTGTTTATTGTGTCTCGCTGTAGCTGCAGAACGGTGTTAAGTGAGCACCCGACCACTTCCATGTATGCCATGTGCACAAGGTGCCCCGCTGATTGAAGCCAGGCGCTGTGCAGCTGCTGAGGACCCCTCCTGTCCACCCACCGCTCCAGACTCTTGGAGGACTGGAGGTCAAACAATTTGCAAAATGACTTGTCCCCCACACACACACACACACTGAATGTTCAATAAAAGTTTAAAATCTGTTGTGTTGTCTCCCTCCTTTTCCGACACAATCCCACACACGCTGGCCTCTCCAATTATGGCAACGATTTTGCTGTCTTGATGTGAGCTCAGGTGTACTTGGGCCCCCACCAGTTGCAGATACACTCTGTTTAAATCTATATGAATATAGATGTCTTTACCATAAATTGGTGCCTAAAAATGTATCAGAATGCAGAAATTGAAGAGGACCCCCCACCCACTCCCCTGCTTTATGTGTTCCCCCAAAGGCCAATTCTGAGCAAGGAAAAACTCTGAAGTACAATCACAGACAGCCATAAAATACATTTAAATTGCAGCGATAGATGAAATGAATAACAGATGAAAAGATGGAGAACCAGACAGACAATATGTGCAATGTCAACAGAGAGAAAAACGGACAATAGAACAAACAGACAGTGACGACAAAGAACAACATACTGTAGAGAATGACAGTAACAGCATACAAATGGGTTAAATAGGCAGTATGTGTAAATGTTATAAATGTGTGCTCTTTAAAAAGTAGCACTGTTTGCCAGTTACTTACATTAAATATTTAAAAATATGTTACATAAGGTAGTGCTTATATTATTTCACCATCTGTACACAAATGTAATTAGTGAATGCATGGTGGGGCTGCATGGGCTGATGTGGCTACAGTTCCAGGGCTGAATTTTGTCCCAGTCCGCCCCTGTTTGTCATGACTCCAGCATCTTGAGCCTGTCTTTCCTGTGTTTTGCTTTCACTCTAACCTGAAGTCTGCTTTGTCCTGAGTTTCCTGAACACATCCTGGATGATTCTCCAACTACGCACACCTGCTGTTATCTGCACACCAGGTCCTGATTATCATCTCTGCACCATATAAGCCGTGACCTGACAGCTATTCCCTGCTGGATTGTTAGTGTTACCGTTGATCAGCTCGACTCCTCTGCTTCCATTTTTGCACTACAAATAAATACTCACCTTGTTTTCTCCAAGTTAACTTGTCCTGGTCTGCTTCTGGGTTCCTGCACTAGACAAATCGTGACACTGTTGAAAACTGTGAAAATATTATTTCTCAACTGTCTCAATACAGCGTAACTGTCCTCAAAATCTTTCCTCCCTAGCTTTTCTGGAGGCAGAGTCACAGATGACATCATTGTACGGTATTGCTTGGCCAGCTTTGTTATTAATACTATTAACATGTTTTTTATGTAAAAAAACACTCGATTGGACCTCGGGCCAGCCCCAATGGCAGCAGCAACACCTTGCCACTTGCACTGCTTTTTGTTATTGGCTGCCACATAATGTGGTTTTTCGGGCCTCCACTTCCCATATAAGTGTCTCTATCCCAGTTTCTGAGAAGTTACTATTCTTAGTTTTTTTCCCACCTGTCACCATGATTCACAGTAAAGAAAGAGCAATTGCATGCCAGGGTCATTAATATACTGATCAGCATTCATGCAGTGCTTTGCATTTACTATTTATGGTGTATGGTGTGCAAGGCAGGATAAGAGGCTTATTCGTGTATGCACACTTGTAGGTAATCTGTGATTCAAAGGGAACATTGCTTACAGTTTTATAAGTCAGAATTTTTTTTGGCGTACGCAATTTTTGGCTTTTGGGCGTATGTACACTTTAAGAAAGGATCCTAGACAGTTTTTTAAATGAGACCCATGGTGCTTTAGAAATTCCCTGTCCTTTTGGTTTGGGGGTTGATAGTGGTTTAATTTTATGGCGTGGTTTAAAGTTATGGCATTAACTGCTGTTTTCATACTGTTTTCTTTGGTACATTCACAAGATTATCCAATCCATCCACAATAACTCCCTGTCAAAGTACAGATTTCTGGATGTAAAACACAGAAATCATGTCAAATGAACGTAAAATGACCCTCTTTGACAGCCCATTAATAGTATATTAAAGCCCCATTGTGTGTCCCGCTAGTGGTGTGAAGCGCGCTTCCGCGCCACTGTCCAACATGCACTCCAACTACCACGGCTGTAGATGGCCTTTTGCAATACGTACTTTCAACTGCGTGGCGAGAGAGAGTTGATTGCGATATATGATCTCAATGCTAGATGGGAGTAATTGTTACACAACGTAGCTTAAAAGCTTTAGGCAATTAAATTTATATGATTATCCAGTCTATTTACAGTAAATTCCTGTTTAATACTGGTTTTCTACTGTACAAAAAAGCAACTATCTAATATATCTACATACTTTAACCATTAATATATCAGGTTTAATTTATATAAACAGTACTTTATAGTGATTAAACGCAACTATTCAATATATCTACAGACTTATCCCATTAATGTACTGTATGTTTACTTTGTAAAGACATTTGACAGTATTTACAATTAACTATCCAATATATGCATCAGAGACTCTTCAGAGGGTAAATATTGAGGAAAATGGTGGTAGGACTAGTCTTTTCAAGTAAGGTTCTTCAGAGGCTAGGCATTAGCATTTGGAGAATACGTACAATGGAACAGGCTAGCAAGTGCACGTCATTGCGTGCCTGCGTCATTTAAAATGTTTCGCCTCCACATCCACTGTGCATTTGTTTTGTTGAGATGAAGAAGGTGAATCAGCATCAGTCTGTTTGCAGGAGGAGAATATGCTGTCGGCAACTTTACCCGCAACGTGCGAAGGTAGGTAACGTTACCAACACTGATAGGCTATTTTTATTTTTTTTATTTTATTTAACCTTTATTTATTCAGGGGAGGTTCACTGAGAGGCAGCCTCTCTTTTGCAGGAACGCCCTGATCACATTCACACAGTTCCCCATTCATACCTGTAGCGTTAGTTCATCTGCGCCAGCGGCAGTAGGCTAAATAATCCTCAGTATCATTTCCAGTCAGTTACATGTGCTGTGGGAAGTAGGCTAATGCACACACCTCGGCTCTGCTGTGTGTGTGTGTGTGTGTGTGCAGCGCAGGCATCGCTGTTCCATACCTATGTATCTTCCAAAAGCCAGCAGCAACACAAGCTAGTCACATGAACCATCCAATGTATGTTTTATATATCAGTTAATCTGTTATACAGTGCAATAGTAAGGGTACAAGCAGCCAAAATGGGTTTCCTCAGGAGGGTGGCTGGCGTCTCCCTTAGAGATAGGGTGAGAAGCTCAGTCATCCGTGAGGAGCTCGGAGTACAGCCGCTGCTCCTTCACGTCGAAAGGAGCCAGTTGAGGTGGTTCGGGCATCTGGTAAGGATGCCCCCTGGGCGCCTCCCTAGGGAGGTGTTCCAGGCACGTAAAGCTGGGAGGAGGCCAATCTCCAACCTGGTCTGGGAACGCCTCGGGATCCCCCAGTCAGAGCTGGTTAATGTGGCTCGGGAAAGGGAAGTTTGGGGTCCCCTGCTGGAGCTGCTCCCCCCGCGACCCGATACCGGATAAGCGGACGACGATGGATGGATGGATGGATAGTAAGCTTTGTTAACCAGGTGATGATTATGACTTTATGTAACCAACCAGTATCTGCCATGAAGGTGTTATAACTAGTTTCCTAGTAGATAAACTAGCCATTATGTTTTCTACAAAAGGATACAGCCCAAGTCTGTGCCCACAGCAAAGATGAATCTGGCCCCCCTATCTGCAGTACTGGGCCTCAGTGGCAGGGTCCAGTCCTTCTGACTACTGCGGTCACGCCATCTGTGCTTCAGAGAAGCGCGGTCACGCCATCTACGCTTACAAATATATTGCGCGTCTACACGAGGTTGCGTGGTAGGCTCAAGTTGTATGCGCTTGGTGTCGCCAGACTTCATAATAAAATAAATAAAATCAAATTGTTTTCTGCAAACTGTTACACATTATTGTTCCTCATCTCACTGACTATCACTGTGGTGATTTTCATGTTGTTCTACTGTTTTATTTGTTAATAATAGCCTGCCAAAGTCCTATACCATAGACCTGGCTATACAGCAATATTTAATAATTTCATAAAACATTCAAATCAAATTGTTTTCTGCAAAGTCCACCAGATTATTGTTCTTCATGTCACTGACTACCACTGTGGTGATTTTCATGTTGTTCTACTGTGTCATTTTTGAATAATAGCCTGCCAAAGTCTTATACTGTATACCTGGTTATACAGCAATATTTCATAAATTCATAAAAAATTCAAATCAAATTGTTTTCTGCAAACTCTAGCATAGTAGTGTTCCTCATCTCACTGACTATCACTGTGGTGATTTTCATGTTCTACTGTGTCATTTGTTAATAATAGCCTGCCAAGTAAAGGCCCGTTCACATAGGACGCAGCATGCGCTGCGCTGCGCTATGAAACCCATTATTGTGTATGGCTTGCGCGCACAACAGCTGATCTGCCGCTGCGCTGAGCAAAGCGCAGCGCAAGCGGCATTTTCCGGCTTGCCGTTCTCGCGCGTGCCGCGGCCAAGGTTAAACATGTTGATTTAGTTTTTTTCAGACACGTGACAGCACGTCACAGCGCACAGCGGCTGCTCTTGCGCGTGCCGCAGTCAAAGTTCAACATGGTTCAACTTTGACGGCGGCAAGCGCAAGAGCAGCCGCGGTGCGCTGTGACATATGTCACTAGCACCCTATGCTTTCAAAAAAGAAAAACAACACAGAATGCACGTGGATCCACAAACGGAACAGCAAGAGCACTATTCCATATATGTTAAGTATAAGCATTACTGATCTGAGAAATGCGCCAAAGCAATGGAGAAGAACTGTAGCCTACTGTTGTGAGCTGCAAAAACCAAATACCAAGTTGATTAGCCTATATATGGCTCCATACAGGTACTTGTAAGATATATTTGTATTTGTATGTTTACATTATGTAAAATATGTTTGGACTGATTGACACGTCATGTTCGTTTTCATTGAAGTAGGTAATATGCCTTTACACAGAATAATTACCCATTAACAAGCGTACGTAAACTCCAGTTTTGGAGGAATTAATTGTACTACATATGTAGGCTATTAAACAAAGTGTTTTCCAGAGTATGAATGGATGATGATGAATGTATGAATTTAGGCTCATATCTTAGATTTATTATACCCGACTGCAATGACTGCAGACCTCTTATGTATGTAAAATGCAATGACACGTAGTTTTAAAATGCACCATCTTATTTAGAAATTAAAATAATCCACACGTCTTCATCTTCATTTTCTTCATTTATTTATTTTTAAACAGGGACAATGAGTGCAGTGTCCATAACCCACGTAAAAAACGAAATTTTCCACAATAGACATACATAATAAACATATTAATGGGAACACCTACTGTTCTAGCTATAAAAAAATGGCAGAATCATCCACAGTGCATGATATTTCAATAACCGCTTCATACGCGCTTCATGATGACGGCGATGAGTTGTTAACAGACATTCACAAAGACGTAAAGCCCAGCAACAATCTATGAAACATGACTTACGCCCCACTGTTGCTGTAATAATTCCTGAACGGTTTTGTTCAAAGCTGAAGATGCATCTGTATTTGACAGATGACAGGTGGAGGTTGCTAGTGACAAAATATTAGCTTTCAGTGCGATACCATCACTTTGTAAATTACGTTTAATTAAAAAGTGTTTCAACTGTCCCGGCTCTCCCCTACCCTTCATTCATTTACAGATATGCTCCCAAATACACATCAGTTACTATACATTATGTGAACATGTTTGTTTTAAAAGAAGACATTTATTTATTTGTTTCTATTTAGAGGAGTGTAAGAAAAGGTGGAAGAACCTAAGGGACAGGTACATAAAGGAGAGGAGGCAACAGAGAGACAAAAAAGTGGTGCAGGGGTAGACCAACAAAGTACTTGGAAGTACTTTTCCATACTGTCTTTTCTGGAGCCACACGCCAGGGAGAGACACATTGTAGAACTGGGGTATCGGAATGTTGTTTGTATCCGGGAAATCGTAGAACCGACTCTCGTCAGCAGACTGTCAAATTGCTCCCTGTTGAGCCAAAAGTAGCCCTGGAACCGGTCGAAATGCGGAGCTCCTTCACCAGCCGGAATTCCCCCAACTGCTGTCTGGACCTGAGGGTCTCGTGCACCCACACCCTTGTTGCTGCGGCTGCCTTCCTCCCTCTTCTCCTCCTCTCAATCAGGGCAACTGCCAAGGCTTTCTTTTGGTTGACAGAAAGAAACCTCTTCGCCACCAAATCACAGGTGTACCGTATACACAATGTCGCATGTAACGCACATCTGATGTCAACACCGGACGCAGACGTGACGTGATTTAAATATTGTCGCATGTATGACGTAAATTTCGTAACTCTGCCTCTTCTGCGCTGAGCCCCGCGGCAAGCACAACGAAAGTTATTTTGGGAAAAGGACAACCTAGCGGCGAGCGCAGCGCATGCCGCGTCCTATGTGAACGGGCCTTAAGGGTTAATGCCCGACGAGGTGTCCATTGTCAGGTATTAATGGACGACGGCGAGGCGTGCGCGTCGGACGGTTCACCGAAGTCCATTAATACCTGACAATGGACACCTCGAAGGGCATTAACCCGCTTATACCATGGTCACTTGCCAAATAACATATTTTTAAAACTTTATTTCACATTTTAATTAGTTTTACAATCGAAATCTAAAGTTTTTACAAACAATAACGCTGTTTCCCTCGTTACGCCTGGCGGTTTGACTAATACCTGGAACAATCATTCCCATCCATCAGGTTCTAATGCAATGCAAACGTTGTTCACTCCTCCAGGAAATAGGAAAACCTTAGATACGACTTTGCCACCCTTAGCAACCGGAGATGTTTATAGTCCGCTCAGCTGATAGAATCCTTCAGCTCAACTACGAGCCAGAAAGCTAACGCTATGCTAGCAAGATCCAAAGTCAATAACATTGTGTACAGTTGGCAATCAGTAAAAATTATTTGACAGTATGTTAAACAACAAGACAAGCTAGCTATCAGCCATGTCATTGTCCCCAAAACAATATAACGACTTTTACGAACCGTTTGATCCGCGATGTGTAACGTTACTGTCGGCCGCCGCAGCAGCGCAGCCTGGAGTAGCGACCTGAACAGTGAACGGGATGTGAGATAACGTTATTCTCTGTGAAACAAAATCAGTCCAGAGGGGAAATATAACTTACTACTTGCAGCGTGTGTGTTAGCGCCATCCTGTGGTGTTCAGAGGACGAGTTGGATATGACAGATCCACATTTCCTTTTTGATTTAATGTAGCGCATTGATTTAGTTATTGATTTAACGGTAAACAGTCCGTTTCACCGGGACACCTTTACTAGGTGTCCTATATCACTTTTTTATGGACACCCAGCAGCCAATCAGAATCGAGTATTCACACAGACCATGGTATAAAGTCCTATACTGTATACCTGGCTATACAGCAATATTTCATAAATTCATAAAAAATTCAAATCAAATTGTTTTCTGCAAAGTCCACCAGATTATTGTTCTTCATGTCACTGTCTACCACTGTGGTGATTTTTATGTTGTACTACTGTGTCATTTTTGAATAATAGCCTGCCAAATTATTATACCGTATATCTGGCTATACAGCAATATTTCATAAATTCATAAAACGTTCAAATCAAATTGTTTTCTGCAAACTTTAATAATTACCTGCCAAAGTCATGACCAATACTGTTTGTATACATATACTGTATATTGCAAAAGCAACAAAGAAAACAATTCAACAGCCATAATTTCTGTGAACCAAAACTTAATTTATTCTTTAGAAGATATGGTAAAGGGAAATCAATGGACTCCATGACTAACACTGACTAATACATGAACATGTATTTTGCAACATACTCCAAAGTACCTATGAACATTTATGTAAGATCACACATAATTAGTGCAGATTTCACAGTTCCACTCTTCTGCAGTGGTGTCCAACGCTTTGTGTGGGACAGACACACAATTGGGGTGGTACCAATTATTGCAGTTGCTGCACTGCTCCATCACCTCTTTGTAGTGTGAGGTCCTGCAGATGCAGTGAACCTCCACTTGAATTGTTTCCCTTTCAGGTTTTGCTTGGTTTTTGTTTGTAAGCAAACACTGGAGCCTTTTTGTTTTGGAATGCTCTGTTTGTCTCATGTTCCTTTCCAGAAACTAGCACGCCTCTGGTTTGACACCATCGCCCAATACCGTTGCAAAAGCCAATGCAAAAGGTCCGCTGTATTTTACGGCAGGCTTTTTAATGTCGAAATGGGGTGTTTGTGGACGAATCAACCAAGATAGTTTTTGTTTGGTCTGCTTGGTTATGATGGTGTTGAGGCTGTAAACACAAAGCTCATTGGGTCCACAGAAAAGGTTACTTGCTGTTATCCAGTGGTTGTCATTTATATTCAATATTTGGACAAATGGTGTCTGTGGTGTCCCAACCACACCTCCTTGGTGGAGACTCTGATACAGTAGGCTGGACTGAAACCCATCTATATGAGGGAACTTCTGCGAAATGTAAAAAGAAGCTGCATCCACTTCATCACTGCTGAGCCAAGTGTGTGGGTGCAGGATGCTTAGCATTTGTCTCTGTTTAAGCACTACCTCTCCCACCAATTTAGTGGCTTGGATCAAGTCCTTTGGTGAGTGCCGTATCCTAAGGGGTCCATGGGACTTTTGCTTTTGTGCTCCATGCGGTTTCCGCCCTTTCTATGAGATAAACACCATAAAGAAACATTTATTTTAATGTGAATTATTTGACCTGAATAGGCAGCTCCAAATTATGTTTTATTAACATATTCAGGACTGTGGATGAGATCAATTAAGTTTTCTTTTGATAAATCTGTGTTTAGCTTATTATTAGTAATTTCACAAAATGGAAATCACAATATTTAATTTCACAAGCTTATAAATATATTTTAACTTATTTCGTGAATTGTTGGCATAACTAACTTTTGATTGTCAAACTATTGCGACTGTAAGCATCTTTGTCTTGGCTGACTGTCTTCATGTCCTGTGCTGCCACTGATGGTTTTTGCTGTTTGCTGTCAGAAGAAGCTGTGCCGGTTGTCCCTAGAGCTGTAGGCATCTGCTTTATTGAAAGAAAAACATTGACAAATAGAAATGTATTTGAAAATTGTGTTAAGTAATGTATCCAAATGTGCTTAATGTTATACCGCTGTTTTTTTTAATTGAAATGGCTTGTTGATGGAGGTAACATAGACTCCTCTCCTGTTTTGCTTTCTCTGCCTCCATTTCTCCTTCAGGATACGGTGCTCCTATGAAATTAAATGAATAGTAGACTTATTATATATTTGTACAAGTTATTTTTTGTTGTTGTAGTGAAGTGTCAGCTAATTTTATGAAAGACTTGGAATTTCTGTCCAAATGTCATGGTAATGACCCAATAAGGCCAATACATTTTTATTATTTTGCATTACAGTAGGGCGGTGAACAGACAGACAGTTGCACAGATGCAGGGATGTAAAATGCATCCCCAGATAAGCAATTTCTTATGTTCAATTTCTCTGTATTTTGTGAAATTGTAAACATTTTTTGAAGAATAACATTTACCAAGAGACATTTAAATACAATATAATGCGATTGTTTTACCTTTCTTTTAGTGATACGTTCTGCATCGCTAAATTCCCTTAAAAGTGCAGTGTGTGTGTCTTTGTAGGTCTTTATGAAGTCATCAAGTCTGGTCAGTCGTCTTCCTTTAAAGCGAATTTTCTTCAAATCCCACTGACTCTTCTCCATAATTCCATGTGTCTTATTGTCCTGAGTGACATTCTGATAAGACAATAAAAGGGCTATAGTATCTTAACTAAGGACTCCGAGTAAAGTAAGTAAGTAAGTTCAGACATTTAAACATTAGATTGCATATATTCATCCAAATTATTCCACACCTGGCATTTTTTCTTTGAAATCTTTGAAAATTTCTTTGAGAATAGATGGTATGGAGGTCCTTCATCATGCCTGCCCAGGTCCCGTGAAGATACAGTATAACATATTATTTTTACATCTTTTTTTGTTCATCTTTTAGGGAAACTTCTCTGCATACTCTACATTATATCTACACAGTATTTAAAACAACATTTGTAAAAAGCTGAAAGTTATCCTGATGGTGAAAGCAGAGGAAATATGAGACCACAACTGAGAAGATCCACACCCCATGAATAATTGCATATTTGCATAACAAATTCAATGTGATGGGCAGACTATGCCCATGCCTGGCAATGGGTCCAAAAGTACTACAGAAATCTGACAAACCTACTACATGGTCATGTCAATTCCAACTTTACTGCTAAATTATTGTAGTAACCAAAGATATCTTTAAGTTTTTCTGAGTGACTCTTTCAATAACAAAAGTGTAACTGACCCAGCATCATGCTTGTCCAAAGAGCTGCATGAGGCAAGAAGTATGCAGCCAAAGTGGAGATGAATGTGTCACTGTAGTACACATTTGGATCCCCTTTTTTATCGAGGGGTGCAGTGCCTATGACCTCCATGAAATGTCTGTGAAAAGACGTCTGACTGAAGGTGTCCTAAAATATGAAATTTTGCATGATGTCCACATGAGTGATTTTAATCAGGTTAACAGAAGACATGATTTCAAGACATTTTTCATGTTTACTGTGTACCTCAAGGTCCTCAGGAACAATGCTGCTGTCATCAACAGCTGATTCCCCAATGGTGGTCAACAAAGTCTGGATGTTGTTGAAGTGCTTCTCAACATTTTCAGAGCTGCATGGGCTTGAGAAGATGACAGTGCAACTAAGGAGCATTTCATCAAACTCAACAATGGAACTTGCTGTGGTCAAAAGTCCGAAAACATGCATGGCCAGCTTGTAGTTCTTGGGTGCACTGAGAGAGAAATAAAAATAACAACATTGTCATAACTCATGAATATTTTGTTGCCATCAATTTGATTATCTGTTTCATTAAAAAAAAAAAAAAAAAAAAAAAAATATATATAGATATATATATATATATAAAGGTTCTACTTACTGCTTTTTACACAGGGATTTAGCATTTTTCATTATATGGCTTAAACAGCGGTGGACAATAGGAAGACTGAAGTCTTCAGTGGTGCCTTTCCCTGTCAGTATTTGAAAATAACTTTGGAGCAAGGCATTGAGGTTAGTTTGGTAGAAGATGAGTGAGATTGCTTGCATGAGGACCATGGATCCATCACATATGATCATGAGTGGACTGATGTTTTTGTGTCCATATTGCTTGGCATGATCTGTCTGGAAAGCACTAAGAAAATACATCATAGATGAGGTGGTGTGGTCACAGGTCACAAACGTAGCTGCTGGAAAAGGAGAGGAACCCTTATTTGGGTTTCCACCAGCTCGTAAACGTAAAAAAGGACCTGTGCTGTGTTTACTTTTCTTCACAATGCTTCCTGTTGCATCAAGATATACTATATCTTCTTTACATCTTTGGTGGAATATGTCAATGCTTTTCTTTGACCAAAGCATAACACCCTTAGGATGAAGGATCACTTTCTGGATAACCTCATCTGGCTCATCTTTTTTTTCTTCTACCATCATCTGGAGACTGAGTGTTTCATTTTTATGTTTCCTGTCCTTCATTCTTTGTCTCCAGGAAATGGATTTCAGAACACCTGGCGATGGTGCCTCATCTCGACAGCCAGACTCTATCACAGATTCTGTAAGGTTTTCCATTTTCTTAAGATAGAGTGCCCTTGGTAGTGTCGTTTACAATTGCTGATTTATTTCCTTTTGGTCATCAGCTCTTACCGGTCACCTTTGCAGCTCTGTTTTACTGTGAACTACCATGTCACCACTGAACGACACCTGTGCTTTAAGCGTGTTCTCACTGTGCACAACAACATCAACTTCTACAGGGCAGTCAGTGAACAGGCAATAGCCAGAGCATTTAAACGCAGGTGTGTTCCTGGTTGATTCTTGTAATTTAACCCTGTGGCCTGTAAAAGCAAAACTGCAATGTGGATGGATTGTGCGAATGCCTGAAGAGATAATGTTAGTCCACTGCAATCCCTTGAAGTGATCCTTTTTTTGTTCTTTTCTTAGTTTTTTCCAGGCAGTTTGAGGAATAAAAAAAAGAAAGAAGGTGGTGCAGGAACACTCTCTGTAAAGAATTCATCTTCTTTGTCAAGATTAACTTCATCGTCAGTATCACTCCAATTGTCACTGTCTTCCACCTTGGGATATTTGTTTTGGATCTACAAGAGAATAAACAGTAATAATCGAAAGTCATACAATATATAATTTTAAATCATTTAATTTGTGTTTCAACATCTGTGTTAGTTTTCTGGTAGTAAATGTGTAAAAGTTTAAATGTAAATAATATAATCTCATCACTTACATCTTCCTCCAGCTGACCATTTTTCATTTCTTCTGCAGTGTCCACTGTTAAATCTTCATCCTCTTGTATTAAGTCCTCCTCCCTCTTATGTTCTTTTTCATCTTCCTTTTGAAATGTAGTCATCTCTTGTGTAACTTCTTCCTCCTTTGCGCCTTCAATCTCTGGTACATCTTCCTCTCCATCTTCCTCTTTTAGCGCTGTCTTCACCTCAATTGAGTCATCTATCTTTACATCCACCGGCCCAAACTCTTTATTTTTTTCAGATTCTTTCTTTCCCTCTTCTGCTTTTAAATCTTCCTCATCTTGTATGATGTCTTTCTCTTTAATATGTTCTTTTTCATCTTTCTTTTGAAAATCACTCATGTCTTCTTCCGCTTGTGCAACTTCAATCTCTGGTGCATCTTCCTTTACATCTTTGTTCGTTTTAACATTTTTCACATTTTCATTTTTGTATGCCCTTTTTATTTGATATCTATTTGGGGATGTATTTGATACACCCAAATATTTGCAGAGTTCTGCCCAGAACTTGTGGTCTTGAAGAAGACATTCCCCTGTTTTTTGCTCAGATAATGACTCGTGAATCTCTTGGATTTGTTTGAAAATATCTTCAAAAGATATGTATCGTTTTCTGGACTGTAAAAGCAAATTTCTTTGTGTTTTACATACATAATGTCAATAACATAGCAGAAATTAAATTGTAAGCTTACAATTTAATTTAGGCCTAATGCTAAAAATGCTAAATTACTTCCATTAAACTAAAAACATGATATTATAGTTCTTACCTTTCCAAATGTGTGGAAGACAATTCTGTATATAAAATTGAAATAAAACACACACTTAATGCTTTTCTTTACTTGAGGATTGAGTATTTTTTACATTTTAAAATATTATCCTATAATGTGGTTTAGTTGGAGAGCTATTTGATATAGTGCTTGTTACATCTAGTTACAGTAGGCTGTACTGTACATTCTTGCACCAGTAGGCTCAGGAAGAGCTTCTTCCCTGGGCCTGTGACCCTGCTGAACTCCATACCACAACTCTAATTGCACCTATACCTGTTACAGCACTGCTTCAGTACTTTACTGGACATATTATTTGCACTATTTGTATTTTGCACAGACAACACCTGTTTAATATTGCTCTATATAAGCAACTATATATGTTGCTATACTGTGCAAAATACATGTTTCATTACTTTGCATAATGACAATAAAGTTGAATGTAATCAAATGTGATCTGTAGTCATATTCTCAGGAAACGAATGATAACAATCATATTAATTACAAAGAAGCACTAAACATTATTCAAAACAACCACGACAAATATATTTGAAATAAGCATTGAAATAACGAACTAACCCATTTCTTCGTCCTTTTGTCATTACTATCTTCTGATCATGTCTGTTTCGCTCGCTAACATTTAGGCCACTATAGCCTTAAGTTTCGAAACTAACAGTTTTAACAAACTATAGATTTGAAAAGACAATATTTTTGGAAAATAAAAGGTATTTGTATCTTAAAAGATAAAGTGAAGAATAAGGAGGAACTATCGAAAATAACACAGTAGAACAACATGAAAATCACCACAGTGGTAGTCAGTGAGATGAAGAACAATAATCTGGTGGAGTTTGCAGAAAACAATTTTATTTTATTTATTTTATTATGAAGTCTGGCGACACCAAGCGCATACAACTTGAGCCTACCACGCAACCTCGTGTAGACGCGCAATATATTTGTAAGCGTAGATGGCGTGACCGCAGTTTCTGACTGGGGTTGAATTTTCTTGTTGTACTTTTGTGGAACGAATCTGCCTTTAACCTTCTAGCAACTGTCAGGCAGCGAACAATATGCTACAAGCTACTATTACATCTAACGCTGTAGCAATGGAAATGACAAAACCAATTACTCAAAACCAAGACTCAATTTGTTCAACCTAACCACTGTTGCTTTTACACAATACGACATACATTAACACATGTGAAATGGCTACAAGACGATTCCCATTGATGTATAAAAAGTTATAAATCCTCTATCTGTTGTAATTGTAAATATAGCCTTTTAAGTTCTGCTGCAAGAGAGCCACAGCACTACACCGGAGCAATATTAAATGATTGACACGTCTTTCAACCAATCATCCTAGCTTAAACATTACCATCTATGGTCTTTTTAATCTTTCTAAAAGTATGCGTCCAATTGTAACGCATGGTGAGGTCATATTTACATAAATCAGCAGTTTCAACCAGTCGCTGTCATGTTCCAAGAGGGTGCTGCCCTTCAACCAATTAGAATGCCAGAATCTTCTGTCGTTTTTGTGGGCGTATTTCACGACTACTCCAATCACACGCTCGATTCAGTCAAGGTTGGGTTCAGTGCAGGAACAGAGGAACTGCTGCTGTCACTTAAAAAAGGTATGACTGAAAATGCTTATGGTTTGGTTTAGTGAAGTTCGGACTTTTGACGTGTTGAATGTTATAATGTATGAATGCATGCATTTGGTATTGAGGCAGTTGTATTATTATCCAGCAGATTCATTTAGCCCCTTTGAAAACTCAGGCTGATCTATTATCACTTGACAGTTTAGCAGCTAACAGCTAGCCTGGTAAGTTAACGTTTAGTCAGTGCAGCCAGTGTAAGTTAATGTTAGATGAATGAGCTCTGTAGGTTACCCTGTCCCACTCTCCGCTCCAATTACGTCTCTGCTAGGATGGGCGTGATTCCTAAATGCTAGTAAGCTAACTGCTGGCATAGTGGGAAAGGCTACAAATGACTCGAGGGGCTAACTAGCTAGTGGGTTAACGTTAGCAACCCTAACTCTTGGTTGGAGGATACAGCCTTGGTAATACCTCACTTAACGTTATGCTATGTTCGAAATTAAGCCCCGACGCTAATGTTACCTTGCTTAAGATATAGCTAGAATGTGTTCACTGTTTGAACCAATTCAGTTCAGTGTTCAGTTTGCTGACATGAAACGTTAGCTACATGTAAGACTTGCCAGACAGGAACAGAAATTGGCATAAGATTGCCACGATCGTGACAAACCACATTGCTAACTGTGTCATTAACGTTAGCCTAGGGGTGTGTGAAATATCCCCACTTTTAATGTAAGCTATCTCAATTTAAGCGAATTGTGTTAAATTAGGCTAGGACAGGAACTCGTGACTACAGTCAGTTACATTCATTTTTAAGAAATAATGTTTCTGATGATTTTAACGTTGCAGGTTTCAGAAAAGTAGAGTTGGTTCTACAACCAAACTGTGGTTGTCCTGAAAACCACATGTTCAACACTGTGTCATTATTGACATTTTTATTACTGATGATAACTGAGCCAATATACAAACCTTTCTAAATTAAACTAAACCAAAGGTGTGGAATTGTTCACAAAATTCAGGTTCAGTTTTGTATGTTTTTGGTACAGAGGGGGTCAAATTGCTTTTCATTTATTTATTTGACAAAATTTGCCGTAACAACATTATGGCTCAAGACATAAGGACCATAAACACTTCTTCATTGTCAAATCTATTGAAAGTATAGTTTTTCTAATTGGTGCAAACAAACTTTTTTAAATTAAAAAAAATAAAACCCATTAAGTGCAACATAACACAGACTCACACTGTTTCTAAAACAGCACTGCTCTGTTAATTATATTTTTGTCTGTAAGAAACATATCAGAAACACATATTTCTGTTGGAAACCCATACGTTTCACCTTCAATAAAAGAAAGTAAAACGCTGTGTTTACTTTTCTATTCTGCTATTCTTTTATCTAGATTTCCCACTACACAGCTAACTCTAACAACAGTGTGTCTTCTCAGCCCAGTTGTCCATCCAGCACCATGGGAAAGAAGAGTCGAGTGAAGACTCAGAAGTCGGGGTCAGGAGCCAGCGCTGTGGTTTCCCCCAAGGAGACGATGAACCTAATCTCTGAACTGCTGCAGAGTACGTTTACCTTCCATTTACATTGGGAGAAATCTATTTAACTCACTCATTCCACATTCCAGTGGTTACAAAGTTGTTTGGATTGTAACTTAAATGAATGAAGAAACATCTAGTATTTGGTTTAAAGACATGTTGGGACCTAGAAAATTTGGAGCATATATGGAATGGTGAGCTAAGTCCAATTCCTAATTTAGCCTACTCTGGGAGAATGCCTTTTTTTGTTTAACAATAAAAAATGAGAATGAGATTTTTAGTTACTGCACACATTGATAAGGTTATCTGGCTTCAATGCCATGTGTGTTTTCCATGCTGCAGTAAAGGAGTGCTATGCAAATCTACTTGTAGTGTTGTGGTGCTATTAAGGTGTATTTTACAGCAGACAGTAGTTCAATTCAATATTTATAGTATCAAATCATAACAGGAGTTATCTCAAGACACTTTACAGATAGAGTAGGTCTAGACCACACTCTATAATTTACAAAAAAACCAACAAATCCCCCTGTCCAACAGTACATGGGATCATTTGTTTTTTTAGTCAGAGGTCATTCTTTAATTTGTCTTTCATGTCTCCATGTGGCCAGTGCCTGAATTGGACCCAAAAAATGTGTCAGTACCCTAATTTAGCAGTTGCATGTGTCTTTGATATATTGACATGCATATTTCGGTAATACATCACTTTAAAGCTACATTGTGTAGGACTTTCCCCCATCTAGCATTGAGATCATATATTGCAATCAACTGCTCGGACCATGCACTTCAAATTACGTATTACAGCTACGGTAGCCTTCACGCTTCAAAAAGCCTGTCCTTTGCTTTTTTAATATCCTTATTCTTTTTTCTGGGCGAAGAAGAAGACTCCTATTTTATTTAATAAGTTTATTTGTCAGGGACAGTGTACAAAATACATTAATCTTACGAAAAGATGCTTTGTACCAGAGTTAGCTAATGCTAGTTTCCATCTGCAGTCCCCGGGCAGGTGCACACAATATTAAAACATTACATTACAAATAACTGTCAGTAGCACTAACACAGACATGCAATATTACTTAAACACTAATCAGATGTATAAAAGAAAAAATACTCAAAAAACCATTACAGCCTAAAATATATACAACATAGTCAAAAAATTTACAACAACTTTAAGTGTGTTAATGTTCACATAGCTGGTTATCGAGGATATATTTCTTTAAGTTTCGAGAGAAATTATTCAAATCTACAGACAACTTTAGACTGCCTGGGAGTTGATTCCATTGTTTAATGGTTTTAAATGAGAAGGCTGTCTGTGCAAAGGCAGAAGATCTTTTCGGGATAGTACAATTTCTCTGAGCAGTCGAGCGGGATGTTCTGGTCGTATGTTCAGAATAAAGTTCTATGAATTTTTTCATTGAGGGTGGAGCAATATTATTAACAATTTTAAAAACGTTTTTTAAATTTTTATATCGAATTATTATTATTACTATTGCAGTGACGATAGCGAAGGGCTTTTCTATCAAGCACCTTTAATGCCTGATTATAGACCGATCTAAGCGGTTTAAGTGTAGCCTCGTTGGCCTGAGACCAACAGGATAAACAGTAGGTGATGTGTGGAGAGATCATGTCATTAAAATACATGAAAGATGCTTCAATTGTCAAACTATTCCTAATTTGTCTAAAGATAGATATATTATATTGAATAGAGTTGCACATTATTTTAATATGTTTTTTAAAACTTAGAGTTTGGTCCAAATGGAGACCTAGATATTTTATCTCTGTCACAATGTTCATTTTTTGTCCATTAAAATAGATGTTAGGCATATCTTTAATTTTGTTGGACTTAGCGAAATACATCCCAACAGTTTTTTCAATGTTCAGTGTTAAGCACGAAGATTTAAGCCAATTACTTATTTTGTCCATGGCTGAGGACAATTTAGTGGCTACTTGCTCCATATCCCTCCCATGTACGTGGATGACGGCATCATCTGCGTACATGATGATCTCTACGCCCTTGCACACAGCCGGAAGATCATTGATATAAATACTGAACAACAAGGGTCCCAGAATGGATCCTTGCGGGACCCCAGTTGTGCAGGGCTTCAGAGAGGACAATGCATTTTTTACCCTCACACATTGCATCCGATTTGAAAGATATGATTGTATCCAATGCAATGTCTCCATGGACAGATTATACTTAGAGAGCTTAGACAGGAGGACACCGTGGTTTACCGTGTCGAAGGCTTTTCGCAAGTCCAGAAACACGGCACCCACCGTGCCCCCTCTGTCCAAGTTGGCCTTTATGCTTTCTATCAGATAGCAGCAGGCTGCGTCGGTAGAATGATTGCGTCTAAAACCAAACTGCATGGAGAGCAACAAATTATTGCAATCTAAGTGATCGGTTAGCTGCTCTATGATTGCTTTCTGAAGAATTTTAGATGCTACAGGCAATATACTAATAGGTCTGTAGTTACTTATTTCATTTTTGCTTCCTGATTTATAAATTGGGGTTATAACTGCTGTTTTGAAGACACTGGGGAAGATACTCTCATCAATAGACTTATTCACAATATATGTAATAGCTGGTGTTAAAATCTCCCTATGTTTTTTAATGATAGAGCTATCAAGTCCCCAGAAATCTTTAGCTTTTGAGTTTGATAAGGATTGTATTATTTTATCTGTTTTAGAATAACCAATGTGTTTAAAACACAGAGCCTCATGATCATAAATGGAGGACTGAGGTGATGATCAAGGATGAGGCATTCCAGATGCATGTTGGATAATTTCATTCACTGAATCATCAATAAAATAATTATTAAAATAGTTTGAAACTGTTAGACCATCCTTGTGATTTTCGTCATCTATGTTCAGCTCTATTATTCCACTCTTAGTTTGCATCTTTCCAGTTAGTTTGTCTATAGTTTGCCAAATTTGTTTAGGATTGCCCTTTGCTTGTTTAATTATATTCAGATAAAATATTGCTTTTGCTTGTATTAGTTGTTGAGTGACTTTGTTTCGAAGTCCATAATAGATCAGGCGATCAGTTGTGAGTCCCGTTTTATGGGACTTTTTTAATGCAGAATCTCGAGTTCTCATCAATTTCCATATATTATCATTTAACCAAGGTAGAGGGATTTTGCCATTGGGCTTTACCTTTTTTTCCTTTAGAATGTTTAAAAACAAGCTGTTGAAACATCTTTGTCAACTCACTAGAAGCTGCATTACTGTTTTTCATTTACCATTTCAAACCAATTTACCGTTCTTATTTCATTATTAAACCTCTCAATATCTTTCCTGGGTATATAGAGTACAGATTCATTAATATCAACCTTATTTAAATTTTGTTAACGCACTTTTGACAGTTTCCTTGCAACTAATGTTAAATTATGATCAGAAAGACCTGTTATTAAATTAGAAACTTTACCGATGCGATCAGCTTTGTTAGTAAAAACTAGATCAATAAGCGTTTGAGATGTCTTAGTAATCCAAGTTGCTTTTTCAATCATTTGTGTAAAATTACATTTTTGAGTAATCTTTTAGTTTTTTTCTACCATTTTTATCGATCCAATTTATATTAAAATCCCCCATAAGAAGTATTTCTTTTGCATCACATTTTTTAAGAATGTCAGTTAGGTGATCAAAAAATATATTATTTGCTGTCGGAGGCCCATACAAAACAACAACAGCGAATGACATTTCCGGAGACAGCCTAATTTTTTATCCCCCCACATTCCAAAACATCTCCTACTGATTCCATATGTACACACTGAAAACTGTCCTTGACATAAATCATTACTCCGCCCCCTTTGCCATGACCACGATCACGCCTGTAGATGTTGTAGCCTGGAATATAAACAGCACTATTTGAAGTGGTGGGTTTTAGCCAAGTCTCAGAAAGACACAAAAAGTCAAGGTTGGAATGTGTTAGCAACTGTTCAAGATGTTCAGATTTCGATGTCCCCCAAATACACCTTTAGGTTTAACCTTTGGGTCCCAGAGTACTTTGGCATGGTTGACAGTCTGAAATAGTCTGTATCTCTGTTGTTTAGTGACAGCGTTTGAGAGACACGGCATGAGTAGATGAGACGAGTGCACCGAATCACATGCCTCTCCAACTTTCTCCACAGCGCCATTTCATTTGTTTACCCCAGTATCCGGACAAAATGTATCTTTGCGTAGTGTCTGTGCCAAAGCACCCGACAAGTTCTTTTTACGCAATGTCTCGGTACCATCTGGGGAAGGCGCATCTAACTTTATCGCAGGAGAAACCTGCGAAGTTCCAGATCTTTCCTCTGCCGTGCACAATGTTGATGGCAAGCAATTTTGTCCGTTTGTTTGTGTGTGCTCGTAAGAGTAACTCACTGCGATCGTGACTGCATATCCACACATAGGTGAAACGCCATTTGCTCCCGTTAGTTCTTCCCCACCGCCAGGTCGGGGGTTTAGATGTATATCCCCGCTCACTGCGATTGCGACTGCAGATCCACGCATGGGTGAAACGCCATTTGCTCTCATTAGTCCTTCCCCGCCACCAGGTCCCGGGTTTAGATGTATATCCCCGCATAGTTAAAGTAAAGTGCACAGCAAGGTTGAAACAGCTGATCCTTTGCGGCGATTATTAAAACGGGAGCTGATCGATAAAGGCACAACAAATTACTAGAAAAAAAATTATATCCTGAGAAAAGTGGATTTTTAGGGGTATAGCTCCATAGAGTCCCATTCATACTGCACTGGTCTGTGAGCGCCATCTAGTGGAACTCAGAACCCGGAAGTAACGAGGGAGTGGATCTTCTTCCTATATTAGAAATTCTTTGGTGGTAGTCAGAGCGTGCAGTGAGACAGCGTGAGCAGGGCATCCGCCCACCCAGCCAATCATCATCATTTGCAACGGTGTCATCCCCCCCCCCCCCCCCCCCCCCCCCCCCCCCTGCTCTCTCCAGGCAGCTGATGTGTAGCCAAAGCCTGACGCCTCGCGCTTCATTCAACCAAATTGTACTAATGCACCACTTTACATTCTCAGCAACGATGGGAAAAGTAATTTAATTAGATTACTCCGTTACTGAAAAAATAATGCCATTAGTAACGCCGTTATACTTAAATGTTGTTACTCCCAACACTGGTTATCATCAACAATAACAGACTTATTAACAGAGAGAGCGGGCGCCCGGATAGCTCAGTTGGTGTATATATAAAGGTTTACTCCTCGACGCAGCAGGCCAGGTTCGACTCCGACCTGCGGCCCTTTGCTGCATTTTTTTATGTAGTCTTGATTTGGGTGGTCATTTACATTTTAAAGGGTTGGTTAGGTAATCGTAATCGCGATTAAAATATTGGATTAATTGCACAGCCCTTACTCCAACGACTACTGTTAGAATAATATGTTTATTTAATACAGTTATCTATGTTAACAAGGACATTTTCAGCAGTGTTTTCTTAGTGTTAAGTGAGCTATGTGTTCACACAGAGATGCAATTATGCAGGTATTTAGGGGTGTATACCTACTAAAAACAGGAGGAGGCGGTATGCAATAAGAAGTAAGGGTACTTAGCCTATGTGGACAAAAATCAGAAGTGCCAGTACTCGATACCGGTGAGTACTGGACTATTTCCGGGCTAGGGTTTTGTGGATGATCAGAATGACTTAAAATTCATCACCTGCCTGTGCTAAAAGTTAAAAGAAAGCAACCCTAGGTGTTTTGCACCCTTAACACAGTTTTCACAGTCAATAATGTCTAGCGATGGGTATCAGACTTTATTGATACTGATACTGCTTATCAATACCAATTGTGTGGATGAGACCAACTAGGCTGGATGAGTGCCAGGGTGCAAGATTTTTTTCCCCACTGGCCTCCCGGGCCAGTAGATCAGGGTTTTACTGGCCCCTTTATGTTTTTACTGGCCCCGCAGAAAAAATGAGGGGAAAAACAGAAATATACATTGTAATGATTCGTCCAAACACAAATACTATTCTGCATCTAAAAATATGAGTTAAGTCAATTTAGTCGGATTTGCACTAAGGGTGCTCCGATCAGGATTTTTGGGGCCGATCACCGATTGCTGGAAGACGTATCGGCCGATACCGATCACCAATCACTTTTATGAACTGAAAATTACGCCATTACGTAACAATCACACATGTTTAGAGAATGTATCAGTAATTGTTTGGCTTTTTGTCCTAGCTCAAAATCTAAAAAGTGTCCTTTCAATCACTGCAGACATTTCTTCAACACACACACACACACACACACACACACACACACACACACACACACACACACACACACACACACACAGACACACACACACACACAGACACACACCGACAGACAGACACAGACCGACACACACACACACACACACACCGGTGACCGATCAATCGGAGCACCCTTAATTTGCACTCTAATAATTCATAGTTATTCTACAGTAATGCTTGTTTTAATTTGTTAAAAGGCCAGAGTGAGGCTATAGTTTCCAGGATGGAGTGTATTTTGGACAGCATTCTCCTCTCTGCCACTGTCTTTAAGGAGTCCAGCTCCACACCAACAGCATCACTGGCCTTGTGAATTAGTTTGTTGAGTCTGCCACTCTCAGCGTGCTGCCCCAGCATGCAGGAGAGCACTAGCCACCACAGACTCATAAAACACCCTCAGCATATTCTGACAGATGTTGAAGGACCTTAGCTTCCTCAAAAAATAGAGGTGACTCTAGCCCTTCCTGTTAAGTATTTCAGAGTTTTTAATCCAGTCCATCTTATTGTCTGTCTACTCCCAGGTATTTGTAGTCCTCCACTATGTCCACACCGACACTTTGGATGGACCTAGGGGTCACCGGTGCCTTCCTCATTTTCAAGTCCACTACCAGACCACTACCAAATATCAGATATTTAAAAGTAAAATTATTTTATTCAAAAAACAGCCATCTGATAACAAATGTGTTTCCTCTTCATGGTCATGTTGTAGTAACATTACTATTTCCCAGCCATGCTTACTGGGCTATTTCCTGTGTTCATTTTGAAATGATTATACAATTTCCAGCAAGCAGCATTTGAACGTGGTACTGGGGAGGCTGACTTTGCAGTTAGCTTATCTTAGCTTTAATTATTAGTGCACCCCACGGTCCCTCGGCTTCACTCCCAGGATAGGAGACTACTTTGCTGGGAGGAGAGCAGACAGCCGCAAACAGCGGCTGCACCAACTAGAACCCAGCTATAGCGACGTATGCAAATATTACCAGCTAGCTCCCGGCGAAGGAGGAGAGCGGGCAGAAGCTCTGGTCTGGCTGGGTTTGAGTTGCTGCATGCACTACTGAAGGTCCAAAGCATGGGTGTTTCTCAATCTCAATAATGCAAAGAACAGACTAGTGTTCTTGGGGAGAACGGTCTTGCTGGTTGTTCTTGGAAGAATGAACCCGCAAGTTCACAAGCACAGAAAACACTGTTAACAGTTTGAGACGATGCATTTTTGCTGGTTTTGCGCAACACCCCAGCACAGAGGCTACCTGCAGTGCTCCAAAATAACAGCTAGAAATAAAAACCACAACAATATAACCACTTTGTATTTAAACAATCTCCGGACAAGAAAACCTCATAATGTTACAACTATTGCAATAATATTGAAAAATAAAACTTATTGAGCTTTAATTTTATTGTTTATGGTTTGGCTCAAACACCCCGTACTTATTCAAAAGAGTGGAACAGGATTCCTACTATTATTATTGTATTTAGGGATGGGGCCGATCCGATCCAGTATCGGTATCGGGGCCAATACCAGCGAAATTCAGGTATCGGATTTTCCCGATCCAACCTGCGGAGATTTCCGATACCAAGAGCCATGTCTGCACTTTAACGTTGTCTGCTGAAATGGCTCCAAAAGTGATTTCTGCCGGCTGGTCTGCTGGTTGGCTGTGTTGCAAACTGTGGAATAGACTTCCTGAACGGAGTCGCGGCTCAATGAGACACAGAGTTATGAGACACGCCCCCGCTCAGGAAGTCCATTCCGCAGTTTGCAGCCAGCTAGCAGGATTGTAGCATGAGCAGCATTGTAGCTAGCTCGATGCTATCCTGTGTGTCCGCTGTTTGGAAATACTTCACAGTGGAAACACCGCAGAGCAAGACAGCAAAATGCAAAACCAAAACAGGACTTTCACAAACGTCTGTCTGCCGGTGTTGTCGCCGGCTTTTGGCGTTTCAATTCCCCGTTGTTGCGTCCACCAGAGACCCCGGATCGTACGTGTCCCGGCGGCCGCTGTTTCAGAGCAGCCGCTGCGCAGCCGTGAAAACAGAGGTGTGTGTGTGTGTGTGTGTGTGTGTGTGTAACTAAGTGTGTGTGTAAGATGTTTACAGTTATTGCACTTTTCTTATATTTCAGATATTTGACATTTTAAAACGTTGATTTGTTGATGCTACAAGAGCCAGTGTGCTTGATTTGCGCTGTTCACACACTGTTTTATTGATAGTGTGTGTGTGTGTGTGTGTGTGTGAGAGAGAGATTTTTACACTTGCACTTTTCTTATATTTCAAGACTCAAGTATTTGACATTTTGGGTATGTAATAAATATTGACATGACAATCAATTTGAAACCCTTACAGTTGGATATCTGTTTTCAGAATGAGATTTTTCCTGTTTTTCTGACTTCCTTTTCTGACCTTATACTTAGCTCAAGTTGCCTTTTGGGACATACATGCATACGTACGTCCATATCATACTTGCCCGTTGAGAGGAGTTTATTTCAGCATCATATAAAATCAACAATAATGATAATAATAATATTAAAGCAAACACAGCTCTGGTATCGGAATAGTATCGGTATCGGCCGATATCCAAATTCAGGTATCGGGATCGGATCGGAAGTGAAAAAATGTGGATCGGTGCATCCCTAATTGTATTACTTTAAGTCAGTTTAAATTAAAAAAAACAAGTAGGCCTATGCACTGGTGTGTTCTAGGTGTCCCATTAGTGTTATGTGGAATTATCATTTCTATATTATTGTAGTGCACTGTATATGCCCAGGGACAACAAATGGACATTAAAATTATGAAGGTTGGTGTCTCCCCTTTAGTCTACATAACATGCCATAGCATGTTACCACTTTATGTATAACTGTTCATTTATCATACAGACTGAAACTCAACTTCTAATAAATCAGAAAACAAATACACCAAAAAAAGTATGAACTAAATACTAAATCTAATGTGTATATAGCCTATGTCATAATTTAAACAAGTCTGCCAAAGAGAAACGGGTATCTCTCTCTCCCCCGCCGTGTGTGTGTGTGTGTGTGTGTGTGTGTGTGTGTGTGGCCGGCCACAGCGAGGTTGTCAAGCCCGCAGATGCTTGTGGAGTTTAACTCCGAGAAAACAGTTAACCACAAGTTCCCGTTAATCTTATGATGGACATGTGTTGTGATATTTAAACAAACGAGCCGTCAACGGTGAAATAAAAGCCTCTTATTTACAACCCCAAATCAGAAAAAGTTGGGACAGTATGGAAAAATAAAGTAGTGATTTCTAAATGTACTTTGACTTGTATTTCATTGCAGACAATACAACAGCACATGATTAAATGTGTTCCTCATGATTTTTATTGTTTTCTTTTCAAAAAAACAAAATTCCTATTTTGGTTCTTGCAACACATTTCAAAAAAAGTTGGAACAGTAAAGCATTTACCACTTTGTAATGTTGCCATTCCTTTTCTCAACACTTAAAAGACGTTTAGGGACTGAAGACACCAAGTGATGAAGTGTTTCAGGTGTAATGTTGTCCCATTCTTGCTGCAAGAAGTCTTAAGGTGGGCAACAGTACGGGGTCTTCGTTGTCGTTTTGCGCTTCAAAATGCGCCACACATTCTCTATTGGAGACAGGTCGGGACTGCAGGCAGGCCAGTCAAGTACCCGTATCCTCTTCCTCCGCAGCCATGACTTTGTAATGTGTGCAGAATGTGGTTTTGCATTATCTTGTTGAAATATGCATGGACGTCCCTGGAAAAGATGTCTTCTTGAAGGCAGCATATTGTGCTCCAAAATTTCTATGTACTTTTCAGCGTTAATGGTGCCATCACAGAAGTGCAAGTTACCTTTGTCAAGGGCACTAACACAACCCCATACCATGACAGACCCTGGCTTTTGGACTTGTTGCTGGTAACAGTCTGGATGATCCTTTTCTTCTTTGGTCCGGAGCAGACAGCGTCCATTTCTCCCAAAAAATACCTGAAATACTGATTCATCTGACCACAGTACACGTTTCCACTGAGTGATGGTCCATCCCAAATGCCTCCGAGCCCAGAGAAGTCGACGGCACTTCTGGACACTGTTAACATAGGGCTTCCTTTTGGCACAGTACAGTTTTAACTGGCATTTGTGGCTGTAACTACGTATTGTGGTACTTGACAAAGGTTTGCCAAAGTAGTCCTGAGCCCATGTGGTGATATCGCTTATAGATGAATGACGATTCTTGATGCAGAGCCACCTGAGGGATCGGAGATCACGGTTGTTCAGCTTAAGCTTGCGCCCTTGTCCTTTACGCACTGAAAATCCTCCACATTCCTTGAATCTTTTAATTATGTTATGCACTGTTGAAGGTGAAATAAGCAAATGTCTTCCTATCTTTCTTTGAGGAACATTGTTTTTAAACATTTCAATAATTTTCTGACGTATTTGTTGGCAAACTGGCGATCCTTGGCCCATCTTTGCTCCTAAAGGACTAGACCTTTCTTGGATGCTGCTTTTGTACCACATCATAATTACAATCACCTGTTGACATCACCTGTTTCAAATCACATCATGATTTAACCAATTTACCTGATTACTAGCCTTAAATTGCTCCTGTCCCAACCTTTTTTGGAATGTGTTGCAGGTCTGAATGACAGGAAAAGATGTATATTTACAAATGAAATTAAGTTGACCGGACAAAATATGAAACATTTAGGAATCACTACATTCTTTTGTTATTTGGGTTTTTCATACTGTCCCAACTTTTTCTGATTTGGGGTTGTACGAGACCGGTCTGAGAGACCTCCAGCTTACAGCGGGGTGTCCGAGTGACGAGCCAGCGGCCCCGGCAGACGCTAGATGGCGGCCCCGGCAGACGCCGGTTCATACAAGTTACCAACCAATGCATCCTCGGTAAAATGGGCGTGTCAAGAACATTTCCGGGAATCTTAACTGTTCTTAGTGAAATATATGTTATATATCTCAGATATTTGACACCAAAAAGTAATATATTCTGGAGTGGCTTTTGTTAGCACTAGCCCAACAGGAAAATTATTTCTATGATGGATTCAGATGCCTCCATATATCTACTAGGTGAATTTTGTTTATAAAGTAATGTAATGCTTTCCTAGTTATGTGATCTTCACTTGGATCAAGAACGCAATTAAAGTCCTCTGCGATAATATACTTGCCTGGTAGTTTTGAAATTTAAAAAAAACTAATTGTTATAAAAATTGACATTGTCATCAGTTGGTCCATGTACATTAATTAAATTAAGACTTGTAGACAAAACGAGGCCCTGTATTATTACGAATCAACCGTTGGGTTACATCATCAATCTGCAGTGAAATTAAGTACAAAGATGATAGAACCTGTCCTGGCCACCTTTGTCTTATCTTAATTGTCTAGTTAGTTAATAGGTGTGTTTCCTGTAAGAACACAATCTTGGCTTGTAACTGTTTTAACTTGCTTTACTTTGGTCAGTTTAAGCAGGCCTATACAGTTCCATGAAATATATATAATTAAAATATTTGTTATTTTTAGGGTTGGGTACCAAAACGCGGTGCCAATTGGCCCCCGGTTCCGACGTAAACAGTAGCAACGAGACCGAATAAGAACGAAAATTTCGGTGCCTTATTTCGGTGCCTGACTTTACACTACACTCGACAGCAGGTAACGTTAGCCTACCTTTAGCTAGCAGCTGGATTAAACACGGTTAAAATGCTGACAGCTAACGTTAAACAGTGTAAAGTGTGACTGTATTTCAACAGTCTGCTCTGCAGCGCAGCAGCTGCCGATGTCGGAAAAACACAGACGGTGCGTTCACTGAAACCGGTAAACTACAGCCTCGCGGTGCATTCAAAGTTATTGTAAAATACCCTTTTCCCATCTGGTGGTTGTTTTTGTCATTCAGCAGCAATTTACTGGTGAAATAAGTTATTGTTTATTATAAGTTATAGTTATTACATTACTATTAAATCATTTCATTTTGACCATATGGCCTTAGTAATAAACAATGTGTTCTTAAATGTACTCTTCTTTTTTTTTTTAAACTTTCTTAAAAAGTATCGGTTCAGGCACCGTTTAGGCACCGGCACCGTTTTAAAAGTAACGCTTTAGCACCGGTATCGGAAAAAACCCAAACGATACCCAACCCTAGTTATTTTTCACAACAATAGGATGAAATTCCATTTTTTTGTCATAGCCATGGAGGATAAAACAATAAGATATTATGGTTAATGAATAAAGTTGGTACCATAATAAACGGAGAGAAAATGTCCCTAACCCTAGACATGAACATTCCCAACTGGAACACACGGGCAGCCCGAAACCCCTTTTACTGCTCCACACCATAATGAGGAACCACTCTTCTGTATTTTCTAGGGCTGGACCCGAATATTCGAATATTCGTTCGGTGGGTTGGTATTCGATTTGCAAATTTGACATTTGAATATTCGTTTATTTTTTATTATTATTATTATTTTTTTTTGCACAACCTGGCATCCCCCTCCAAACGGTTCTCATTCGCGCTTGAATATGTTCGAAATATACTTTCTTTTACAATTTTCTTATATAGCCTAGCCATTTTAATAGGATGGACAACCCAACCTCGTACTTAATAAATATATTTGCTTCTTCTTGGACTACTAAAGTGTTCCTGCAACGGCAGTATTCTCTGACTAGAGCGCAGAACAGCGCACTTTGCATGGACAGAATGCCTGAGCTTGTATTTTCGGTTAAGCTGCGTTGCTTTGACATTGTGGAAAATAAAATGATAGAAACAAAATGTAGTATCCTTTTTACCCGTTATTATCAATCTAAATGAATCTACTGCGAAATACAAGAGATTTTACTGGGACGTCAACTCACGCGCCCATGAGTCATTACCGTCACGATTCAGCGAAAAGAAGACAAAAATGTCGAAGACTTCATCTGTGTGGGATAACTTTAAATTAAGTGAGTACAAGACAAAGGCAGTGTGTCAAATATGCATTTTGAAACGTGCCTACCACAACAGCACATCAAGCTTGAGAAATCACCTGAGTTCTGTAAGTAGAACGAGCTGCTTTTATCCGCCATTTTACACGTGATGTGTGTGTGTTTTATATCATTAGTGAAGTCTCCGTTCTCTGAGCATAGCCCTGCTCGCGTGAGGCGCGCCGCTTCCTGCTCACACTGTTATGTAGTTTATTAAAAGTTTATTAATTCTGAACGTGTCGTGTCTTGGACAGTCTATATTGCACCAAATACAACACTGCACTCCCTTGTGAAGTCGTTTGATGAAAGATTCTCAAAATAATCAAAATGCAAACGGACAGACACATAGAGATTCCTGCCTTTTATTAGAGATAATAATATGTTCAGCCCCCTCTCTCCTAAGCTTCGAATATTCGATGCTCATTACTACTGAAGCTTCGAAGCTCAAAAAATGGTATTCGGACCAGCCCTAGTATTTTCTTAAAACTCCTGTTCACGTTGCTCACTAAATTAAAATAAATCCACATCTTTTCCAGAAATACTTAATGTTACAACTTGTCAAACAGACAATATATGCCTTTTGTAACTGTTTTAAACTTTAACTAATGACTTAAATCTTTCATTATGCAGTATTTTGCAAACATAAAACACATCAAGTAACCTAAAAAAATGGCACATAACAGCCTTGAGTCCTTTATCTTTTTCTCGCATAAAATATTTTCAGAAACACGTTTCGGTGAACTATTTTCGAAAATACGAGATCATATTCTGAACGAGCCGCATTAATGAAATTCGGGAGAAGCCAGACCCACGTGCCGCGTTCGTCATTTCTGGTTTTCATTTTTTGGGCGACAATTCAGATTAGCGCCGCCTGCTGTTATGGAGACGTATTACAACTGGCGCATGCGCAGAACGTACGATCAAGTCGGCGTCGCTTGGGTGTGTTACGAGGCACTTTTTGGACCTCGGGGAGCCGACTGATCAGTCCGACTGCCTTTTCTGCCAATGGTCGGGCGTCGGGTTGGTGTGTCAGGGGCTTAAGACTCTACAACGTACGCACCTCTTTCTTCATTACAAGTCGGTCCTGCCGGCTCATTTTCTTCATAAGCAAGTCCTCCAGCTGTTTTATATTTGTCCTTGGTTACTTTTCTCAGCATATTAACTTGTATTACAACTATTGTTTCAAGTTTTGATGTTTTTACTCCAATTGGGATTACTCCAATTGGGATTATTGAAGTAGTATTTTACTGGCGACATGTCATTAGCCTGTTGCTTTTCTGCTATGGTCACAGCAGCAGCCATCTTGGCAGTTTTCAGCTGCGTCTCCATCACCGAGCATATGCTGCTTAATATCTCCACCGGCCGCTAATTTATTAGTTTTCGACATTTTCGGCATCCAGAATGTTTCTCGTCCTTGCTGAGCACAAATGTCTCTGGTCAGTATCATCAAAAGGATAAATACAGCAGAACACTATACGGAGCTCATCATTCGCCCAACTAGTCCGCCTTTAGGTCACGTGACAATCCTTTAATTCTGTTTAAAGAGCTGTTAAATCAGATCTGGAGAGATGGACTAAAATTCCAAACTCAAAAATCACACTTCTCAATAATTAAAATGAATGTTTGTTCCTCGGATAAACCTCTGCCACCACCAGTGGGATGTTGGGATTGGTTGAATTCCTTGATTAAATGTTCCATGTTTAGTTTTTATTAGTTATTTGTCAGTAGCCTCGTGAGACCATCCTGATCTCGCGAGCTCCAGTTTTCTGCTTGCAGATCAGTCTGGCATCTTGAGGCAGAAAAAAATTTGGAGCTGTTCGCCAAACGACCGGGCCAATCAGCGTTGGTTTTGAGGCAGGTTTAGGTGTGATGCAACGAGGAGCTCGCGAGATCAGGATGGTCTCACGAGGCTCAGCAAGCGGAAGCAACGTGTGCAAATCCGACCTGATCTAGACACATTTTCAGACACCGGTAGCCCTAATTCTGTTAGCCGCTCGCTAATGCTTTTTTCTCTTGGTTCCTTCTTTTGGAATATGGACCGGGAACCTGAAATGGGGCCTTTTATTCCTAAATTCTCGTTAGACAAACGGCAAATATCCTTTACCGACAGGTTGCTTGCTCGCTGAGCTAACGAGCTATGCTTTGCTTGCAGCAGCAGGGGTAGCCTGGCTTTGTCGTTGCTCTGTTGGTACGTCATACACTTCGTTGATCTGATTGGTTGATTTGGTCCGTCTATCACCAACATAGCTGGTGATAGACAGATGGTTTATCCAATCAGCTAACCAGTATTTTCGCCCCTTCCCAAACGTTCTCCAACGGAAAGTTCCCAGATGGATATGCTGAGCAAATTCGAAGCAATCCATCTGGCGGAGTCAGGTTAATTTGTCAGGGGCAAGATTTAAAAAGGTCGTAAAA
The DNA here is from genome assembly GCA_023631565.1 of Gymnocephalus cernua. Lineage (NCBI taxonomy): Eukaryota > Metazoa > Chordata > Actinopteri > Perciformes > Percidae > Gymnocephalus > Gymnocephalus cernua. The sequence goes on from CM042444.1 coordinate 25,587,964, forward strand.
AGTATTGTGTAATAATAACTCAACAAAAAACATCATACAATTTTAGAAATATGTATTCACAATGTATTCAACAATAACACTAGTACATAAAATGTACATATGATGAGCGCAAATATGTAAACAGTCTACACAAGACGTCACATAAGTGCAAAATCTGACATGTGCCAGGAAAAAATAGCCAATAGACTAAAGACAGACATGAACAGGTGTTTTGAACTTTGATTCGAGAAAAGTGGCGGACTTTTTGAAGTCAATTGACTCACACAGTTGTATAGACATCCCTGTATTAATACACATTAGGGATGGGCATTCGATTAAATTTTCTTCGTCGATCGTCGGGAGAATTAATGATCAATTATCGATTAATCATTAATATTTTTATATTAAAATTCATTATTTGTTTAACTTTTTATAAATTAAAAACGCAATGAAAATACAAAAATACAGCATGTTTTTGCCTCGATGAGATCTTAATTACAAGAAGAACAACTTGTGACAGTTAAACTGGAGGTTAGGCTAAACTTAAAGATATATGCGCTGCTGTGTTTAATTTAGCAGCGGAACCGTTGCTGCGAGCCGGCGTTGTTAAACAGACCCTCGTTTGTTCCAAAATAATAAATAAAAATAATAATGTTCAATAATAACTTAACCATAACTTAACCAAAAACATAATACTACTTAGATCTGACAGGTTTTGTCAAAATGTAACTCAAAACTAATCCAAGGCACGGACAAAGCCTAATACAAAATAACCAGTTACTCACATAGAACTTCTGCACCAGTCTACTGGTTTTTCTTGAGAAAAATAAGCAGGTTGACATGATCTGGGGTCTGAGGTTCCCTTAATACATCCATGGGTCAGACGCGACCGCTACCTGGTGATCGTCAGTCCAGCCGGCGAACACAGCCGCCGGCCCGGGACGCAGGTAGCTACCTGTAGAGAATCTCAGCACACCATGCCACCCAAGAAGGACCAAAGCAGCAACCAAAGTAATGGAGAAGAGTTGGTGTCGCTTTCACAAATAAAGGATCCAATGAGTCAACAAAGGGATCTGTTCATGCAACTTCTACAGCAGCAAGAAAGTAACTTGAAGACTGTTGTGGAATTAATTGTGAACAATGTGAACACTCGGATTGACAAATTGATCAAGGAGACACAGGAGCTGAGAAGCAGCTTGCAATTCTCCCAGAAGGACATTGATGATCTAATGAAGAAAAATGATAAAACTGAGTCAGAAAGGACAATTGTTTGTGCTGAAACCAAAATAATACAGGCGCAATTGGTAGAGATGACTGAGAAAGCAGATTACTTGGAGGGTCAAACAAGAAGGAATAACCTTGTTGTGGATGGTATTCCTGAGGCCCAGAATGAAAGCTGGAAGGAGACTGAGGACAAAGTCAGGTATGTGATAAATGAGAAACTTCACCTGGACAGTAGTCAGATGGTGATTGAACGTGCACATAGGACTGGCAATCCATCCGGATATTCTGGAAAGAGACCTAGGCCTATCATGGTCAAATTCCTCAGATATAAACATAAAATGGCTGTTTTGGGAAAGACTAAGGATCTTAAAGGCACCAACATCTATGTGAATGAGGACTACACTGAAGCCGTCAGGCAAAAGCGTAAGGCACTCATTCCATCCATGAAAGCTGCCAGAGAACGAGGTGACATAGCCTACATCCGACATGACAAGCTTATTGTCCATCCCCCTGCCCAAAAGTATAAGGATAGGAAAAGCACCAACAGCCAGGAGTTGGAGCCAAGAGCTGGAGCGAGAGACTAGTTCTCTGGTTTCCTTAACTTGAGCTCATATAGACTGAACTGATTTTAAAGGAAAAAAAAAAAATTATAATTATGGATAGTAGGCCTATTGATGATAAACATCTCCTTTCTGTTTCAAAGGGTCTTGTTATGGCCCATTTGAATGTCTGCAGCATCAGAAATAAGGTATTTGAACTTAATAACCTAATTACAAAAAACACCATTAATATCTTGGCAGTATCAGAGACTCATCTAGATGCTACTGTTCTTGATACTGAAGTTTCCATTGATGGCTATAATATTTTTAGAAGGGACAGGAATAAATATGGGGGTGGCATAGCATTATATATCAGAGATAACTTTCCGGCAACACTATGCTCTGAGTTTATCTCAGATGGTTTAGAAATGTTATGGGTTAAAGTGCATCTTCCTTACCTAAAGCCGGTGCTAATCGGTTGCTGCTATAGACCTCCTGGGGCTGATGAGCAATACCTGAATGATTTATGTGTGTTAATTGACAGAGTTACAGATGTGAATAATGATATTTTCTTACTTGGGGATATGAACATTGACTGGTTTGCGAAACAATGTCCAATGAAACAAAAGATAGTTTCATTGATTGCTGCTTGTAATCTTTCTCAGATGATCTCTCAACCAACCAGAGTCTTTACTAATAGTGCTGGACATATTTCTGCCACTTGCATAGATCATATTTACACAAATGTTCCTGAATCCTGCATTAAACCAGTTTCTCGATCTGTGGGTTTTAGTGACCATAATATCATAACAATTACCAGAAAAACAAAAATTCCAAAATGTAGAGTCAATATAGTTCATAAAAGGATGTTTAAGAAATTTATTCCGGAGAGTTTTTTGGCAGATGTTGGTGGTATTGATTGGACTGATGTGTATGCTGCTGAGGAGCCTGAGGCTGCCTTAAATATATTTATGGAAAGATTTATGAAGATTGTTGATAGGCATGCCCCTATGAGAAAGTGTATTGTAAAAGGGAGAACAGCCCCATGGCTGAATGAAAGTATAATGAGCCTCATGAAGGAAAGAGACAAAGCCAAATCTATATTAGTAAAGACTGGATTGGTGGAGGACAGATTCATGTACTGTCAACTGAGAAACCAGGTTACTAAACTGAATAGATCAATGAAAAAAGAATATTACATGAAGAGAATAAATGCTGTAAAGCAAGATGGTAAAGAGCTCTGGAAAACCCTTAATGAAATAATGGGGAGGCAAACATCTGGAGGGGCTTCCTTTGTGGAGTCAGAAGGCAAGTTTTTGACCAAACCATCTGATATAGCGAATTATTTTAATGATTTTTATATAAATAAGGTCCATGCACTAAGGCAGAATATGGACAATACTGATTCGAATTACCTAAAGCTCATAAAAAATCATGTGATGTTAGATAAGAGTTGCACTTTCCAGTTTAATAGTGTAGAGGAGCCGGAAGTTAGAAAGTTGTTGAAGTCTCTGCCCGACCACAGCTCAGTAGGTACTGACCTGATGGACAGTAAAGTACTTAGCCTGGCAGCTGACTATGTTTGCGGTCCATTATGTAAAATATTAAATGCATGCTTAATGAAAGGTGTTTTTCCCACTATTTGGAAAGAAGGTAAAATTATTCCCATACCTAAAGATGGCAGGCTAGCACTTACTGGGAAGAACAGTAGACCTATTACTATTCTCCCAGTTCTTAGTAAGCTGATGGAGAGAATAGTTCACTCACAAGTAAAGGAATACTTTGAATGTAATGGTTTGAACACAGATTTCCAACATGCTTATAGACATAACCATTCAACTTGTTCTGCCCTTACAGTAATGACAGATGACTGGCTCAAGGAAATGGATAATTTAAAAATGACTGGTGCTGTATTACTTGATTTTAGTGCGGCATTTGATGTCATAGATCACAATCTACTCATTAGTAAACTAGAATGCTATGGATTTAGTCCAACTGCCATTCATTTTATGAAGAGTTATCTCACATGTAGGACGCAAAGGGTTTATTACACTGGCAGCTGGTCTCACTCTAAGGTCTTGGACTGTGGGGTCCCGCAAGGGAGCTGCCTGGGACCTCTTTTATATGCCATCTTCACTAATGATTTACCATCTGTTTTATGTAAAGCAACTGTACAAATGTATGCTGATGATTCCACATTGTATTATGCTGCAAAAACTGTCAGTGAACTGGATTATGTTTTATCAGCTGAGTTAAAAATGGTTTCTGATTGGATAAAACGAAATAAGTTGGTGCTGAATGTTTCAAAAACCAAATCAATTATCTTGGGATCGAGTCATAAATTGTCATTAATACCAAAGATGAGTTTGAATTTGTCTGGGGAACCTATAGAACAGGTAGATAAAGTAAAATTACTCGGCACAATAGTGGATAGTAAGCTGTCATGGGTAGAACATATTGATATCATAGTGAAGAAGATGGGTAGTGGAATCTCTATGGTGAGGAAATGTCTTAGTTATGTCCCTACACACATTGTGGAGCAGGTGGCTAAATCTTTAATTTTATGTCATTTAGATTATTGTGCCCCTGTGTGGTCATCTATATCTAAAGGTCAACTAAGAAAATTACAAACAACCCAAAATAGAGCTGCCAGGTTAGTATTACATTGTCCGATTAGAACAAACATTATAAGTATGCACTGTCAGCTCTCATGGTTAATGGTGGAGAAAAGGCTTGTTTTTAATACAACTAAGTTTTTTAGAAATATTGTCTATTCTTCCGAACCAGTTTTTTTATATAACCAAATTGTTAGGTGTGATCAGCTACATTCTCATGTGACTAGGTCTGCGGATGATGGCCTGGTGATGTTACCACGGCCAAAATCCAATGCTTTAAAGAGAACTGTTATTTATCGTGCCATCAGTCATTGGAATAACTGCCCATTGAATATACGTAAAATGAATGGCAAAGACTCTTTTAGGTACCATCTAAGAATGTACTATTTAAATTGTGAATAAGGACATATTTTGTAATATTAATAATTTATTCAGACTAATTTATGATGATGTGGTAATGATGTCTATAATATTATAATGTTATACTGTTTTACATTAACATTGTTATGTGATTTCTTTTTTTGTTGTGGACCCCAGGAAGACTAGCTTGTTCACTTTGGTGACAGCTAATGGGGATCCTTTTTACAATAAACAATAAACAATAAACCTCCGCGCTAACTTGGCCAGCCCGGCCCGGGGAACCTCGTTCCGTTCTTCGTTTCGTAGTGAGTTTCTACCAGTCCGGTGATGGTACGTCGTGACGGAATGTGAAATGCTGGTTCCAATATCCATCTCAATGAACGTGCAGATCCCTCCGGTAATTTCCCTCTGCTCGTTGTGCATCGCAGCTCCTCCTTGCTAACGCCGAGTTGATGCTAGGTTGAGACTGAGAGCAGGACGCACCGCCACCGACATTAACCAGCGGATGCACTTTGTTTAAGTGGTACATCATTTGAATGTTTAATTACTGCTGACACACTGGAAATCATTTCATTGCTGCAATCACACTACACAACGCAACCTGCATTAGTTTAATCAATGACAAATTAACGTGATCGACGAAATTCTTAATGATCGATCGTCGATTAATCATGCCCATCCCTAATACACATATTAACCCACGGTTCCTCCCGCTTTTGGTGTTCCTGCGTATTTACTAACCAGCAGCTATCGGGTCGCCGGTGAAAGCCCTCCTGTAATGTCCTGTGTCCTACGGTTGTCTCAGTCATGCTGCCTGGCCCTGTACCCATACATCCATGCCCTGTACCAGGGATAGATTCTATTTCAAGGTAGGGGGTCTTTGCGTTCTCCTTTTATCTTGTTAAGGTAAGCTAGGTTAGCCTTCTTATGCGCACTTCTCAAATGTACTTTCAAATTTATGGGATTTTTCCCTTTTACATATTTTCCCGCCTTCCACTGCAAGGCACTTGCATTTATCAGACACAGTCATAATCAAATAGGACTCTGCCACTTTCTTCAGACTTTCGGTACCGCCATGATGCCAGGCGAGGGGCATGGACTATGTTGTGTTCAAACTTTACTTATATTGTTTATATTCTATTTAGATAATGTGTGACATGCGCCAACAACACCAAAACAAATTCCTTGTATGAAACATACTTGGCAATAAATAGATTCTGATCCTCAGTCCATTAACACAGTAAACACATTAATGAAGTAAACAACGTCCACAACGTACTTGGCAATGAAGCTATTCTGATTCTGATCCTCAGTCCATTAGTAAGTCCACAGTAAACACATTAATGAAGTAAACAACATCCACAGCCTCTAAAATAGTTAAATGTTGAATTTGCACGCTCTTTTCACATCGTAGCTGTGACTGTCCTTCCTTACCTGTCTGTAGATTCCTTCAAGCACAACTCATACGCAAATGTCTTAACAGCGGCGATGTTGTGTATTGTTTAGGGTCAGTGCCGATCCTGACCTCCCTGGGGCCCTAAGCAAAATTCTGCTAAGGGCCCCTCTACTTGACCCGTGATGCCGTGAGCTATGTAAACCATTTGCCACACAGTCACACCTGACACTTCAGTGCTCCCAATACAATCCTCCCTCCTTTAAACAAAACAGTCAAAGAATAAGTACAACAATATAGAACAGAATGAGGTTCAAACCAACAATATTTATTGAATAGAGTATGTTCTATAATATTAAGATAACAAGTGAATATTATTAAATAAGTGAATATTAATGTAAACATAAATAAGAAGAAAATAATAAATTATAACCCTGAACTTTGGCTTTTGGGATTAACTTTGGTTCTCTCTACAGCCTGGGCATTTTCGTCATCAGTATGGGCACCACCAGACTATTTGGACTGTCTAGAATAAACTGAGAACAATATCACATAGTTAGTTACACCACTCGTTACATGTTACAAATGTGTAAACATTTGTATGTTTGAATTAAAATCTTACCATCAAAATATTCCTTTTCTGCACGTGTTGTAATATTTAAATAGTGAACTAGTGATGCAGATATCAATAATCCCTGTGAGTGATATCAATAATTAACTTTTGTACAAGTGAACATGTAATTCCTGATTATCAAAAATAGACATTGGTAGGTGAAAATTAACTAAGAGGCCCTACTAGTAAAAATAAACAAGAATTCACTTTGCAAATAGTAAAAAAAATCGAATTCTTGATATCAGAAATGCATAAACTGTGAATGAATGAAAGCTAAAATGGCTTGCCATAGCATGTTAAAGTTTGTATTATGCATGTTGAAGCAATTCTTGATTTATGGTTATTATTTACTGAGGGATGTGCATCCATATTGACCAGTATGTCCAGCTAATCAACATTTTAAATTCAATATAGCCTATAAATCAATGTCAAAGTGTCAAAACATTGCTTTCCATCTTGTATAATTAGTGCAGTTGTTTAGAGTTTTTAACTACACATTGTCTGAGACTAGATAATCAGTGTCTTAAAGTATGTATAATGTGTACTTTGATGAGGAGTGCCATCATTCACGCCCATATATTGTAGCCTCCAGTCTGTCTGGTCTTCACATATATTTCTGCTTGAAAAATGCGCGTTTCATTTCATGTACGCGCCTAACGCACGATAATACACCCGCCGCGGTTATCTTTTCCGAGCTGCAGTAAACAAACACCGTTGCACTTTGTCGTTTATCAAACGTAATAAATAATTGTATTTTACTCTCACTTTTGTCAGGCACAAAGTCACAAAACACAGCCCTGGAAGTGACTGGCGTTAGCAGCTAGACCAGAGATACACTGCCTGCCTGCCCAGCTAGGTTAGCAAAAACACAATAGAAATGCACATAAACATAACTTTACTTTGCTGACATCAAACTTGGAGAGGAGAGAACACAAGTTTACCTGATTGTTGTTCCCACAATTCACTCTCATGGTGTTATTTTTCCTCTTTCCGTGACCAGAAGGATAGTTTCGCTTCATTTAGTCATGGATGTTGTAAGCATTAATTGACGCACTATGACACGAGGGGGAGGCGGGGCCTCGAGTAATTTGCGGGGCCCTACGCAGCTTGCGTAGTGAGCGTATAGGGCGGATCGGCTCTGCTTAGGGTCCTTGCCACCACGAGACAAATCAGCATTGCAAATTGAACATGTAGCTGGACTTGAATGACCTTCTTTTGACTGAAAGTACTGCCAAGCAAAACGTTTTCTGCTCACAAGTTCCATTTTCACTTTCTCACAGCTTACTGCATTGAGCGCTCCACCTAATGCGCCGTCATTACCAGCGTTGCGCGCGTAGTGCAAGCGTAACTCTACAAAGAGTATAGAAGTAACAAGAGCGTTCAGTCCAAGATGGCGGAGGTGCAGCTGGGTGCGTTTGTTGCAGTGGAACGTTCTGTTGAGTTTCGCCTCTTGTTACTTCTATACTCTTTGACAAGAGCAGAAACACAACGTTTGCCTCTTTTTCTTGAGTTTTGCCTCTTGTTACTTCTCTTTGGTAGAGTTTGGTTCGGTGGAAAAAAATTCTAAAGTTTGGCAGAACCCAAACTCCGTCATAACGCCCAAAGTTTAATTACACCTTGTTTTAAAGATGCTCACAGTTCACCAGCATTAATTTATTCTTGAAACATTTCAGGCAGGAAAAGAGATAGCTCTGTATTGAATGTTGTAAAGAACTCACCTGTTAAACCATCATTACGTGATGACTTGTCTTTAAGATTTCTTATATAATCAGTATAAGTCAACAATCAGTTATTTCATGAAATCTCAATTCAAGTAAGTATTTGTTGCTCTTGATGGTGTCATGGTTTAGATATGTTTTGTATGTTATTTTCAGGTTAACATGTCATGGTTAAGGTGTGTGTTTCTGTACGGTTAACTTAAAGTGATAGAGTTGAGGTGTTTATGGTCAGCATGCATGTATTTCCCCAGAATGCAGCAGTGCAGCACCCTCTGCTGGTAAAGAGTGGGAGGAGTACATCCAGATCAGAGGCTTAGTGGAGAAGATCTGCAAAAAACAGAAGGGTGAGTATGTGTGCATACACACAATATTTTTACCTTTTTAGGTGAATAATTAAAAAAATAATTTATTCCACAGTACTAAATACATTTTAAGGAATAAGCAATATTATATTTTATGTAATTTAAAGTCAGGCACCAGTTGAAAATAAAAGATTTGTGTGTGTGTGTGTGTGTGTGTGTGTGTGTTTTCGTTCAGGTATGTCAATAGTGTTTGAGGGCAGCAGAGAGGACTACTTCCCAGAGTTGATATCCTGGGCTCAAGAAACCGGAGCTTCCTGTGATAGCTTCACAGTGGCCAACTTTGGAACGGAGGGCTACGGCCTGCGAGCCACCAGAGATATCAAGGTGAGCTCAAACCAGTGGTAGTCATTTTTATTATTGAAGTTTCTCTAGTATAGTACTTAAATCACTCTATTGACTCCCAGTGCAATACAGAATCAACATACATAAAATGTTTACTAAAAGCAATAATAGTTTGTCTCCCCAGTACATGTGAATGGTGCTCCTGCCACCTGTTGTAACATATTGACAGAGGCTAAGCATGTTAGTGACATTATGTTGAGTAAAGACCAGTTCAGACCAAAGATTCACAGCGACACAAGTTGAAACTTGGCAACTACTTGTAACAATCTCCTCTGCAACGTTTTAAAACCTGCCAGTTCACACCAATGTGACTAGACGAGATAGTGTATCATCTTCATAACGACTCTATGATTTCTGTTCTTACCTCCGACTTTATGTTGGCTGTTGAAACAGGTGACGGCCCTTGCATTCTAAAGCCAGCCTCTAGTGACAGACTGAGTCGGCCATCAGCTAGCTTGAGTCAAGCTGAGACTGGCCAGTTCAGACCGCTGCAACTTTTCCATGCAACATTCTAAAACGGTTTCTCCTCAACGCAAATCGTGTGTGTGTGTGTGTGTGTGTGTGTGTAGGCAGAGGAACTATTCCTGTGGATTCCCAGGAAGATGCTAATGACAGTGGAATCGGCCCAGAACTCTGTACTAGGTAAGGACTTATAAGTACCATATTGGCCCAAACTCATTTTTGGAAAAATACTTTTTGAAGACCAAATCTTGTTTGTTGTTTGGTCAGCATTGCCTGTCTGATCCAGCATGTATCAGTGCTTTGTAGGGTTGGGCGATGTCCCCTAAATTTGGCAGTTGACTTTTACTATATTCACATAATATTTACATAAATATTTTTTTCTACTATTATGGCTAACAGTTAACAGAAACGATCAGAAATACATTTAAATGCCCTCTGTAAATAGACAGTATTACACGGTAAATTACAATTTGACCTACTTTCACTGAACTACGGTGCAGATGTCCGTGCTGCGTAACAACAGTATAGTGGAACGTTTTCCTTTAACAGAGTGACAGTAATAACCTAATATACCAGCATTACTGAGATTACACTACATTCTCGGTTATATTTGCACTGAATAACGCATTCAATAAACAGAAACGTAACTCTTGAAGCGCACATGAACTGATGTGCAATATTAGCTCTCACACAAAATAGCACCCTCGTTAATTAGCCTACTGTTGCTAACGTACATTCATAAATCCTACATAACATCGTCCCGTACTCAGACTTACTTATTGATGCACGCACACAGAAATGTCCACAAACTTGTAAGAGGAGAAAGGAAAGTGTGAAGTGGTCGACGTTAACGGCTGTTTAACAGTTCTGCGGAGGCTCCATGCAGAGCTTTCGCCATAGCATGTGCAAGCGGCCTGATGTTTATACTTGTGCGCTGTTGTGTGCGTCGAGCCGGCGTGTGTGTGTGGGGGGGGGAGTGTGTGATAGAGCGAGACGGAAGTGAGAGAGTAACGGCGATTAGCTTTGGAGCAAGTACCGACTCAAGAGTCATAGAGAAATCTGGAGCAGGAAAAGTTAACCCTCTCCTTGATTTCATGTTGTTTATGGAGAATGACAGTTTAATTTCCCGTCCAGCGCCCGCGACTTGGTCTTCAGGGCTTAAAGTATTCCGGCATGAGGAAAAAAAAATTATAATAATATTTGGGAACTTGCACGTTGTTTAATATTTCAGAGTCAATTGATTTCACCTACCAGTCATATGAGAGGAACGCAGCTCTAACTAACGAAGGGCTTAAAGTACCGCGAGTACTTAAGGTACGGGTACCCGATTTCTGGTGTATGACTATTTTAGAACAATAAATACATTGAAAAGTCCATATGGGATTCGTTTTTGATGCGCTGGGTTTAACCAATCATCGAACTTCCACCTACCAATGAAACAAGTTCTAGCCAATCAGATGCATAGGGCGTAGGGCTGCACGATTAATCTTTATCGCATCGATATTGAGGTTTTAACTCCCGCAATAACCTAACCTCAGGAGTCTGAGGTTTTTTCCCCCGCCTCTGACATTTGAGTGACAAACCTATTAGCCAATCAAAATGGTCGAATCTCGCGTTCCTGGCTTGCTGGCCAATTAGAAATGGCAATGGAAAAACAAGGTTGTATGCAGTGCATCGGCTTTCTGTCAGCAGAAAAGCAGCTAACACACAACGTTTACCCATAGACAGTATATAAAAGCGTTTACCTCGAATTGTGCCAGAAAAAGCTTGTAACTGCGCAGAAATAGCCGAAGGCACTTCTTCGGTGACGGGAGAGGAAGCGGGGGAGCACTTGGTTAACAAGAAGGGTGGTACTTCAGCTGTTTGGACTTATTTTGGATTCGCGAAGAACGACGTGGAGCAAAAGAGTGCTAAATGTAAAATATGTCGACGTGCCGTCATTTATTTTAAAATGTGTGCACTGTGCAATATAACAGTTTCATGTTCAGTAAATGGCAGTGGACTACAGAATTATTTTGTTTTTCTAATTGTAAATCTAAATCTAATAAGAATTCATTTTCTATTTTTCAGTGTTTAAGATTGTTAAATTTAAAAATAAATGACCAAGTGGTTAAGTTCATTTCCATTATGTCTTATTCTTTGGTATTTAGGTTCAGGTATTTAATAATCACGAAGCATCAAACAATCTCATTACCTCAATAACTATGTATGTAGTTTATTTAACCCTCTGTGTCGTAAAAGTAACAACATATTTTATTCATAATTTTAGGTTTTATGCACTTAAAAGTATTGAACGCAAAAATCGAAAATCGCATCGCAATCGCAATATTTGTCAGAAAAACCGCAATTAGGTTTTTTCTCAAAATCGTGCAGCCCTAATAGGGCGGGTCTTTGCCGAAATGCGAGAGTGCGGTATGGCCCGGAGACCGTCTCCGTGGTAACCATAGACAGTATATAAAAGGTGGTAACGCGGCTAAAGAAAAAGGAGCATGTAGATACAGCTTTAGTTGAGAAAGGAGTTGAAAACAAATGGCGCTGGGCATGAATAGAGGACAAGAGGAAACGGGTGGAGACGGCGTTAGCACTTGGTGCCTCAGATTGAGGAGCCGGGTGCTTCTGCAGCGTGTGATGAAGGAAGAGACGGGACGGCAGCAGCGGTAAGAAAGTGCTTGCTAGTCATTATATGCTAGTCACAAAGCTTCAGTCCGTGCACTCTGTCATACGAGTACGTTACCGGCAACGACGGCTACCGCTGCGACTTCGCCTTCACTGACCAACCGTGTTTATTAGGGCTGGGCGATATGGCCTAAAAATAAAATCTCCGATTTTATTTTTTTTAATTCGATTTCCGATTTTTTTCCGATTTCCCCCCCTACTTATTAAGGAAAGCAATAAGTACAAACGGCAGACAACTTACCGTCTTCTCCACGGTATATATGAGTACCATGTCTTTGGCTATGTGCAAATCGACCGCTACGGTGATTGTTCTCCACCGTGCCCCTTTCCTGTCATACACGGTGCCTTGTGCAAATGATTCGGCTACAGTTAGCTGTTTTTTAGCTAAGGTTTGTTGGTCACTGCGGTTTTGTTCATCTCGGAGAGACTGGCATTTTTCATATCGGCTGGATGTCTCTGTTTCAGGTGTTGGAATAGGTTTGTGGTGCTGCTGCCTTTGACGGCAATGGGCTTTAGGCAAATGTTGCAGCGCGGGGTTTGCTGCTCCACGTCTGTCGCAGCAAACCCATACCAGTTCCAAACAACAGATGATTTTATTCCTTTCTTGGGAACAAACTTCCCACTCTCACCGGTAGCCATGTTGTCACTTGCTGTTTCGTGTGCTATGATGTTGTTGTTGTCGCTAGCCATACCGCTATGTGAAACTAATTCTACGGAAGCTCCGGAGAGCCAAAAATGCGCCATTACACAAAAACTCGATTTACTTATTTTTTTAAATCGGCCGCAACAAAAAATTTGAATTAATTCATTTAATCGATTTTTTGCCCAGGCCTAGTGTTTATGATACGTGTGTGCACGTTCATAGCGGAACACGATTTGTCATTAACGATGGCCACAGTGTCAAAGCTATCTGAAGCCCAAAAGCCTTGACAAAGCTGTGTGTTTAGAATCAGCATGGAAGTTATTAAACATAACGGCCTCGTCCCAGACTTTAGACGTCTAGCTATATGAAAAGATAAACAATGCCAAGTTTTTAATAAATGTACATGAAGCAACTAATGTCAACATGGACAAAATCCTGAATGTACTAATTAGCTTTTTTGATGACGACCTGGCCAAAGTAACAACCCAACATCCAGAAAGTTCTGTTTTCACAATGATTTATTGTAGGATTATGATATTATTGCAATATGGAAATCTACATTGACTCTTAATTTAACGTATGGTTGGAAGAAGTAAAAATGTATCCAAAACTTTTTTTTATTATTGTATGAATGTAAGAAGGACTTAAACCGTTTTGCCAGACAAATTGACTTTAATGAGTGCATATTGACACATTACACTGTGACACCCCCCCCAAAAAAAATAAAGCCCTGGGTCTTACAGGCTGGGGGTCGTGGTGGCTCGGTCCTCCCCCGCAAACACAGCCCATTACAGCGCATCATTCACCTGCACCAGCTTTAAACTCGGTGGCGGGTTTAACTCTGTGGTGTAGCTCTTACTTGGATGAGTACTGGGACATGAATGCACACAGATGGAAAGAGAGAGGCGCTCAGTGTGTCAGAGGAAGTCCCCAGGCACTCTAAAACTATAGCAGCATAACTATGAGCTGGTCCAAGCCAAACCTGAGCCAGCCTAAAAAGGGTTGGTAGATGAATCCAACAATGAAGAGAAGCAGAGTTAAGGAGGGGGTGCCGTGTCTGCAGCTACACATCTTCCTCCGTCTAGGTGTACTTTTAAATGTAGAGATGGTGTCTGCCTCCCGAACCCAGACTGGCAGCTGGTTCCACAGGAGAGGAGCCTGATAGCTAAAGGTTCTGGCTCCCCTTATACTTTTGGAGACTCTGGGAACCACAAGTAACTCTGCATTCTGGGAGCGCAGTGCTCTAGTGTGGCAATTACGATATGATGGTGCCTGACCATTGAGAGCTTTGTAGGTCAGGAGAAGGATTTTAAATTCAATGCTTCAAAGCCAATGCAGCTTAAAAAGGAGCTTTCTAAATACAGGAGAAATATGATCTCTTTTCTTAGTTCTTGTCAGTACACATGCTGCAGCATAAGTGACTTGTTCGAGCAACCTGATAGTAAGGAAGTTACAAATGCATGGACTAGTTTTTCTGCATCGTTTTGAGAGAGGATGTGCTTAATTTTGGCAATGTTACACAGGTGAAGAATCTCTTCTACTACATATGTTCTGTGAGATTAGTAGAACATATCTTAAATTTCAGTGTGTGCACATTTCAACCTATATGCTTTCAGTAACACAAGATTTTCAGTCTGCTCAAAGTAGCATTCTGGTATACTCAGGAATGCAAACTGCGGTTTTGAATCCAAAATAGGTCATCTAAGTGATCTGTGCATAACTCAAGAGTTTCACTCGGTCTGGTTCCAGCGAACAAAGTAACGGGCCTATATGTCGCACAAAATAGCAGACGATACCGATACAGCTTTACTCTACTTTGCTAGTACTACATTCATTTAAAAGTCATGAAAATTACTTTTTAAACTCCCCCTAACAGAGTCTAACAGTAGTCTCAAATTACAGTGCACTTAGGCTACTTGATAATTTTATTAAAATGTGTGAGTAAATTCAAGATGGGTGGCAACATTTATGATAATTTAGAACCAAGCTTTGCACTCTCTTGACTGTTTTTTTTTAACTGATTACTTACTGATTACATTACTTTTGTAGAAGTAATAACATTCTTTCTAGGGTGAGTTTTTTCCTATACCCTTATGCTAAAATCAACAGTTAATCCACATTTTACCGCTGATATTTAAAAAATCTTCCCGGGAGGGGGAGCATCGTGTCACCTTTTTTTACCCCTGATGAGTTTGCAGCCTTGTAAGTGATTGTAACCTCTATGTCTCAGGTCCTCTGTACAGCCAGGACAGGATTCTACAGGCCATGGGCAATGTGACACTAGCCTTCCACCTGCTGTGTGAGCGGGCCAACCCTGCTTCATTCTGGCTACCATACATCCGCAGTCTTCCTCAGGAGTACGACACACCGCTTTTCTACCAGCAGGATGAGGTGCAGGCGCTGCTGGGCACACAGGCAGTGCAGGATGTCCTGAGCCAGTATAAAAACACTGCACGCCAGTACGCTTACTTCTACAAACTGTTACAGGTGGGCAGATTCACTGAACACAGACACATACATACTGTGCATATACAGTACCAGTAAAAGGTTTGGACACACCATCTCATTCAATGGTTTTTATTACCGTCGACGTCGGTCAGCAGAGGCCCAATCAGAAGTGATAGGATTATTAGGGCTCAAGCACTGACATTGTCAGTTGATTTTACATCTGATGGGTGTCTTGGGCTTGAGCGTGGTAAATTGGCTTAAAAAGCCAATTTTAAAAAAGTAGCCCCTGCCATGAGATTTATCTGGATGTATGAAATTTGGTAGGCATATGTATCATAACCGGACTCACAAAAAAGCCTTTTTTGGAAATGTTTTATTTCCACACGTTCCAGCACAGATTTAACCTGATTGACTTCAAAATTGGTCAGTATAATATAAAGACCTTCGCAAAGCTCTTCATTTTTTTTTTATCATTCAGTGTGGGCGTGGCAAGGCGGCACATTTCTATGTTCCCTTGGTTTGTAGCTAGACTGTACATTGTCCAATCTGTCCCAAAACTCTCAGGCTTTATGAGGGTCCTGGCCTGAAGACATGTACATGTCAATATTAAGTTATAGTCATAGCGCCGCTCCTGGCAACAGGAAGTTACTGTCGTTACACTTTGATGTCCTGCGTGTCTTGTTTAGCGTGAGGATAAGACTAACTTGCTTAAATGAGTGTAGGTCTTGCCTTATTCCAACAGGGTTGTATAGTGTCAAACTGGCCAGCTCCAGCGTTTCCTCGTTGCTTTTGTTTTAAAAAACTCCCTTACACACAGGCTTATCAAGCCTTGCACACACACCCCCTAATGTCAGTATTTTCCTACCAGCTCACTACTCAAAAGACAATAAACTGTTATATCAACAAACGACGAGGTCGTGGCAAAGCTATACTCTTAACCCAGCAGGACATCGGCTATATTAAAATGAGTGTGCAAATTATAGATGATTTTGATTATGGCTACTTTATCGTACACTTCCTACAGATTTAACCCGATCGACTTCAAAATTGGTCAGTACAATCCAAAGACCTTGCCAAAGCTAAATTGCGTTTTGTCCAACGGCGCAGTAATGTCACAGAACAGGTAGTGGTTTTACTCATAAATAGTTTGTGTTCTCTAGTGCCACATAGTGGACACAGGAAGAGGTGTACAATTTGAAATATGTAATTTACAACTCTATGCGCTCCATGGAGAAAATTAAGTCTAACTCTTGCGTGCAGGGTCCGACGGTCATGAAAATACACGGCCGCGTTGACTGGAAGCCGGCCGTCCACCCCGACGTGCGCATGGTGCTTTAGTCCCGGTTATCACTGCTTGCAACTTTTAATTTTGTACTTTTGTACTTTTGAGGCCTTAAACAGCAACGTGAAAATTTGCACAGGCATCTGAACCGGTGAACATTTTTATATTTTATGGGTCTCGTGCTTGGGTGTAAACAAAAATGGCTTGATGGTGCGCCCTATACATTTCAAAGAAGTAGCCCTTGCAGTTTGTTTCACCTAAATACATGAAAATTGGTAGGCATATGTATTATAACCAGACTTACTAAAAAGCCTCTTGGAACCATACCCTAAATGCAAAAGGAAGTCTGCCTTTATTAACAACTATTTTTAATTTGATATGATTCCAAGGTTTTTTGCATGTGACTTCACATATGAGGTGAGGTGGTCTAGCATACTGGTGAGATTACTTTTGCACTTAGAGGGAACAAAGATAATTATGAAACATTGTAATTCTATTTTCATTTTGGGAAGTAAACTAAATGGTAAATATAATCGCAGTGCATACGATTGCATTATCACATTTTGTCTAGCGTAAGACAATAAGTCCCCTTACCATTTAAATGTGTCTCTCCATCTCTCCTATGCACAGTCCATCAATTTGTGTTTTGTTTAAAAAAACTCACATAAATAACATTTCTGAAATTATTAGGTATATAAGGTTATAAGGAACTCCCGTGCCAGGACACAACTTTAATAATCAGATAGAAAGTGTGATTAGTTTTACTTTCATTTCTGATATTTTACAAGTGAAAGGATGAATACTGTGGGCTTACATACCTTAGTGTGATAAGCAGGGCTGCACGATATAAAGACAAACTTATATTGTGATTGGGATTTACAATATTGCGATTATGATTGCGATATAATGGTATAATGAGTCAGTTAAAGTTAAACAAGCAAATAAAGAAATACCTAAACAAAAAAAGTTAAATAACAAACAGTAATCATTTCAAAATAGACATTTCTGCTTTGCTCAACAGTACAAATAAAATAAATAGAACAATAAATAGACTAAGACAAATACAAATTCTTATTAAAATAATACATTTTGTATGCCCTTTCAAACAAGGGCATACAATAATAATAAAATAATATAATAAAATAATAAGTAATATAATAACTAGTGATTAAGAAATTATACTTTGTACAATATGTTCTTAAAGTCTTCATGCTCTGAAAGCCCTCACGTGACCATACATGGCACAGGCGCTACTGCCGAAACAGACGGACTGGTCACTGGTCATCTTTTGTGGACATTGTTACGAGGGGTGCGCTTAATACATCCATTGTTTAGGGTAATTCAGAGGCAGATAAGAAGTAGATTCAACACAGAAGAAGCATAAATCGCATTAGTGAGAGCGGCAGGCGCTGATGAGTGATGTCAGTCTGTGAGTGGTGAAGCAAGAGAGGTGAGGGACGCGTTATTATGCAACCCACGCAACTTCTAGGCAAGACCCACCCTTCAATAGCATTCACACGCCACTATTGGCCAGGCGTCCATGCTTATGCAAGGTAACGGAACACGATTTGGTCAGCGTTGGTGCTGTCATGTACGCAAGACTTCATGAGGGGGAGGGGCTAGAGTCTGTGTGCGCTGCAAAAAATACATTGTTGATTGGGAAAAAAATGGAATGTGGGCGATGCGTCCAAGTAGAACCTATGAATGGTAAATACTAATTTGCCAACATTCCAATATATAATTAAGATCAAATCCGTTAAGAACAGTGTTTTGTGCTAGTTCCTAAAAAATAGTAATCAATTACAGTTAGTTACCTCAATAAAACTAAACTAAATTACTTTACTGATTTCTTCCACCAAAAAGTAATGCATTACTGTAATAAGTAACTGTGTATCTGTCTGTCTGAAGCTAATCTTGCATATTACTGGACACTATCAGCCTAATATTTTATGTGCACATTTATGACTATGCTCAAGGCCTTCTCTAGTTGTGGTTCCCGTTTAAAACATTTAATACTGTCCGCCAGTTGCTGAAATGCCTTTGTAGTTAAAGTCCAATTACGTTGTCATTCTGCATATATATTAGCCATGTGTGTGAAATAGAGCAGGGTCTCGTTTGTGTCGGCCAGCAGTTTACAATAATATGCCAGATTTTAAGATAGGTGGCAAATACGTGTCACACTAACAAGCAGTTAACGTTAGACTACACACACACACACACACACACACACACACACACACACACACACACACACACACACACACACACACACACACACACACACACACACACACACACACACACACACACACACACACACACACACTTACACTTGTCCCACTTCTGTCTCTCTCCCTTCTTCCCCATCTGTATGTTTGTGGGGAAGCTTTGGAGAAAAAAGTTAATATATTTTGTTGTCATGTTAGCTAACCTCAACAAATTTCTATGAGCGTGAATGTATGATGTATATGTACAGCCTATAACTATCGTATATCCTGCGCTCGCATTTTGGTAATTTTAAGGCACTCGTGTCACTTTTTCAGGGCGATTGGATGAATATTACCCATTTCTTATGCGAATTTAATGCTTCCGAAAAATGATTGCCACTGAAGTGTGAGCCTTTGCTTAGTGGGCAGCGGCAGCTGAGAGATGGCTTAAAATGTATAATTTACGGATGAATGCATTATTTCATGGTATTATTATTTTTTGTTTTGGTCTGGCAGGGGTCCTGTTGGCCCACCAGGCCTGTATAATTATAGGGTAAACACTGCAGTGTGTGTTTCTATGTGTGTGGCTGGCTGTGTGATGTAATTGGCCTTCTGCATAACTTTTCTGCAAATATGAGCTACTGTATGAGAGCTGCGGCAGTTCTTCTGCGCTCTATGAAATTGAATCCTGCCGGCGCCACTGGCCAAAATAAGTGGAAACAGCTGTGTGGGTGTAGTCTGGCTAACACCAGACCAAGCTCAATAGATTTAAGATTGAGCATTGGTCTGGGGAGTCTGCTCTTTATTTTCTCTGCACAAGAGGCGTGATCAACGGGCATAGTTCAAATGACTCTGTACGCAATTGGATACGATCTGGGTGACGTAGCAGCGACAGCGGCATCAGCGGGTAGCTGCGCTTCGGGGGGGCTTGTTGAATGTAAACAAGAAGCTACTTGCCGTTGCTTCTCTATCGTCATTGTGTTAAACCCGCCAATAGCGCGCAAGGTGGATAAGCCAGTTTGTGTTTGGTTCCCGCAAAATTGTGAACTGAAGCAGGAGAAATAAACGTGCAGGTTTCCAGCCTGAGCTGTAGGGTGAAATCAAATCGCCGGCAAAGTGGGCGGGGTTTACCCAGCCTAGTGTGGGTGCACAGGGTTAATTAAATCAACAATGAACAAGCTTATGCCATACCAGAAAATGTATATAATGTTTTACTGTTGCTATTTTATTACTTTTATTAAAGTCAGGTTCGGAATGCAGGCTTTGGTGTAATGTTGGTTGATGCCAACCAGCATTCAGGAACCATTTCCTACAGTAGAAGCAAGACTATACTTTCAACACTTTTTAGTCTTTGTTACAATACATTACATGTCATTTAGCTGACGCTTTTATCCAAAGCGACTTACAATTGTTATGTATGTCAGAGGTCGCACGCCTCTGGAGCAACTAGGGGTTAAGTGTCTTGCTCAGAGACACATTGGTTGATGTATCTCAGTGGGAATCGAACCCGGGTCTCCCACACCAAAGGCACTGTCATGTCCACTGCGCCATTACCACCCACCCCTTTGTCCTATTTGTCCCTCATTTAATTTAATGATTTCAAACCACCAGGATCCTGCTGGAGTTCCATGCTGCAGTTGTTCTGCTGGGTTAGGTGTGAGCATGTCTTGGAAACATTATTACAAATCCAACACAGCTAAATATGGCAACCTGCTACCACTCACTGAACCCACACCAAACACTTGACAACTTCAGTTGTTTTACTACCAACATACATTAAAAAGATAAGTTATGGTGATGTTACGTCCTCAACGAAAGATTAAAAACATTTGATGTATAAGCTTAGTGAACTGGGATGACGTAAAATACAAGATAACTGAAAAGGAAACAAGAAATAGAGATGAATTTTTGAATAGGCTAGTTAACTCAACCAAAGCATTTTGGATTGTAAAGGCTTGTAAAATTGTGAGGAAATTAAGGTTTCAGTGCACCTGAAGTCTTTATATAAAGTTTATTACTGCAGTTACCCACACAATACTACAGTCTATTTGCTAAACTCTGTTGAATCACGATGAGCCACATTAGCATTGACAAGGTTACATTAAGGGGGCATCTGACTTTCCTCTTCTATTACACGCCTTTTTTAACAGGCATTTGACTTGTCATAATAGGAAAATTACAGGTATTACTAATAACATTAAAAATGGCTCTGTTCTGTTCATTCACCATGACAGTGTGACAGTAAGCCAACATGCACAATACCAGGACCATGAAACTAAAGCGGCTAAATCGAATCCAGACATTATTAGTATTATTATTTACACCTGCTTTTCCTTTTGTTACTTGTCAGAGTATCTTCCATGAAAAATACCTATTAAATGACCAGGAGGGGGAGGCATTGGGCCAGAAAATTGGTTTAGTTTTTGGAGACTGAGCAACACCTTATATCAAAATAAGTACTTAAGGCAGAGTTGAACTTGCAGATAGTCTGTTCTGTTGTCATTGTTGTACTATGAATTATGGTCACTGATATATTTCCTAAATATTTACATATCAATATCAGCAGTACCCTTTTTATTCAGTTTGTCAACATTTCTAAAGATCTGAGTTTTTAGTCCACTGTAATGTGCCAACTACTGGAATAAGATATAAAGACAGTAGTATATAGTGAGTACAGTAGTGTATGAAATATTGGTTACCAGGCCCAGACAACAGATAGTGGGATAGTAAATCTCAAAATATGCTAATGTCCCATTAATAATCTGATGCATGGTGAAATGACAGCTCAGCTTTGATCAGAACTCACCACAATCCTCTAAAGTCCTCTCATATCAAAGAAGCCTGGAATAATTAATTATATTTGTCAGATGTTTGTTTTAATTAGATGATGAACAGACAGTGGAATGACTGTTTTGCAAGGTAAGATAGACATATCTGTATTTGGCTGAATCTTTTCTTTTAAACACAAATTTAAAGGGATGTCTCTGATAGTGTGTTTGATTAGTTTATTGCCTTTTTCAATTAGTGTATATATAATTATTTTTTACTTACAAGGAGTAACTAAAGACCAATGCTTTGGTTACTCCTTTTGAAAACCATGCCATTTCAGTGGACTCCACTAGGTGGCAGTGTTGTGTCCTAAATAATTTAATGTCAGCGACATAAAGAGGTGGAGGAGCTTTAGTTACTGACCCATTAGTCTTGGTTTAAAAGGTCTAATGCTGTCCTGTGGAGACTCTGTGACACATTGTCTGAATGCTGGTCATTTTCTTAGTGTTGTGGTCCTAGCCAAGACCTAATGCTAGATTTGTGCTAGCGCTCCCCTCGAACCATGCACCTGCAGTATTCCCCCTTAGATCTTCATAATCTGAATAATTGTGGCAGGAATGCATTGATGTTCTCAAGAAAACTAATACTTTGCAGAGTTCATCCTTTACACAGATGCTCTGGCAGTGTGTTTACTTCACGCCCCCCCCCCAACCACCATTCCCATAATGCCACAAATTCTTTGGTGACTGCCATTATTGACTGCCCAAACAACAACAAAAACTGACACCATCTACAGTAACTTGACCACTTCCCCACCCGCTTCCACCTCTTTTACTACTCAGCCTGTCTCACTTCTCCCCCATGTCCCAGTAGAGCTGTCTAACTTCATGGCCGAAACTAGAAGCTTCACATGTGTTCTGGTTCCCATCTCATTCCATCTGGCTAAGGACTGTCTCCCAGCTGTGTCCTCACTCATAACTGAAATCAACTCATCCTTCAGCTCCAGTTCAATCCCCCAAACACTCAAACTGGCTGCTGTCACGTCCATATTAAAAACCTGGACTCAACCCTGGTACTATGATGAATTCTCCAATCTTACCTTTCCGTCAAAAATAGTTGTGGTCTCCCAACTAAAAGTCCACCTTATCTCCAATGACCTGTTCAAACCATTTCAATCCAGTTTCTGTTCACAGGCCAGCACAGGAACAGCCCTCCTCAAAGTCACTTTTATGCTACTTTTATGCTACACAAGAAAAACAAAACAAATGCAGTAGTGCATCCCTGTAGTGTATTTTCCGAATGTGCATAAGGTATATAAACAGCTGCAACAAAAACACTGTTGAATTCTCTGAACAGATAATATAACATAACATTAAAAACTACTTCAGGGAAACATTGTCCATCAACTTTGACTAAGTTAGAGCATCATTGATGTAAAATGTTTTCCCTTAAACAATACAGTATACAGGCTTACAAGTACTTGGGATGGGAAAGCGAATTTAGTTTGTATTTATCGGTTCATTATCATATGTATTAGTCCGTTATTAGTTTTCTCTGTTATGCAGACTCTATGGATTAAAAATTAAAAATCAGATTTACAAAAAAGATAAAGTAACATGCGTAACGGACGAATGAGTTCCTCCATGGTATCCAAAAACATTTTCCAAGTAGAGAAGTTTTGACTGGATGAGTCTTAGACACAAACATATTGAGGTGTTTTTAGAGGAAGTTTTTCAAGTGTCCCACTGAATCCAGACAGAGCCCTGGAGAATTCAATCCAGTCAGCTTCAAGCCCACTACAGACCAAGCCGAAAATCGTCCGTTGAACAGTCTGGTGAGGTCAGTGACTCGATTCTGTGTGGTGTGTTCCGTGCCGTCGTCCGTTGGAGGGGCCATTGGCCTTCATTTTTGCTGATTTGTAGGGCATAGTCGGGAGGGCGTGCACTGCTGGCAATCGGGCTCAAATGACCAATCTGATTGGTGGAGTACTAACCCGGAAACAGGGAGCCGAAATTAGCGTGACTAGAGTCTCTCAAAATCTGACGAAAATCTTTTAAACTGACCTGTGTCGATCTGAAATAAAGACAGATTCAGCAACTGCATGGCCTATTTCTCCTTAAAAAAATTTCAGAAACACGTTTCGGTGAACTAGTTTAGTACAATTTGAGATCGTATTCACACTTCTGTAACCACATCACCCCTGTTCTCCAGAACTTCCACTGACTACCTGTCCCACAACAGATACAATTTATAGTCCTTCTACTCACTCACAAAGCTTTCCATAACCAGACCCCCTCCTATGTCACGACCTGCTCCAACCCCACACTTCTTCCCACAGCCTCCTCTCATTTGATGTCAACCTCCTGTCTCCCCCACTCAGGAACAAGTGCCAGACCTGGGGTGACAGAGCCCCTCCCTCTCTTCCCAAAAACACATCCGCCACTGCAAAAATCTGTCCATGTTTAAATCAAAAGTCAAAACTCACATTTTTAGAGCTGCTTTTAATGTTTGATTGTGTGTGGATTTTTAGTGTGTGGATTTATTTCCGTTTTATAACTCTGTAAAGTGATTTTGAGTGTTCTAAAAATTATTAAGTAGCCGTGGTTTCATCTAAAGTAGGTTCATCTTTGATACATCTTTTTACACACACACACACACACACACACACACACACACACACACACACACACACACACACACACACACACACACACACACACACACACACACACACACACACACACACACACACACACACACACACACACACACACACACACACACACACTTACTCTCTTACCTCCTCATAGAGCCTCTCGCTCTGCCCCCACCTCCCTCCTCCTCAGATGACCGGGCTGGAAATTTAGCTTGTCACATTGGCTTTGAATTTAATTGACATGAATGTACCTTCCTCAAAAGCCCTTCTCGCTCTCTATTTCTACCCCCCATCTCCACCTCCCTGTCCTCTGTCTATCCAGTGTGTTGGATGTATGATCAGCCACACAGACTGATATATGATGATGTATACAGACAAAACCAGGCAAAACCACTACTGACCAAACACAGAGATGTGTTCTTGCATGTAAACACTTCCCAACCTACAGTACATTACCATATGGGTAGCACGTTATCACCTGCATTTCAGGTCTTTAGTGTTACCATTTAAGTTTTCTACCAGAAAATACACTACCTGGCTTCTTTGTTACTTTTAATTGTGGCATGAAAAAAAAGTGTTTTACTGTTAGCCCCAGCCATCTTGATTCCCAGTATGTGGGGTGAGTGTGTTTACCGATCAGGTGTTGTCTTTCTAAATGTGTCAGAGATCAATCTGTAACGACTGTGCAGTGATGTCTATGTGGATGTGACCCAGCGCCATTGCTGATGTACATCCTCAGTTTTTTATCAGATCTATAGCCTACTATTATATACGGTAGCACCCAAAATGTTTTACTTCACTACTAAATATACTAAACATGGAACGATCGAACCAAGATAATGATATAACAGAGTAAATAAGTTATAAATAAAGCATACATTCTCAGTTAGGCATTTGAGAGGGCTTCCCGGAATTCCCTCAGGCATCTAAGTAAAACAGTCTCTGCCTTGCCTTTCTCACCAGTCAGTATGCAGCTTTCTTGGTGTTCACATGCTTGACAGCCCTCCTGACATCATACTCAGAAAGTGAGTTGGGTGTGAGAGGTGCACCTACCCATCCATTAACCTCTGCTGCAGCTGTTTTTGCTGCCTATGGCCTCAAAGCGAGCATAAAATGTGTTCAGTTTACTTGCTCAGCACTTGACGAGGAGGGGGTGGGCTTGTAAACTGTCAAAGTTCTTAGACCTTGCCACATGCTTTTGGGATTGCCCTCCTTGCCACCCTGCAGTGCATGTGTTTATGCCATCCCGTATGGTTCTGGTAATCCATGGTTTCTGGTTGTGGAATGATTTAACTATAGTTTTGGAAACACTTGCTTTTGTTGTTTTACAAATTAAACCTACCACAGACTCATTGAACTATTGAAGTCATGTGTTGTTCCAGATGTGTAGTGCAGACTGTAGGGCTGCCTCTGATTGGTTTGACCATTTCCTGACCTGATGTGTAACTGGGGGCATGCACCATAGTTGTTTAGTTTGACCTCAGCAAGATGGCCGCATGGTCGCTACTACTGAATGCGGGTAGCGATTCCGCTCTATAACTGTCTAAATGGCATTTATCATTGATCCAGACTGTTTATTCCTTTTATGGCACAGTCAATATATTGATTGACAAAGGCATAACCTGCTTAAGGTTAGCCTAATTTAGGTCTCTAGCGACAGTCAACGCAGCGATGGGACTATCAGTTGAGAGCAGTTCAGGATCCGAGCATGGGCCCTGGAAGTGGGGGTGTAGGAAATAGGGAAGGGGCCGTTTACATTACATTACATTTCTGGGTGCGATCATAGGACCACAAAATCAACTGGAAACCTCATACAAGATATGTGAAAGAAATTATTTACTCCCAAGTAGTGCGACACCTATCTTCCTCTGCTGTGGAGGAAGGTCTTGTTAGTCCACACAACATTCCTGGATAGAAAAAAAATGTGCTCTGGTTTACTTGCATTTCTTTAAACCAATCACAATAGTCTTGGACGGCACTAAGCGCCAGAGATAGATAGATAGATAGATAGAGAGATATATATATATATATATATATATATATATATATATATATATATATATATATATATATATATATATATATATATATATATATATATATATATATATATATATATATATATATATATATATCTCTCTCTCTCTCTCCCCCTCTCCTGTTTAAGCTCAGGACCATTTGCAAATGGCTCTGGTAGGTGGTGGCTGTGGCTTTAAATGGAGAAACCGGCAGCATTGACAGACTTATACTCCCCAACACACACACAGAAACACACACCCCGTTTCAGGCCTAAATTGATGAGGCAGATTTATGACGGCTACTGGCCACAACAAATTAAGTTGACAGTGATGTATGTGAGGGGGCAAGTGTCACACTGCACTAACGGACCACCCACACACACATACATACACCCCTGCCCCAGTGGTGTCTTGTTAGGCTTTCCTGTCAGGCAGCCCCTCTCCAGCATACCTGCATAATGAAATTCCTCATTCTGATTTGTGTTTTTTTTCTTCTCTCCCTTTTTCTTCTCGACCACCTTCTTCCCTCCATCCCAGACTCATCCTGCTGCAAGCAAACTGCCCCTGAAGGACAGCTTCACATTTGAGGACTACAGGTGTGTGTGTGTGTGTGTGTGTGTGTGTGTGTGTGTGTGTGTGTGTGTGTGTGTGCGTGTGTGTGCGCAGAATGGGCCATATCATCTCCTACATTTTTATGTGTGTCGTTCCTATAAGAATATCTCCCTTAGAATATTTCTGGTTTATTTTAAACCCGAAATAGGTCTTTTTTTCATAGGTTTGACCATCATTCCTATTGGTAATAACAACAAGCCACAACAGCCTGGCATCTCCTCCTCATGCTGGTCACCAGCCTGGTCACACACTGCTGTGGGATGGCATCCCATTCTTCAACCAGCATTTGTAGCAAGTCAGCCAACGTGGTTGTGTTGGTCACTCTGGCACGAACAGCACGCCCGAGCTGATCCCACAAGTGTTCAATGGGGTTGAGGTCAGGACTGCTGGCAGGCCATTCCATCCTCTTCACTCCCACATTCTGGAGGTAGTCTGATAATGAGGAGGAGGTGCCAGGCTGTTGTGGCTGTGTATGGTTCTTCCACACGCTACTGAGGCTCCTGCCAATATGTCTTGTTTCTTCAAACTTCAATCATTCAATCCACCAAACACTAAACGAGTCAATGGCAGAATAAGCTGTTTGACATTGGCAGAGAATATTTGGCAAATTTTTCATGGGCACAACCCACATACTCAGCGCTGCTGCTCATCCCACAAATGCATGTTCCTTACAAATGAGGCACCATTTGAAAGGGAACCAAACAGGCTTTCCAATGGTATAAGATGTATTGCCAAAAAGCATTGTTACCACAGAAAAATTATCTACCAAACACAAATTTCCTTATTTTTTGTGCTAAGTTTAGTTGTGGACTGAGTTGTTTACTTCATTCAATCAAAGTTGACTGGAAGTGTTATAATGTGGAGTCTGGTTCTCCACATCCCCCTAATATTTGTATGTTTGTAGTGTTCCCTAAATACTTTACCTTCATCTTGCAGAGAGAGAGAGAGAGAGAGAGAGAGAGATAGACAGAGAGATTCCGAACCTTTGAAATTAACTTCTGGATGAAAAAAGCTAGACCGAAGAAATCAATAACTTGTGAATAGCAAAATAAGGATACAGACATTTAAAAAACGAAGACTGCAACAAAAATATCTCCAGCACATCTAAGCCTGAAAGACAGCAAGCAGTAAACCAACCAACCCTGCTAGCCTGACACAAAACTTTGAGGTGAGGTACAAAAAGAGGCTGAAAAAGACAGAAGACATTGCCACTTCATCTGCAACACTGAAAGTATTAAAACAAATGTTTTAAAAAGAATTATTGGCGTAAAACATCAGAAACATAGCTAGCTTAGCTATCTGAGCCATACTAACAGTTAAGTTCAAGTTAAGTTGAAATCAGTTGGAAATCATTGTCCTGTCAAAGTGTGCTACCATGAAGATGGAACCAAACAGCAACAGATGTGACATGTAATTCTGACTTGCCATTCCAAAATGGAACCATATGGAGGCCATCTTACCTGGGTTAAGAATTGCTTCAATTGGAACCTATGGTGAAAGAGGCTCATGTTGTCTTTATAATCCTTGCATTTCTCTACCAATACATAAATATTTTTTTTTATTTAAAGTAATCAGCATAAGACAACTTTGCCTGTCTAGAATGAACCAAAACAAACATAGTGGTAGAACGGTAGAATTTGGAGTAGTATAGCTCAAAGAAAACAAATAATGCATTCAATCAGAGATAATCTCATAATTTTGCATTTATATTCCAGATAATGTTATTGGTTCAATTTTGCCTGAATTTAATATGTAATCACTGTCTTTCTTATTCTGGATGGCTAATATAGTACATTGAACAATATCTTAAATGTAAAAATCCTAAATAGATTCAGAGTATGGCCTATATGCAGGTAATTAAATCAGACACACAAGAAAGAAACAACCTACTGTAATATATTAAATATTTATTAATTTCCCATGAACCCTGTCCCTTCCTGTCAACTGGCATGGGATTTGTTTTACTGAGAGAAGAGGTTGAAGAGACTTCTAACTGTAAATGAGGAGTTGTTTTTGTTAATAAAGCAAGTTTTGTTAGGGAAGGCTACTGCCTTCAGCCCAACTCCTGATGGACTCGTCTCAATTGTCTTTTATTCTAATAGCGTTAATGTTATGAATATTAAATTTATGGTGATAATGCGGAGAGTTCGTGGGAATTTTGACCTAACTGCTGAAGTACAAACTGGATTACTTTACCTTATCAAGACATGGATTATTTGCATTTGTTCGTGTGAAGGCATGAGTTAAACTGACGACGTGTTGCGGTCAGGATGTGGTTAAAATTACTGTTGGGTTGATTGCCTGGGAATCACTCTGCGTGTAGATTGTAACCATAGATTGTAACGCAGCTGGCTGGATTTGATAAGATAATATGCTGCGGGGGCCTGGGTAGCTCACCTTATAGAGCGCGTGCCCATAAATAGAGGTTTACTCCTTGACGCAGTGGCCGCGGGTTCAACTCCAACCTGTGGCCCTTTGCTGCATGTCATTCCCTCTCTCTCTCCCCCTTCATGTCCTCAGCTGTCCTATAAAAATAAAGGCCTAAAGTGGTAAAAAAGATATTATGCTGCTATGCTATTATATTGCTTAGCGGTTAAATGTTAATGTTAGGGTTATAATAATAACTTTGTTATAACATTAACTAAACCTTACCTTTGAGCTAAAACAATGTTTGCTGGTCATAAATTATCGGTTTTGCTAACAAATCAATGCTGTTGAGCACTAGCAGTTACTTTTACTTAAAGCGTAACTCTCGCCAAAATGCAACCTAGTGTCTTTTTGTGAATGTACCCGAGTCAAACTTTTGTTTTAAAAGCATAATTAGGACGGACACTTTTAAGATTGACCATGTTTTTGTTTTTGGTCAAATGGCCTTTTGAATGGGAGTGCTAGGGGCACTACTATGATAGCATTAAAAATACATTGGTGCAGGGTGTAGCAGGGCATAGCATGATGTAGCAGAGCATAGCCGGACATACTAGGGCACTGCAGGGCGTAGATGGACGTAGCAGGGCACTGCAGGGGAATAGCAGGGTGTAGCATGGCGCTTAGCAGGACCACGGCGACAGCTGCAACCATGATTTAGGTGCCACTCTAATCCAGGAAAGACTGTGGGGTGAGAAAACATAAGGGCTCCGGGGAACAAGCTCCCCAGAGCTAGGTTAGTAACAAGCATTTGCCCACAGATGAAAAGAGAGAGGAGCTCAGTGTGTCAAAGGAAGTACCCCGGGAGTCTAAAACTATAACAGCATAGCTAAGAGCTGCAGAGATTGGGAGGGGGCGCACCATGACTGTGGCTACACACCCTCCCCCACCGGTCTAGGCGAACACTGCAACTCACTCCCTAAATATTAGCTTTCTATGAAGAGAAGCAGAAATAGGGAGGGGGCGCGCCATGACTGTGGCTGCACACCCTCCCCCACCGGTCTAGGCGAACGCTGCAACTCCTCACCCCCTAACTATGAGCTTTATCAAAGAGGAGAGTTTATTCTTAAATGTGGTGACGATGTCCCCTCGAACCCAGACTGGGAGCTGGTTCCACAGGAGAGGAGCCTGATAGCTAAAGGCTCTGGCTCCCATTCTACTTTTAGAGACTCTAGGAACCACAAGTAACTCGGCATTCTGGGAGCGCAATGCTCTAGTGGGACAGTAAGGTACTATGAGCTCTTCAAGATATGATGGTGTTTGACCATTTAGAGCTTTGTAGGTCAGGAGGAGGATTTTAAATTCAATCCTGAATTTTACAGGAAGCCAATGCAGAGAAGCTAATACAGGAGAGATATGATCTCTTTTCTTAATTCTGTCAGAACACGTGCTGCAGCATTCTGGATCAGCTGGAGAGTCTTGAGGGACTTATTTGGGCAACCTGATAGTAAGGAATTACAGTAGTCCATCCTGGAAGTAACAAATTCGTGGACTAGTTTTTCAGCATCTTTTTGAGACGTGACTAATTTTGGCAATGTTATGCAGGTGAAAAAAGGCTGTTCTTGAGGTTTGTTATAAGTTGGCGTTAAAGGATATATCCTGATCAAAAATAACAACTTGATTTCTGACAGTAGTGCTGGAGGCCAGGGCAATACCATCCAGAGTAGCTATATTTTAAGATAATGAACTTCTGAGGTGTTTAGGGCCTAGCACAATAACCTCGGTTTTGTCTGAGTTTAACATCAGAAAATTGCAGGTCATCCATGATTTTATATCTTTAATGCATGCTTGAAGTTTAGCTAACTGACTGGTTTTGTCTGGCTTGATTGATGGTTGGTTGGTATATTGGGGTGTCTTCCAGATAACAGTGAAAGTTAATTGAGTGTTTCCTAATAATATTGCCTAGAGGAAGCATATATAAGGTGAATAGAATTGGTCCAAGCAGTGAGCCCATGGCTAACTTTAGTGTGCCTGGAGGATTCATCGTTAACATTAACAAATTGAGATAAATCAGAGAATATGACTTAAACCTTAAATCAGCTTAGTGTGATTCCTTTAATACAGAACAACTGTTTGCTGACTATATATTTTGCAACAGCAAGAAGATAAAAAGCGTCCTCTTTCATACAGACATCAACGCATGGAAGCAGGCCATTTTTAAGAGCTACACACACATTGCCAAAGAAGGCATTGGTCGCAGTGGCCGCTTAACTGTGTGTCAGGATGAATCCCTCGACACAGACAACCCTCTGCTCACTTTTACCTACTACACTAAAAAAGGTAAAGTGCTAGTACAGGGAAATGAGGCAAGCCTCAACTCCTTTTGAGGAACTCTTCCCCAAGCTGAAAGCAGAGGCTGAAAGAGACCGTTCTAGTACCAGCAGCAGCACTATGGGAAGAGACACAGGCTCAGATCAGGAAGAGGAGGATGGCACCATGATCCTAGAGGTCATAGGTCACAGAGCCAGACCTGAAGCCAATCCAAAATAAAGGAGGATGCAACCAACAGAGACTTAAGCTTCAGCAAAGAGTTTCAATGGATGAGGGAGCAACCCCTGAAGAAGAGCTGCAAGGGTTCTCTGCCCAGTTAAATGCATGCCGCTGTCTCAATACCTACCCTCTCCCCTGCTACCAAAGCACCACCTCCCTCCAACAGTGGCAGCTCCCCCTTTCCACAGCCTTTACCCACTTCTACTCCTACTCATGGACTCAAAACCTTGACACCAACCGCCTTTTCCCTGGCCTCAACACAGCTGCCGAAACACAGGTCATGCCATGGAGCTGCTCAGACAGGACACATTGCGGAGCCCCCATTAGATTGTGGTGCATACAGGCACCAATGACCTCCACACCCTACACCAAGGCACAGCCGAGACACTTCTTTGGCAACGGAACTAGGTAGGACTGCACCACCACCCTCTCCTGGATCAGGCTCAAGTTGAAAAGGTGTTGGCTTGAGATTTCTTTTCTCTGAGATGATGAAATCTAAAATGGGCCAAAGTATTTGCCTTCATTGAAGAAGAATTCTAGATGACTGTAGTGTATGCGCGCAGTAAGCCGTCAGATGCTGCACTATGCACTTGTGGCACATTTCCACCTTTTGGGTTCTGTTGACATAGCGCAGCAGAACCCTAAAATGATCAATTATGTACAGTATTCAAATTTTAGTAGTATGATTCAATTCAGAATTGTGATTCCTCTTTATTTTTGGATTGTATGGCCTTTAATTGACTGGAGAGCTTGAAGACAGAAAAGGGGAGAGAGAGGGGGAACTACATGCAGCGAAGGGTTGCAGGTCAGATTCAAACCCAGGCAAGAGGTCACCCCCAGAATTGTGACTCTTAAGTGAATTGTTTTTTCCCTAGTTTAGATAATCTGCCTTAACTGTTGGCTTGTTAACAAAATGTCAGCTCACTTGAGTGAGTGAAATGTTTACCATAACTTATGTAGATAATGGACCAAACTATAAAACATAACACCCAAGTAGTAATAAACCGGAATTGGCTCTTCACCAAGTCCTGCACCTAAAACTCAGACTGGCCAACTATATCACTGCTCTATAGACGGTCATGCAATTGTTTTAGATTTTTTTCATTTTCAGGCTGGTTTTGCGGATTTTAAGTGGTTAAATGTTGTGCCTCAGCCATAGTGATACTTGTTACCTGGAGAGGTTGGAAGAAGATATACAAATCTGGGGAGCTTTTTTAAATGGTGGTGTCACTGAAAATGTACAAAGTTTCACCTTAATTTCATTGTCTTTTTCTATCTTGATCTTCAGATGATGTGGTGGTTCACTTTTACAGCATGATCTGTAGCTTCTATCTTTATCTTTTTAAGATAATTTTAGATAATCAGTAATATAATATTTCTTAAGGGAATGGGAAAGGACAGTTCTTGTTTCTTTGTCTTCCACTCTCCTTTTCATCCTCCTTCCTTCTCTCTCCATCCTCACCTGAAGCAAGGCTTCTCTCTGTTTGGCAATACCAATGTTAGAGTCCATGAACTTCCTTTTCCTTTATGAAGCAAGAGCTTCTGTTGCCCAGGATGTCAGTGATGCCTGTAAACAAACTTCACTGTAACAAGCAGTGATTGGTTGATCGTATGCAACAGGTGGGCAGTGTCCTCGGTGATGACCCGGCAGAACCAGATCCCTACTGAGGACGGCAGCCGGATTATTCTGGCCCTCATCCCCCTTTGGGACATGTGTAACCACACAAATGGACTGGTAAAGTATTTTTGTCACACTCACACACACCTACAAACATTGTTATTTGATTAACATTGAAATGTTTTTATTGAGTCCTGGTAAAGGTTGAATTAGTATGTTGTTGTTGATCTGCAGATCACCACTGGCTACAACCTGGAGGATGATCGCTGTGAATGTGTGGCACTGCAGGACTACAAGGAGAATGAACAGGTGAAGACACTATTACTACTCATACATATATTATTACTACTACATACTCTACATAGTCTTTATTGTCTGTCTTGCATCTGCACACACACACAAACCTCTTATTAATACTATTAAGGTTGGCAGCAAAGTAAAAGATGGAGAGACAGGTAAAAGTAGGCAGGTGAGAGAAACGACAGGAACGAATAAGGTTAGCATCAGCTCGACAGTGAGGGGATCTGACTTTCAGTGTTGGACCAGTGGAGGAATTTCCTTCCCTCTTGTCATGTTTTTATTGTTTGGGTTTTATTTTAATAAAATAACTGAAGAGGAGAGAAAGGGGGCGGCATGCAGCAAAGCGCGCGGGTCGGACTCGAACCCAGGCCACTGCGATAAGGACTGCGCCTTAGTATATGGGGTGCATGCTCAACCAGGGGATCCAGGGCACCCCTCTTGTCTTATCCCTCCTCTAAAAAGGACACACTATAAAAATAAGACAAATTTTCTTTTCTGCTTCACCACATATATGACTTTATATTTGACAGTTACAATTTCCCATTAACATGGTCCTTATATTCTTGGAACCATGGCCATAGCCAAAATTTAGCTCATTACTCAAAGTCCTTGCCACCCAAATTTAAGTCTCTGAAATTATTTGTACTAGTGCATAAAAAAAAGAAA
The DNA here is from genome assembly GCA_023631565.1 of Gymnocephalus cernua. Lineage (NCBI taxonomy): Eukaryota > Metazoa > Chordata > Actinopteri > Perciformes > Percidae > Gymnocephalus > Gymnocephalus cernua. The sequence continues at coordinate 25,622,380 of CM042444.1, forward strand.
CACTGGTGAAATGAACTCAGCGGAAGTATTAATTCCCAAATAGGCGTATTAGTCGCTTGCTTTCACATAACCATCGTGGTTACAGAGAGTATAAAACAGAGACCTGTGACATGTTCATAGTACTTTGGTAGTATACTATTGTGGCACACATAATGCCAGAAATGAAAGGACCTCCCGGTAGGGGTGCACAATAAATCGAATCAATATCGTTATCGCAATATCACGTTGCGCGATATTATACCGAAATATATTTTCTTATATATGTATATATATATATATATTGTTTCATTTGTGAAGCGTTGCATCCCGCCCAACATGCACCCAAAGAATATATAAGTAACAAGAGGCAAAACTCAATAGAACGTTGTGTTGCACTCAATAGAATGTTCCATTGCAAGCTGAAGCACAACATACTATTGTGGTTATCCTCTTGTTACGTCTATAATCTTTGAAGCACCTCTCGAAAAATACACATCACTTGGTAGCGTTGCATTTCCCCCGACTCATTTCCTGGTTCTCCTTCTCCATAAACAACATGAAATCAAAGAGAGGTTTAACTTTTCCTGCTAAAGATTTCCCACCGTGGTCAGAAAGAACAGAGGAGACGCTTTGTTTCTCTCACTATGACTCTACAGTCGCTACTCGCTTCGAAGATAATCACCTTCACTCTCTCACTTCTCCCTCGCTCGGCCATACACTCCGGACACTCGGGAGTAAAAAGTCAATACTTATCAATGCACTCACCTGTATATACCAGCATGAACATGTAGAAAGCCATATTTCAATCTACTCTGTCTGCTCAGTCCAGACTCTAGTCCACCACGCTGTTTTACGCAAACACAGCTCTACTCTGCAAATAGCAAATTTTTACCAACAAGCTAAAACAAATAAAGCTGTCGGTTTGTAGTCTAACTGTTTATCTTAGCTTGCCGGGAATCTAGAAATTTGGACAAATTCTTATAAACTTAACTGCTGGCTGAACCGTCCTCTCCGCTGGAGCGGTAAATCTGTGGATGTATTATAAGACCAAAACAGATACATGTGGCTACTTAATATGCACGTGAATGACGCAATTGTTATGTTCGCGTTCTTCATTCTTGATGATGATGCTAGTTGTATATTTTTGCAACAGCATAATTTCATTGCAAATGAGGCATACATGATGAATGCTAGCCTGCTTATCAGTCCATTCATCATTAAAGGCTTTTCCACTCAACGTTTAGCCTCAGCCTTTTTGACTGTTACATGTTTACCTGACAACAGCCTTTCTTTCTGCAAGCATTTTCCACCAATCAGGACGCTGCATACTACAACCATGTTTCCTTAATCACAGACTTTAACCATCACTCCTCAGTGAACTGACTCCTAGTCTGAGAACTTTTTCTAGTTAAAGAGCCAGTTATCATTATGGAGTTTCCATGTTTTTTAGGAGTTTGCTCACACCAATGTACTGTATGTAAAAAAAAAATAGTGTTAATTCCGAAAGAACATTTTGAACAAAAATATATTAGGTATACATTCGTTTCGTTTTATTTTCTTTATTTGAAAGTCCGGCCCCCGGAGTGTCTGCTTAGAAACATTCTGGCCCTTGGAAAAATGTAGTTGATGACCCCAGCTGTACAACCAGTAAAACATGTCCTGTTCACGTGTTGGACCAGTCCAATATGACTGCAGGTTGAAATAAACCTTGTGTTGTAAGAAAACTTGTGTTTGTTGTTTGTTTGTTTCTTTGTTTGTAATTTATTTGTTATGAATCTATTTTGATGCATTTTCCCATAACTTTGGTAATTTTACATATGTTTAAAAATATCAAAATTAATATTGATATTGCAATATTCATTATCGATATCGCAAAATATCAATTATTTTTCAATATCGTGCACCCCTACCTCACGGCTGAATTTCTTTTTTAATTATTGCTGCGGGCCGCACTTCACTGCTGCTTTGATTGTTTTTCGGCAGAACCCACCGTAGACAACATGCTCAACTCTGCAGAGCTTCAGAGCTTTGTATCAGATTTCATAAATCTTTCAAGTAGTCTTTTCTAGGAAATTGAGGGTCAGCATCAACCCTTCCACCTCAGCGTGTGTTTTCAGGTGTTGGGGAGTACTACTGCATATGTGAAAAAGTATCTCCAGAGGGAGCTGTGTGAAGTCTGATAAATCTTCCTAAGTGATGTCACTTGAGTCAGTCGTTGGTTAGGGCTGAAGACTACAAGTTTGAAAAACCTGGGGGGTGTGGAGTTAGAAAGAAGTCAGCTCTGACCTCTAGCAGTTAACCACAGGTTCCCGTTAATCTTATGATGGACATGTGTTGTAATATTTAAACAAACGATCCGTCAACGGCGAAATAAAAGCCGTCTCCGAGCATGACTGTCTGAGCGACGAGCCAGCGGCCCCAGCAGGCGCTAGCTGGCTGTCCCTTTGTTGGTCCGTCTATAGTCCCAAAGAAGTCCCATTCACCTTGTTCTGAATGTGAGAGATAGCCACGCCTCCCGATTTGCATATAATAACTGGAAATAAATAGAAATAAATAAATGTGGCATTGGGAAATAAAAGTCCACAGAAATAAATAAATGTGGATTTATGAAATAAAAGTACCATGAAATAATTAAAAGTAAAACCTTTTTATATTTATTTATTTAACTAATTGATTCATTTTATATGAATATTTACATTTATTTAATTATGTGTTTATTGCCTCATTTATTTATTTCATGATGTATTTCAAAGGCATATGTATTTATTTATTTATTTATTTATTTATTCATGTATTTATCCATTTATTTAATATTGAATAAAAGGGCATTCCATAGTCAAGTTGCATTAAGGGTCATGTAAGTGCCAGGTTTGGACAAAGAAGAACAACCAGTCACTCCAGGATTTCGCGATGTCGCGATCGCTCCAATTCACGCGAATTCAACCAATCACCGTAAATTTGGTGCGACTCGCAATTTTGACCAATCACCGCAACTTTTCCGCAAATTTGACCAATAACCTGAAGTTTCCCGTGACTTCAACCAATCCCAGCAGTCCCACGTGCACTCTGTGACCGCTGACCAAGCGGGAGTGAGAACAGGTTGATCATTTCCTTGTTTCTCATATGAAGACGAGACGTGTGTGACTCGAACATCTCACATTTACCAACAAAACGTACAGCGAAAGGCCGTGCAAAACATGTCAGACCGTCCTGCCAACCTGGATACATTTTAACATCAATGTACACTGTAACGATTTTTCACTCTAAAGTCGCTGAAAGCTGCTGCTGCTTCAATCCTGTCGGCTCTCTGCAGCGGGGGGGGCTGTCCGCTCCTCCCGCGACTGACGTGCGCACACACAAACACACACAGACACACAAACACACACGGTGGATGCAGGAAACACCGGAGATGAGACATACACGATTACCTAAATTGAGGAAAGTTATGCTTGTTATTGTAAGTGCAATGATAAGTTAAAGTCCAATAAGAACTTTATCGAAAAGTCGCGAAATCAGGCATTTTGGGCCGCAACAATCTCAAAAAAGGCCGCCAAATCCTGGAGGGACTGAACGTGTGGAATAAAAAAAAAAAGGGTTGTCTCTGGTTCTGCTGCATCAATTTGAATCTCCTTTAATGAAAACTAAAGCATGTGTTTTTGAAATGTTTAGTGCGTGTTAATGTTGAGTGTACTTACATGCTAATTGATGACAATATAAAGCGTGCTTAGCCAACACATGTAGTGACAGTGCCTTAAGCCTGTAAATAAAAGAAATGAAAACTAAGCAAAGACAGTGTATGATTCAAAGGATCTTAAATAAAATAAACTGCCATGAATACAGTTGATGATAATGGTGTTGCTACTGATGATTTATTCTTCCTGTAGATCTACATCTTCTATGGCACAAGATCCAATGCCGAGTTTGTGATCCACAGCGGCTTCTTCTTCCAAGACAACGCCCATGACCGAGTGAAGATCAAGCTCGGCGTCAGTAAGAGCGAACGCCTCTACGCCATGAAGGCTGAGGTGTTGGCTCGAGCCGGCATTCCAGCGTATGTCCAATTCCTCTTTTTCTTACAACAGGGTGTCTAGGACAAACACTCCTCTTTCAGTGTCTGCTCTCATTAGTAACTAATTCTGCGAACTCTGCCTGAAGCGTTACTCTAAAGCTTTTAATATGGAGAGCTTCAGGCTCATGGCTAACTCCATGCACCTTTTACATAGCCACAGTGCACTTTTGTCTTCCTATAATAGATATTTTAACCAATTAGGCCCCCCGTTGGCATAATTGAAATACATAAAATAAATGTTGCAGCAGGTTTTTTTTCTTTTTTTTTCTCCCCACCCCACCAAGTATCAATTTCCCATCCGCTCTAACACTTTCATCACCAAGAAGCTTAATCATTTTATCATTAGCCCCCTTAATTGTATGCAGCATTCTCTTCTCGGCATTTTTAATCAGACGCCTTATAATCTCTTATTGATGACAGTCTAAGTCTCAACAGTGGAAATTAAATGAAACAATCCCCATTGTTGCAGTGGTGCTCTATTAAACTGACAGATATGCTTGGAGATCATTATCAAAGGAAACGGCAACAGATTCAGTATCGGGCCTCGTTGAGATTTTGAGCAGCTGCTATCGCACTAGTAAACAGAGAACGATGATGATTTCTTAGTTTCTAAGTTTTTTCAACTTAGAACTCATTTTGCCTCTACTTTGTTTCTGTCTGAAAAGTGGTCACATTTGTGTATTCATTTGCAAATCTGTAATTAGCTCGTCTTCCTAAGTCTACCAAAAAAAGTGTTCACTTTCCTGAGCTGGATGCTCAATTGCTGAAGCAGTGGACAGAGGGATAATTTAATAGGAGTGTGGAGTTCTAATGCGTTTGTGCGATGTAATAATGTGGACCCTGTGCTACCGATCACCACATCTATCACTTTGGTGAAATAAGGGGGAAATATTGTCCTTCCAAATTACCTCTGTGTGTAATGTTATGATGGGGAATGGATTTCTGGGTCACACTTGTTTCATATATTTTCTGTCACACTGCTGACTTTCACAATCACAAGAAATACTTCAAAGAGCAACATTAATATTATTATTGTTTAGAGACACAAGAAAGAGAAGAGTTTGATTTGATAGAATCAGTTAATGTGCAGCAGAGGTGGTGTCCTCGGTTAGTTTTTGTTAGTCGCTATTTTGATAACCAAGCTTTGTGTGTAAAAGCTGCACATTTCAGATTTGTAGTCTTTTTTTTTTTTTTAAAGATCCCTGTACTCCAAAGCCAAAAGACAAACACATATCTTCAAGTATACAGTTGTTATTGTATAGTATTCTTTTTTTATATATATATCTTCGTCCATCTCATTTCAAACAGATAAACGAAATTGTTCACAATTTTGAGAAATACGCTTATTTTGCTTTCTTTCTAAGAGTTGGATGAGAAGATTGATCTATGATGCAGTCATGACATTGTTAGCTTGTAACCAGTACATGAACAGTAACATAAAAAAAACTTGGGATTTTAGGGGGAGTTGCATTCTGGAACTATTACTTAGTGGCAGTTTATTAATCCACCCAGTACTTTAATGCAGCGTATATTAGAATATAATAGAATAGAATATACTTTGTTGTCCCTGAGGGGAAATTTGTCTTAGGCATAGTGCTACAATCTGTTGCTTCACAACAAAAACATGTAACAGAAACAACTGTTGATGAGCGCAGGTTTAGGTAGATGGCTACCAAACATGCCAACTTCACTGTGACAACAGGAGTCTTGGAAGCTGCATCACTGCACCCAAGTGTTGTTCACCAAGAAGTCGTTGTGGCGTGTGGGTAAATTTTTGTTTAACTTTGGACCAAGCCAGACTGACTGTTTCCCACTGTGCCCAATCTTTAAGCTAAGATAGCCTAACCATGGCCTTCTCATTTTACTCTCAGAAAGAAAAAGAAAAAGCAGGTAAGCCCATTTCTCGAAATGTCGAACTATTCCTTTAAGGGTTGTCTGCAATTTTTTGCTGCTGTCATTTCAGAATGTGTATTAGAGGCTGATTGTGCTATATCTGTAGCCTCTTGTAACACAATCAGACATGTTTTATATGTAAACAGTGCACATCATTTCTTTTTTTATTCCTTGGATGTGTTTAGTGATTTATTACTAATATTACCAATGTTTTGTTTTCAGGTCCTGTATCTTTGCTCTGCACTGTAATGAACCCCCCATTTCAGCCCAGCTCCTGGCCTTCCTCAGAGTCTTCTGCATGACAGAGGGTAAGACACTGACCAATACACACAGGCATGTCTGAAGTGGAGGACATCTAACATACACATACACACACACACACACACACTGTGAAAGCATACTTTAAAACAAAATACGCCACAGTTTCCGACGCTCCTCCGAGACCATTGTCAAGCGACTGCTTCCTCCGCACATCAGTAGCGGGAAGTAGATGGAGAGGAGATGGAGGTATAGGAGAAAGAGAGGGAAAGAGCAAGGCCTGTCCAATCCTGAGCTGGTTAATTGATCAAGGCAGGCCACCAGATGTGTAGAGGGATCAATCCACCAGGGGATTTACAATATTCATCGACGTATGCGGAATGGCACCGGTGTCATAAATCCCCAACCACACAAGGCCACATCCTCCTCTGTCACAGGACTCATCTTCAGGAACACGCTTGATATATTATTCACATATTTTGCTGCATGTTAATTTTTAAAACGGCCCTTATGCCATTGGATGCGTGTGTGCGACGGTGTGTGTGTGTGTGTGTGGGGGGGGGGGGGGGGGTATCATTGCGTACGTGCGTGTGTGTGTGTGTCGACATTCCTTAACAGGATGGAATAGGGTGTGCTCGCAAGCTGTAGTTCACCTCTTCCACCTTCCTGTAACAAAGCCATGTTTAAGTCCTTAGATGAAAAGCAGCAGATTAAAAAACCAAGAAAAGACTGTTTATGACTTCTTTTACACATGACGGAAATGTAAATGTTAATCTTTACAAACACGTATGTTAAGGATATAACCACACAGTGTTGGAAGGTCAAGACTAGTGCTGGGCGGTATGACCAAAAATTTATATCACGGTATTTTTTAAGATTCTGGCGGTTTCACGGTATATCACAGTATTTTCTTTCTTTGCTTGACTCTGGGTCATTATATAGGTTTATAATGGCTTATTTTACTGTCAGGAGTACATAGAATATCACAAAAACATTTTAATATCATGTTTACTAAAAGCTTTGATTACTAACGGGTTTGCTTGGCTTCACAACATTATATAATAACGTTATGAAGGAGAATGCATGAAACAGTTACATAATCTAAACTATTTTTATTGTGCAAACTCCAAAGTAGTAAAATAAACTTAAATCGAATAAATACACATACAAACAAATTTAACATTGTTTCCCTTTCAAAACAAAATAGTAAGTAAGTAATAGTAAGATAGTTGTATAAACACTACCATGCACCCGCGGCGCTACCAATGGGCCCGGGTGGGCCTGGGCCCACCCATTTTAGGTCCAGGCCCGCCCATTTTGACCCAGGCCTATAGTGAGTGATTTTCATTCTAGCAGTTCGAGGAAAGCTTTGAGTGAAAGCTTCTCAGCCAATCAGCGGCTTCTACCCCACATGTGGACTCTTAAGCCCGCCCACAGGCTGCATCGTCACCAGCAAGTGATCCAATGAAATGAATGACGTTGGCGCGCAAGCTTTTCAGGCTAATATGAAACGCAAAGCAAAGCAGCTTGTTTTCATTCAGCAAGAAGCGCTCCGAGGAGCAGGAGGAGGAAACTCTGCCATTTTATGCAACGCGGTTACAAGTGACCAGTTACCATCCTGCTCGGCCGGCGGCCGCCCTCTCCCCATCAAGTCCTCCCGTAGCCCCCCCTCACACCAGCAAGGCAAGTAGGCTAACGTTACCGTTAGTGTCTGGCTGCATAGACGGCGATTTATGTTTTCCTCCGTGGGTGCTCACAGGCGCACGCCCTTTAAAAAACGCCCTTTAATAAAAAAAGTAGTCAACAAATGTTTGCATTTCAGAACCTCATGAAATGGACAGCGGCCGACACAAACACACACGCCTATTAACTCGATAATAAAGCCGTAAAGTAGGCTATCTTTCAACTCAGGACAGCACCACTTCTCACAAATACAGATAGGATTGGAGATGAAAAGTTTAACTGACACGTAACCGCGATCAGCTGGGGACTGACAGCGACATAACCGATCACACTATGACAGACGCTCCACTTAGCACCAACTGCAATGTTTACTTTTAAATGAATGTAGCCTGCTGGCAGTCTGGCACATGTGGATGCTCAGTGGGCGCTCTGGAGCTCGAGCACCCACGGTAGAGCTCCGGAGGAGCGCTCACGGTATCGGCGCATATGTCTGGCTGTCTGTATGCACATTTTCTGGAGGGAAAAATAATATTGGCAGCTGTAGGCAGAGGTAACTTATGATAGCGTTTTATGTGTTATAGGAGGAGACAGTGTTCAGCAGCCTAGCACAAACGTAGTTTTGGCTTATTTTAACTGGCCCATCCAGTTTCCTGGAGGCCCACCTACAATCAAAGTCCTGGCGCCGCTAGTGCTACCATGGCCACAGGTGAGTTAGGTTGTAGAAAAGTGGGCGAGTGAACGTAGCTCCGCTGTCAGCCTGCTTCACTGTTTGAATAATGTTAGTAGGTTGGCGGACGTATTTCAGCGAGGCAAGACATCTTAAATCCAGTGTTTTAATCATTGCTCTGAACCCGTCTTTCTCCCGTCTTTCTCAACGGTCTGTAGCGGGACCGTAGGTGGATTGTGATTGCGTTCATAATGTTGCTGCGCTGCATGCTTGAAGTGACATGTCTTTAACTTTAGCACGGCCGAGTATTGTTATCGCAACCAAGTAATGTTTAGCGACAGACAACCACAGTGGCTAAATTATGTCCGATTTTTTAGAAACAAAAAACTTCGGAACAACAGACGGCTCCTCTCTTGAACATACGTTGTTCTGGTGTATCTCCGGTCTTTCTTCATCTTCTAACTTTCTTCTCTGTGCTTGAATGTGCAGCAGCGACCGGAGCCTCTCCCAGCTTAATGGACTGTTATGCTACCTAGCTAGCTAGCAGCTATAATGTTACCCAGCATGCCGTTCGGCGGTGTAAATTTGTAAATGTAAAATTATTAGTGTTAGAAATAGTTTAAGTCACAAATTGTTGTGTGCTATGGTGTTTTATCCTGTAAAAGAGAGTTAGTTGTGGGTTATTAATTGTTGTGTTAAAAATTACTACCATGAGTGAGAAGGGTATGCAGTTAACAGGGCTCCCGTACCGCACCGGTATTACGGTATATGAATAATTCATATAATATGGGAAATTAATCAGGACTGGCTGGCTTAGCAAATGTTTGACTCAAAATTAAAGAGTGAGTTCACATGTTTTTATGTCTTTTTCTGTGTCCAAAACTGAGACACTTAAGTGTGAGTATGAGTATAGACATGGGCTTAAAGAGAGTATATTAACCTTAAAACAGCTAAATGTTTCATTTTAGCCATTATAGAATTGACGCTTAAAGGAACACGGCGACTTATTGGGACTTTAGCTTATTCACCGTAACCCCCAGTTAGACAAGTTGATACATACCCTTCTCATCTCCGTGCGTGTTGTAACTCTGTCTGACAGCCCCACCGGTAGCCTAGCCTAGCACAGATCATGGAGGTAACCAGTTCCAACTAGTCTACTGCTCCGAATAAGTTGTTCCTGTTTACATGTTGTGATTTGTATAGTCACAGCGTGTACAAATAACAAGGTCACATGAGACACAGCCATCTTCTAACCATATATAAACTGGGACACTGGAAACTATATTCTCAGAAAGGTGAAGCAGTGCTACTTCTGCTACTTGGGCGGAGTGAGATGTGTGTTACACACATCTCATTACTTCACAAATATACTGAAAGCAGGGGAAAACTAGTAGCTAGTATCTCTTTGAGATGTGTAAAACTTGCCCTGCCAACAACTCCCGAACATGTTATGCATGTTCTACTACATGGAGCATCTAAAATTCCTTGTCCTTATATTTAAACTGTTCAAGTTCAAGTTTTTCATGCTCAAGTGGTATTTGAGACTTAACATACTCCGATGGTAACTCAATTCACATCAACAGTACATGCAAAAAACTTTAGTCTATTCAAGAGAATCATCTGGAAGGGCAAAAAGACCCTTTTTCATAATCAATTTCTTGAGCTGCTTTTTAATGATTATTGATTTAGTTAAGTAATAAAGCCTGTTACTCGGAACACAAAGTCCCTCTTTAGATGGAGTGTGTGGTTCTTAAAAGAGCCTTTTATTTATGATTTAGGATCAGGTTTAACCCCCGAAGCCCTGCCTCTTCAGAGTGCACACCACATCCATGGCGGTCACCGTCTTCCTCTTGGCAAACTCGGTGTTAGGTGACGGCATCACGGATCACTTTCTCCAGGAACACCTTCAGCACACCGCGGGTCTCCTCGTAGATCAGACCGGAGATGCGATTCACTCTGCCAGACGGTGGATGGTGGATTTGGTGATCCCCTGGATTATATCAAGGAGCACTTATGGTTTCCACAACGTTACTGCTGCATTGCTTCCTGATTTCCCAAACTACGGAGCAGCCCAAGGCCCAAGGCCTAATCACAGAAAACTTGTCCGTTGATTGTGCATCAAGGAGATCAGTGGCGTTAAAAGTAATTTGCATTACACTGGATAATGAGGAGTGGGACATAATTTGTAGGAATATTAAAACTGTCACTTGATGTGAGGGTGCGCGTTATTCAGTTCAAGATTATGCATTGGTTCTATTGGACGCCCTCCAAATTGTTTAGACTTGAATTAAAGCTACATTGTGTAAGAATTTCTCCCATCTAGTGGTGAAATTGTATATGACAACCAACTGGATATTATTTTCTAGCACCACACAAGTGTCTTTGCTAGTTTAAGACCGACGCAGTTATCCATTTCCCGTCCAGCACCCATGTTGTTTAAATAGCAAATGCACCTGCGCCCATCTGTGCGCCCATGTTCAGGTGCATCCTTGACGTATTGCTATCTTGAGGCAGCGGAAAGTGATTGCTGCATTGACCAACAGAAACCTGCTCTAAAGTCAACAACGCAGCATTTCATCGTTATTTTAACAGCGTATTTGTAAAATGCGCCTAGGCTTGTGCACGCGCAGCAGCACAAAAACATGCAAAAGATTAAAAATAAAGATATTACAATGGGTAATAGTATGATCTGCTCGCACGCTTTCACTTCACGCACAAGCAGATCAGTTTCTTCTCCTGAAAATCTCTCCTTCCTGTTTAGCAAATCCGCCATCATAATAGCAATGCGCCAAGGTACAAACGCGCCTGTCTTTTAAAGGGAATGGGAGATGACACTCCATTGCCAACCCTGAAGATAACAAGGAGGACCAATTGATCGCAAAGTACTCTTTTAGCTTGGACCTGAGCCATTCTATATTTTCTGGCTCTTGTAAAAGGGAAAAGTTAAGGCACAACCTATAAGAACACCTCTCACTTTGAGGCAACAGGTCAAGGCAAACCCATGCATGATCAGAGATCACTATATTTCCTATCACATCCTAAAGCAGGGGGAGCCAGTGATTTGGACACATATCCTATACTGTACTAGCAGTGCATACTGATTTGGCCAAAATGTAGCATGTAGTATGCAATATGCAAACAAAATCAAGATCTGCCACTGAGCAGGCAGAGGCGAGGGAGCGCTGCTCTTCCTCACAGGGCAGAGAGATACCCGTCTCTCTTTGACAGTCTTGTAAATAAATTGTAACATGTAAGTTATACATTATATTTACTATTTCAGTTCATAATTAGTGTCTGTTGTATTTGCTTATTTCACAAAAAAAATAAGTTTCAGTTTTCAGCATCTTATAAAGTTATATTAGTTATATTTTTTTATTTGCAATGGTGGTGTGAGTTATACTCAAACTCATACTGTAGTTATGATTTTCATATAACCTCCAGTGACACTTTCAACTTTCAATGCATCCTCTCAATCTAACAGCCAGAGACCAAATCTCTTTCATGTCTGAAAGTTTGTATTCCTTGGTGCGATCTTATTCTCTCCTCAGAAGTAGGAGTTATGGAAGAAAGGCTCTGCCAACAGATCACTGGCAGATGTTTTTGAAGTAATGACATTTTTTTAAAGCTGCTGCCCCCGCTACCCGACCCCGGATAAGCGGACGAAGATAGATGGATGGATGGATGGATGGTGTGAGTTAATTTTTTTGCCCAGTGCTTTAAAAGCTTGTTCAAAGGCTCAGCCTGGCCTATAGATACTGCAGAATAAAACAATGTAACTGTTTCATACTGCATACTACTGATGAACACCGTATACAGTAGGTACTGCATACTGCTTACTGCAGTCGTCTGCAGCATGTAGTAGGCAATTTCGAAAACGGCCTGTCTTGTGCAATGACAAAAATAATGTGTAGTCTCTCCCAGTTGTATTTCAGCCTGCACAATAACAACTCTTCCCAAATTATTCTTAATTTGTTTAATTCATTTAAATTGCAAATGTTTTGCTAATTAATGTAGCAACCCCCCTACTCCTGCTAGTCCCACACTGAAACACGTATGTCACCCAGCCGACATATGTGTTTCTTGCCAAAATTATCACATCATCTTTTGTTTCTTTTAAAGGGGTGATAGAATGATTATATGTTTTTATTCACACTGTTCCTTAAGGTCTCCTAATAGGGTATGTAACATCGGTTGGGCTCAAAATGTCCCAGGTGATATATTTTTAGGCCCTTATGCATCCCTGTGTAATGGCTCTATTTGAAACGACAGCTTTTCTTCCAAATATGGTATGCTCATGAATATTTAGATTTGGTGATTGGCTGAGACGATACAGTAGGTCTCATATTTCAGACACACACACACACACACATACACACACACACTGCTGCACAGCACACACACACAAACACAGACACAGACACTCTGTCTGTTACATGCCCAGACATACCTGGGCTCGACCCGCGGCTAAAACAGCCAATACAAAATGCAGTTTCGACACTTTCATTCAATTAGTGTTGTTGTTACCCTTGGGACATAGTATCACAACTCACCTCGTAACTAGGCCTGTCGCAATAGTCAATAAATCAATTAATCGCACGATAAAAAAAATGAGCTCGATAATTTTTCCGGCCGTGATAATTGCCATTTGCATGCTTGTTTGTTTTCCTTCTCTCTCTCTCTCTCTCTCTCTCTCTCTCTCTTTCTCTCTCTCTCTCTCTCTCTCTCTCTCTCTCTCTCTCTCTCTCTCTCTCTCTCTCTCTCTCTCTCTCTCTCTCTAGAGACTGGATGACCACTCTCGGTTCCTTAGCGTAACGAGGAGTGAACCCTCTTGTCAGTTGCATAGTCTTTGTGTGGGGAGGTGGAGAGAGACAGAGAAAACGCTAGTTGAGAGTTGGAGCAGGGTTTCCCGCAGCACTTTAAAATTAAGGCGCTGTCAAAAAGAATAAAAGTATATGAGCGATATCCGCCTTCAAAAACGGCTTTAATTACTTGGCATCCTGTTTTCTCGCTTTCATTCCAAACCACACGGTTGACAACCTGCAGGTGGAGGCAGTGTATATATTGTCGGACATACACGCCGCTATGGACTTGTGTCAGTCTCGCAAGCGGTATCAGGAAAGTGGCTGCATGTGTCCGACAACTCACAGAACATTAAGTAGGCTACACAGCGCAGCTCGTGTGTGAGATCTGACAGAACTCCAGTTCAGCGGGTCTGGGAATGCAGCAAACCCGGCCAGCAGCTGCCACCTGTCCCCGTAGATTGTGGAGCTCGTGAAATCCGACACTGTCATACCAAATTTGCAATTAGCCATCAATTTTTGTAAAACGGCCCATATTTGGGCTTTACATAGTTGATTTCTCGCATAAAAAAAGTCTCAGAAGTGAATTTATTAACGGAATAGCAGAGAGCTGCGTCACCTAGATTCAGAAGACTAGCTGACCTCAGGTCAGTGGTGTAGCCTATGTAAATGTTGGGACGTGACAAAAACAGTCACCTGAGCCAAATAAGGGACAGCCACCGAGTTGACGTCAACTCGGCGGTTCGTTGGGATTCGCCCGTTTTCAGAGGCAGTTTCAAATAGTGAGATTTGCAGAGGAAAAGGGTGTCAATGGGATTTTGAGGTCCTATGTATGTCCTATTTACCCACCAAACTGTCATAATTCAACTATGACGAGGTAAAATCGGTTTTGCATTCTATCACCAGAGATGGGAAAAGTACTCACTTGTCATACTTAAGTAGTAATACTTGTGTTAAAAAAGACTCTGGTAAAAGTAGAAGTACAGGCTTGGAAATGTACTTAAAGTATAAAAGTAAAAGTAGCCTTGCGAATGACAACCATTTTTTATGCAAAGCTACCTGGACCACAAATGTTACTAGAGTGCAAGCTGAGAAACTTCGGTAGCCATGGAGAAAAGGCTCTTTATGTGTATATGCCATTGTCTACATTTTAAATGGATGTCTGCCAAAAGGACTAAAACATCACATATATGATTATTGTGACAGAGACTGGGACTCCAGGTTAATAAGATTCTGACTGAGTAGCAAGATATGAATTCAATTGTGATTCTGTAATAATTCACAGATCCAGTTCCATTTTTAATCAACATTTAAAGGAATCTACATGTAAGTTCTGCATACTTTTAGAGTACAACTAACCAGTGGTGTAGTCTATTTTTTTTGTAGTGAGTATACTGTGATTTCCCCCTCCCAGCCTCATACTCGCCTGTCCCAGAGCGACACCCCAGACAGTCGGTACTGTGACGTTTCTGAATACGAACTGTACACGGGCAACAGACGTTTAAGTATTGATGGCGTTAATTTAAAGTCCTGGAAAAACAACACTTAGAGTTGAGAAAAGATGAGACAGATTTAACTTTTTGAGAAACGCAACCGAACCTGAACGCAACAGGACATCACATCACACAAATAAGCCATTTAACCGACACCCCCCACTGCCACACAAAACCATGACTAATAATTAGCATCATCATACAACTTTTGTATCGATTAGCAGTAAAATCTGCTGATAAGGGACTACATTTACTCAAAAGTATTTAATAAACTGTTTACAATCTTCAGCACCATGGCTAACAAATGCATAAAAAGCAGACGGAAGGAGAAAAAAGCTCCACTGTTTCTATTTTAGTTAATTATCTGACCATTGCTAACTAACATTACCATATAGTCATTTAATTGTGTAAAGCAATGCATATTTAAGATTTAAGAATTTACTCTAATGTTGCATAGTCATTGACCTTATGAAGGCCAGGAGTTCTCACTGTCTCTCTCATCATCTGAAACAAGGAAATATAAACATTGTATTCTGTTTACTGCTGTACTCAGATGCAGGTACACACACACACACACACACACAGGCGCGCACACACACACAGGCGCGCACACACACACAGGCGCGCACACACACACGCACGCACGCGCGGTATCATATAAGCTACTCTCACTTACCAGTTAACAGTAGCCGGCTAACGTTGGTGGCAGCTGCAGTATCACACGACGTGGCAGCAGCTTCAGGGACAGACTTTTGAAAACACTGAAGTAGTGTTATTTAGGTCTGTTTAGTAACGTTTCATATCTCGTTACTTATAAAACTTAGTTCAAACTCTAGGTAACTAACTAGTTGCGAGAAAGGAAAGACTGTGCAAAGAATGCAACTTGTTGTTGCTTAGTAACGTTAAGTGACTTCACGTCAGATCCAGGCCACGGAAACCCCGAAGGTCCAAATGTCAGAGCTTCCCAACACAGACGGGGTGAATTTATGAATGAAAATGAGAACGTTCTGTCACAAACAATGTTGTTACGTATCATCGCGCTTTTGTAAGTGGGTAAGTAACGAGCCACTTTTGTAAAACGTAAGGAGTAGAAAGTACCGGTATTTGTGTTAAAAATGTAAGGAGTAAAAGTAAAAAGTCGGCACAAAAATAAATAGTAAAGTAAAGTAAAAATACCTGAAAAATCTACTTAAGTACAGTAACGAAGTATTTGTACTTCGTTACTTCCCATCTCTGTCTATCACCACTTTAAGACTGGACATAACCTTCCTCCTCTTGATGGGATTCACCAGTCTATTAACATTCCAGGTGAAGAAACACACAGAGCTTAAGTTGGACAACTTCTGAGCCCATAACAAATACATCAATCAATCAATCAATCGATCAAACTTTATTTATAGAGCACTTTCGAACAATTAAAGTTGACCAAAGTGCTGTACAGAAGAATAAATAAAGACATTAAGTACATAACTCACACAGGCATGAAATACAAACAGAATACAGATAAAACAAGTTAAGAGACCAATGAAACAAGAGACAATTGTCTCATAGTGGTGATGACTAAACGCAACTAAATCTCAAATGCTCATAAAACAGTCCGTGTGCATTTGAATCTGAACAATGCACAGTCCAACTTCCCCAAAAGTCTTGTGAAAACCCGACGGTCCGTGAGGTCATGGTCAACTTTATTATCCCAAAATAGGGAAATTCTGCTGGCCAAGGTGCATATACACAAAGACACATCAAAGATTCATAAAAACAGATACAAATATAAATATTTAATTTTCAATATGCCATTCCCCCTTCCATCTACCTAACAAACAAACATATAGGCCCTCATTTATGAAACGTGCGTACGACCTAAAACAGGCGTACAACGGGCGTACGCCGATTCCTACGCAAAGCTCGGCATTTATCAATTTGAACGTGAGCGTAGGCTGCGATCAAATCTCACGACTGGTCTGAACTCGTGTACGCAAGTTTTTGACTCAGTGTGGCCTTGCAGTGCAGCATATAATCAGTTTAGAAGGAGAAGTCATCAGTTGATCACTTATCAGCAATGGCAGATCTGGCTCTTTTAGAAGACCTCTACGTGCCGGTAGGCCTACAACAGTGCACACGTAAGCGCACGGGCCACGGTGGAGCGCTCCATCGGATTGATTAAGGACAGATGGCTCTGTCTTGCATCAGTGGGGGGGGGGACCCTACTATACACGGCAAAAAAAGTCTGTAATATTGTTTTAGCCTGTGGGGTTCTCATTGCGCAGGAAAACAGTCATAAATGTAGTGATGGAGCCAGGTGACCCGATGCCCAGAGAGCAGTGTCCAGCACAGCCCCAACTGGGGCAATGCCAAGGAGACAGGATGTTATTCCTCGCTTTTAAAAGGTAGGCTATAGTGTTATGTTTGGCAATGATATTCAATACAGGAAACATGACGATGCACAACATTTTAATTTATTATTCAGGTTTTCGTTTCTCTTTTAAAGTGTCGTTAATGGCCACAAGTGAACGATTTATTTCTGCTATTCACCGAAATATTTTTCCAGCACCTCTGCTGTCAGGAGACAGGGTCGGGGTGGCGGAGGACACACCCCTCACAGCTGTTGCCTGGCTCTGACTCGTGAAAAAAACAAGTAAAATAAAAGACTAGAATAAACTCCGCTACTGAGTGTTTATTTCCATATCTACACCATGTAGGCCTAAGAGATTGCAAAATAAGCCTGTTACTATTAGGACTATAGCATACAAAGTTTATGTTTATAAGTTTTTAGTCCTATATGGATGTATTTATCAAATAAACTTTAGCTGTAGTCCGATTTACCACGGCAATTATAGCCTACTGTTGACCGCATCTCTTTTCATTCCGCATTCTTTCTCCAGCCTTTAATACCAGTTTTCAGGCTGTCAAATACTCCACACGTTAGTGCAAATGAACCTGAGATATCAGGGATCAAGCTCCACCTCTGAAAAGTGCCGCTTCTTAGCCGGATTACGTCTCGCCATGTCGTAAATTGTAGGGGCGAAGCCTCAAAACGGAGACTATATTGGGGCGTGACATTTAAATTACGATCGTTTCCAGCCGCTTTATCAATGTACGACCATTCTTATGCTCTGATTGGTGTGATACGAACGTTTGATGAATCACACGTGAAGCCTGTCGTAAGATGATATCTGCGCTCATATCTGCGCTGGTTTCTACGATAGATTGATAAATGAGGGCCACAGTGTATCCACACACATGCATACACTATCCGATGATCTCAGAAATCTCGCCAGGATAGTTCTGGCTCTGTTTCCAGCCCCAGGCTGCTTGCTGGCGGTTCTATGTGTATGGTCAATTTCCTTCTCCCTCAATTTCCAGTAATTCCCGAATCAGCTTCCCCAAAAACTTTACTGCATCTTCTCCTTTTTTGCCCTCGGCAACGCCCACTAAATGAACATTATTGTATCGGGACCGATTTTCTATTTTTCCACGCGCTTCTCAACTGCATCTATTCTGGTGATTAGGGTGGAGAGTTGTGTCTCCATCGAAACAGTGGAGCGGAGAATTTTCTTCAAACCCTACAAATCGGATGCAATCTTCTCCAGTCCTGCGTTACAAAGGTCTTCTATTTTTTTGCTTTTCCTAGGATTAATTTCATACCGTAACAAAATTAACTGTTACTAATGTAGGCTAATTAAAAACTGACCGGAGCCCATCGCTGGACGCACCGCAGCCTACTTTTAAATGTATACAGATTTGACATTTTCCACTCATACTTCTGTCGGATTGGGTACGAAGTTGGCATTGAATTTCATTTGAAATGGTATTAAAAAGGTCTTAAAAAGTCTTGAATTTAAGTTGGAGGACCCTGGGGGTACCCTGAATACACTACAGAGCCCTCTTTCCAAGTGTCTACTCACCATTAGGTCACGTGACAGCCCTATTAATAATTAATTTGGATTTTTTGAAAGGTGTATTGTTTCTTGGTGTATCGTCGTCATCATCACAGGAGAAAAATGTGATTTTCTATATTTATCTATCTTTAAGTAAAACAAAGTAGGTGCATTGATTCCTAAGACTTGCAAGTATTTTAATACATGGCTTCTTGTTGATTTGTGGAGTATCATGCTGCTACCAATGTTGGTCTTGTCTCTTGTGTGTGCAGTGATGTAGCTCACAACAAACACCATACAATGGCATGCTAAACATGTAGCAACATATTCATGTAGCACATCCACTTAATGGGAAGAAGCTCAGCTAAAAGCCCATGATAATCATTTTTACCTAAACGAAACACAACTCCAACACCAAGCAACTAAATGAGCACATAGCAAAAACAGATTCACGGTGCACATGAGTATTATATGGTGTTAGTGGGGTTTTTTTTTACTTCATACTAGCCGCACGAACGATATTTCATATGAAAGGGGAAACTTTGCTGTTTCCAATGGTAAAGGTCATCACTCTACAACAAAAAAACACAGAGATAGCAGCCGAAGAAAAGCAAAGAATTATCTTCGATTTATACAGCCATAAAATACATTGTCTTACCTTTGCTGTTGTCTCTGTGTCACTTTGAAATAATTCCTGACAGTCCACAGGTATTTTCCTTTCCGGGGGGGAGGTGTCTAACGATGGTGCTGCTTCTTTCAGCCTACATTGTATATGCCCCCTTGTGGTTGACTAATGGAGTTGTTGACATGGATTTTTAGACTGTCCCTCGATTCTATTGGCTCTGATGGTTTGATAGAGGTGTCAGTCATTCAAATTGGATTCCCGAGATATCAGTCTGAGCAAGTTAGAACCAAACTTAATTTACTTTTGTATGGACTTTATTTGAATGGGAAAATATATAGGTTGAGTTTATTTTTTTTCAAAACAAAGCAGGAAACACTGTATTTAAATGGAATAAATACAAACTGTGACAACAAAATTTTAAAGTTTGGTACCTGAGAAATGTGTGCTCAAAATGGCACATTTGGAAAGTCCGCCTAAACATGGCTCTACTAAAACATCTCTAACTTTGCTCTGCTTCACTTGATAAGCATCAATCCTTTCACAGGTAATTATTAGATGTGCTATGGGTTTCTTTATTTTGGGCTGCAAATGCATCATTCCAGAGAGATATTCACTCTAAAAATGTATAGTTTTGTTAGGCAGAAATGAAATCTTTCATTTATGCTGTGCTCCATCTTTATTGACTCTGACCCAGTAACACATATACCGATGCTTATACCTCTCCATAAATCTCACAAGTGTTGCCTTTTATTATAGTCTCGCATTGCCAGACCTTCCTCCACAGCGCTGCACAGGAGGGTCTGGCTAGTCCACACAGCATTCAGGGATGGGAGACAAACATGCTCTGGTTTATTGCCATTTCTTTAAACCAATCACAATCATCTTTGGCGACGCTAAGCACTGGACGGAGCCATGGTGCAGACCGGTTCTGATTGTCATTAGGACCATTTCAGATTGGGTCTATTTTGTTAAAAATTTAAATATTTGCATGACAGTTTGGGTTGTTTTTCATGGGTCTTTTTGGGATCAGGTCCAAAACTTTGGACCCATGAAGACCTCTACTCTGACACCATACAAGTATGCGTCTAAAACCTTTGTCTGTTTTTTTAATGGGAAGAAAAAATTAGCTGCCTTTCTGTAGGATATGCATTGACTAAAAGGTAATGGGTTCGTAAGACATCACAAGACGTGAGTCTTACCAACCCATTACCTTTTATAGTCAGTGTCCCTCACCTTCACTACTTTTCTCTAATGGCTTTCCTTTGTACTTTGGTTTCTTTTGAAGAGATGCTAATATTTAGTTTGATTTCAGAGGAACTGAAGGACTATCTGTTTGGAGATCGGGCCATCAATAAGATTTTCACCCTGGGCAACAGCGAGTTCCCTGTCAGCTGGGAGAACGAGATCAAGTTGTGGACTTTCCTTGAGACTCGAGCTGCTCTGCTGCTCAAGACCTACAAGACCACCTCACAGGTCAGCCAGCTGCAATTTAACTTATTAATTAATTAATTAATTAATTAAAATTTTTCATAAACAGGGTGCTCAGGGGTCACTATGGTTCAAACAAACTGGATTGTACGAATGGTTGTCCTTACAAGTCTTAAGCAAAAAGTGTTTGCTGTTTACATTATCTGAATGGCAGTGTTTCCCATACGTATGTTCTACTTGGGCGCCCCGCCCAGGTAGATTGAGACCCGCCCAGAGACATTTTTTTTCTCCAATCAACGATGTATTTTTTATAGTGCACACAGACCAGCTGCACATATGTGTTCAGATGAGATCTTGAGTGCAACAGGACACATATAACGTTATAGTACAAAACACTAGACACTAAACACTTTTTAAAACAAACTATGATCTATAAAAAACTAAATGAACAAGAACTAACTTCAGATAGCCTTAGTGTAATATGATTTAACAGGAGTTAGGAGGAGACATGTCATGTGCACAGTCTTGACATTTATAATAACATGTTAACTTTCTGTATGGATCATAGTAGGCTATGTTTTTAATGTTATGTTATTAATGCATATAACATTTGGGCTCAGTGTAATCAGGTATTTTATCTGCTGAAGCATAACATGTATGACAAACCAACCAGATTTAATTGACAAAGCATATCATAAGATACACTTCATCTGTATCATATTCTGGTTGTTTAGTTATTTCATTCTAAATGATCTGTTAGTGTTGTAGTCATTGTTTTCAATACTTTCAATACTTAATAGGCCTTTGTTTGATTAGTTTATTACTGAACCCAGCCATCACATGCCGCACCGTCACATCCTGTGCCACCCACCACCACAAGTAAATTCTCAACCTGTGGGAAACACTGAATGGCCACAATCAAAACGCATGATTGTTGGATTGACAATTCCGGAAAGATATAAACATTTTAGAATGCAAGCTACCCCAAATCTGAAGTCAGAAAGGTGTTGAGTGAGCTTTCCGAAGACCTGACAAGCACTTAGGAATTGAATGTGAACTAGAATTTGTCATTTTTAACTTACTTATGACCTTTTGTCATGTTTCCCTACCTCTTTCTTCACTTTTCTCTACCTTTTACCTCCTGGCCTGGTCTCTTCTAGGAGGACCGCTCTATTCTGGAGAAACCTGATTTGTCTCTCCATTCTCGCATGGCAATCCAGCTCCACCTCGCTGAGAAACAGATCCTAGAGAAGGCGTCTGCCAGTGGACGGGCCAAACGTTTGCACTTTGAGAAGAAGCTGGAGGAGGGTGCTCCATTGCCTCTGTATGAGGAAAGCGATATCGCTTTGCTGGAGAATACTGACGCAGATGCAAAGCTTCCTCTCATTTTACGCAAGCTGGAGGAGGTGGAAGAAGGCCAGGAGATCCAGGCAGAGGAGCACAGTCACCTCCTGAATGGGGAGAAGGCTGTGTATGTTATGGATATGGCGGCTAATGGAGAGCCAGTGCAGGAGGAGACTCAGGAGAAGGTCAGCAAAGATGCTAATTCAGCTTCGGACTCGATTAGGAGTTCAACCCAGAAGGGCCAAAGGGAAGTGGTCGATCTAAGTGCCAGTCGAACTGAAGATAATCCCAAAAAGAACAGTGAATAAATTTATTTCACTTATTGCCACAGCCGATTCTATCTATTTATTTTTGCGTCTCTTAAATGGCTCAGAAATATACAGTAGAAGCTGAAAAAAAATTTAATTCAAAGTCGCAGAACTTTTCCGTCTGTATGTTTTATCCAGCTGCTGAACTTGTTTTAAAATGCTGCCAGTGTGTCCCTCACCTTTCTGTGCAGAAGAGCTTTTGACTAAAATTAGCTTCTTTTTTATGTTTGAAACTTAGATTAACATTTAAACAGTCGGATGCCTACAGCATAGAAAGAAAGCAAAGGGGGATCACCACGAACTGGTTCAAGGAAATTGTTAGGTTAAGAGAAAAAACTAAATGGAGTTAGGTGAATGTTATTCCCACAAAGCCAAAATTAGTCAAAATCTTGTGAATTGGTTGCTTTATTACTGCAGTTTGTCTCCATATATGTCCATTATGCTTTGTGTTGACAATCATATTCTCTAGTGCATTTTGGGGTGTGCTACTGAGAACAATAATTGCTCTCTATTCCCTTTTCTGGAAAAAAATATTTCAAGCAAAACATAAAAGTATTGGCCTATAAAAACACTTTTAAATTAATGGTAACTGTTCGGTATGACTGGCCAAAATGGAATATGATTTTTGCTTTCTTTATGAAAATGTTTATTTTTACCATCAAATTGTACATTTTATTAGTCATAATGTAGTTGCAGCCCTTATTAGTAAACAAATAATTTAGTTTGATGGTGTGTTTTAAATCTTTATGAATGTACTCAGTTTACATTTCAGTGATTATCTGCAGATGTCACCAAAAGGGAATGATGAGTGACCAGTGATCACTAAGAAAGCCATATGCAGCACTGCAGACTCAATGAAACAGAAGACGATGACAGTTTATTCAAGTTTTTGTTTGACTGCCTTAAAATGAGGTAATTTCAACATGACACTTTTTGTATGAAAAACACAGAAGCACTGTCCGTAGGTTCTTACTCTCTTTAGTTTGTGTTAGCTGTAGGGGTGGCCTCAATAACTAACTTTTACTGATTCAAAAATTCAAACATCATAACCTGAAATGTCCATTAGCTCATCCCATTACATTGTGTAGCTACTTTGTGCTTCAACTCTACTACAGTTATGCAGGGACATCGTTTTGTTTTTAGTGGTACTGTTTGTGGCACTATAGTAATACATGTTTGATGTAGTTACAAAATAATCTCAAATCAAGGTCCATCCACTATTGTTTGGAGCACATTTCACGGTCTCATCACATAACCTAAGTATGGAACTTGGTTCAGGTGATAACAAGTGGTTGTATATAGGGCTGTCCCCTAAATCTCTATGATTCCAGTCATCACTCGAGAATAACCTGAGTCCACTAGCATTTAGTCGAATCACTGCACTTTATTTTAGCAGCCTCATTGTTAACAGAGCAACGCAGTATAACCTCGTGGCAGGCTGTAAACTTTTCCAGTTTTGTCTCGAGGTGACCTTAAAGTAGCAGTAAATCAGCAGTAAAAGTAGTAGTAGTAAATCCAGACCCAAATCTGAAAGATTAAGCAATGAGTAATGAAAATGGCCCAACTCGAGGGGCGGCACCAAGCATGCATTTTTAAATCTCACTGCACGCAATTGGATAACACTACGACCAATCACAACCACCAGTGGGTTTTCGCTATGCTTAGCTACCAGCGGAGCTAACTGGTAGATTATACTCTTGCCATATTGGGTCAGCAAAACGTGAGAACTCTGGATTTCCAGGGTAACCTTAAAGGGTAATTTCATTTTTGTTCAACCTGGAACCTATTTTCCTATGTTTTTGTGTGTAAGTGACTGATGGGAACAACAATCTTTGAAATTGGTCCAGTATTAAGTGTGAATGCTGTAACCGGCAGCCACAGACCGGGCTGCAATGTAACCCTATGGGGCAAATGCGTATTGTCTATTTGGTCCACTGAAAGCGCTTATGTGCCACTGAAAGGCGTACATTATTATTCTAAGTATCTGACAACATTATGGAAAGGATCCTTACAGAGGTAGACCTTTTTGAAACCTCTTTGAGACCTTTCTTTTTAACCAGAAACAGCTCTGAGGTCGCTAGTGCTAAACTCACCAGACTCCATTTAAAAAAAAACAATACTTTAAGTGTGTATAGAGCCAACGTATTTTCACATTTAAATCGGTAAATTGTATTTCAACCAAAACTAAAGTTGTGATGTTGGAAAAGTGGAAAGACGACCCAAAACGGCTTTTCATTTATTTTTTTTGTTTTTGTTGACTTTGAATGAAGTGTATTTTACGATGCTTAAATCTAAGTTTGTTTACATGGAGTCTGGTGGCTTTAGCGAACGCAATTTCGCAGATGTTTTAAAAAAAGGATCTTATTCTTTAACAGAAAGGTCGACCTCCTAAGAAGTCCTTTCCATATTGTTGTCAGACACAGAATATTAATCTTAATTTTGATGCACCCCAACGGCCAGCAGACACCTCCTACCAAGAGCCTGGGTCTGTCTGAGGTTTCTTCCTAAAAGGGAGTTTTTCCTTGCCACTGTTGCACTAGTGCTTGCTCTTGGGGGGACTTGTTGGGTTTTTTGTAAATTATAGAGTGTGGTCTAGACCTACTCTATCTGTAAAGTGTCTTGAGATAACTCCTGTTATGATTTGATACTATAAATAAAATTGAATTGAATTGAATTGAATTAATCTGAGCCTGTCAGCGGCAAAATGAGCACTTTTGTGAAGGTAAATACAAGCTGCAGAATTGCCCTATTAACCAGTCCCTCCAGGATTTCGTGGCCTTTTTTTGAGAGCTTTTGTAAAAAATTGCGATAAAAATTGTGATGTCTTTTGTATGTTTTTTGCAATGAAGTTGCGGGAGACAGTGAACACAGTTTTTTTTTTTATTGTTCTTTAAAAATAAAAAGGAAACTTGTTTTGGGGAGAATAAAACTACTCTGGGCTGAGTTTTTCTAGTAACCTTACTAAAAAGGCTCAGGATGCTACAATACGAAAAAGGCTGGTGGATTTAAGACAAAAAATAATTTATTGAATGAATCAAATTTGAACATGTGTCAGTGGCTTGTAGATCTTTACATTGTTGGTTAATTTCCTATCCTGGCCTGGGACACACAATCATACGGTTTGATAAAGTACTTATTGGACTTTAACTTATCATTGCACTTACAATAACAAGCGTAACTTTCCTCAATTTAGGTCATTGTGTCGTCTCATCTCCGGTATTTCCTGCAAGCACCGTGTGTGTGTTTGAGTCGCACAGGTAACTGCATGAGCAGCATCCCCCACCCGCTGCAGAGAGCCGACAGGATTGAAACAGCAGCCGCTTTAGCGACTTCACAGTGAAAAATCGTTACAGCGTACATTGATGTTAAAATGTATCCAGGTTGGCAGGACCTTCGCTTTACGTTTTTTACGTTTTGTTGGTAAATGTGAGATGTTCGAGTCACACATGTCTTGTCTTCATATCGGAAATGAGCTCTCTCTCTCACTCCCCGGTCAGTGGCTCACATACTGATGTAAAGTCTGCCACGAGGGACTGCTGGGATTGGTTGAAGTTGCGGGAAACTCTGATTATTGGTCAAATTTTTGGAAAAGTTGCGGTGATTGGTCAAAATTGCGAGTCGCACCAAAGTCGCGCTGGTTGGTTGAATTTGCGTGAATTGGCGCGAAATCCTGGAGGGACTGATGAAATTTCATTGTAGCTTGTTTTGCTGACTGCCGAGAGCAGCGGTCTTGCTTAATACTGGACCAGTGTCAAAAATTGTTGTTCCCATCAGTCAACTTAGACACAAAAACATAGGAAAATAGGGCCCAGGTTGAAAAAAAGGCTAGTTACCCTTTGAGCTCCGTAGTGTTGAGGAGCTGCAGATTCAGCTGATAATTCTCTGTAGGTTCATCACTACCAGTTACAGCTTTCACATTAATCATTGTTTTCATATCATCATTTCATACGCAACCCGTTCTCATCCCAACTCGTCACATTCCGAGCCTCGCCCCTTTTCATAACTATTGAACCGTTGACTCTTGTGTGAGGTATCATTTGAACTCACTCTTTATTCAATAATGACTGACAAATGTGATGTTTTCACATTACTGATGATCAACAAAGGCATTACTGGTAAAACTGGTAAAAGACGGTACTGGTAAAACATGAGACTCATGTAGGCTGATGTAGAATTTTAGTGTAGGACTGTACTGTAAATGGGCAGAGGTATAGGTATGTGTATTTGAAGAAAAAGAAATCAGTAGTAATGTTGAGTATATATAATAAAGATATGACTCTGGCAGGCCTTAGTCATATAGGGGAGAAGTAGTAACATCTTTTTACATTGGATGTCAATCTTTTTCCAGACGTCCACTGACTCCATAACTTTTACCCCTTTACCTGTCCTCTTCCCAATCAGGGTCAAAGTTAGGGGACTACTTGAGAAAGATCAAGAAAGTAATTCACAACTAACACCATCTCTGAACAGAGACAGAGGTTACCATCTCCCCCATATACAACCACCTGGTAACAAGTGATCAAATTGCCATATTTATTGTAGGTCACATGATGAAATCTGAACCAACTCTAGGAAAACTGAGCTAAGTCTATTTAGCGATGTAGACCGTGAGATGTGGTTGAAAGCCCCAGAAAACATTAGTAAGTGTACCTTTTATGCTGCATTTCCACTGCACGGTACAGTATACCTCTATTCAACTCCACTCCGTCTTTTTTGGTTTTCCATTAGCAAAAGTTGTGGATAGTACCTGGGCTGCAGTCAAATAGTCAGAAACAATTACCTCCTATGTCCTTTACTAATTGTCCTTAAAGGTATAGTGGAGGATTTTCCCAAATTTTAGAAAAGAACCGCCCTCTCCACTTTTTGAAAAAATGCTCCTGAGAGGGAACGCTATTAAGCGTGTGCATGAGCCTAGTTCTCCTCGTGCACGCTCTGTTTACAAGTTGCTGTCGGCATGGCTCTACAAGCCTCCTTTCCAAAAGAAGATTTGTACTTTTTCCACTATGTCAGACTCGCCACCAGTAAGTGGAAATCTATTTACGACAAGCATCTCTATAGCTAGCATGCTACAGGCCAACAAACAAGCTATCGCCGAGAGCGGGGAGACAGCGGTCGGAGGCTTTTATATACTGTCTATGGTCGGACGCCGTGGCCGTCTGCTCGCTGACCTGTCACGGCACGTACAGCCTTACGTAAACATATCCCAGAATGATTGACAACTAGGAGGACCAATAGTCTTGATGATCCACCAGGAAAAAGAAAATCCTCCACTATACCTTTAACCTGGATGGTAAATGTCATGAGGTCAAGGAAAGATTTGCAATTCATAAGGAATTGGTAAAAGAGTGCGGTGCTCAGAGTCCGAGAGTCAGAATCCGACTGCACTTGCACACGGCTACATAATACGCGGCGATGGCGGATGTTATTTACATGGTGAAGCTACACCACCGAAGGTGGACTACAAAAAGCGCACTTGGATACTTCGCCCTGTACATTTTCACCGTGTTGTTTAATGCAGGCTCTATAAATGCACAACCCGGTGGAAAATATTACTTCATCACAATTTTATTTTCCATCTTAATCTACATTTATAATCTATTCATGTGAAGCACTCGCATGTAATTTTGTTATTGTAAAGCACTGAGCTGTAGGCTATTTCTTGTATGAAAGGTGTTATGCAATTACAGTTTATTGTCATTATTGGTTGCTCACACTCACCCTCCTGTCCACACATACAGTATTTATCCACATGAATACTGATTAGTGCATTTGTATGAAAATAATTGTTAAATGTATGCAAGATAAGCATATGGAGTTAGGCCTACGACTCTACTGTAAACATCATAGAGCAGTTTTAATGAGCTAAAAGTTTAGTTCTGTTTTCTTTGTCATATTCATAATGACATTACTGTGCACATGGAAACGTTTACAATAACTGAAAGCAGCCTCTCTTATTCAAGAAAACACTTGCATATCACAACAATACATCATTTTAAAAAGTAACGGCCTACAGTGACTGTAGAGGGGGCGTGAAAATAACTTATTTGGGCTGGTGGGTGTGGCTGGATGATTTAATTGAATTCATTCGGATGCCGTCGGAGCTGATCCACACCTCACACAATAATTGTACAACCCCAAATCAGAAAAAGTTGGGACAGTATGGAAAACACAAATAAAAAAAGAAAGTAGTGATTTCTAAATGTACTTTGACTTGTATTTCATTGCAGACAATACAACAGCACATACACACTGAAAAGACATTTAAGGACTGAAGACACCAAGTGATGAAGTGTTTCAGGTGTAATTTTGTCCCATTCTTGCTGCAAACAAGGCTTAAGGTGGGCAACAGTACGGGGTCTTCGTTGTCGCATTTTGCGCTTCAAAATGCGCCACACATTCTCTATTGGAGACAGGTCGGGACTGCAGGCAGGCCAGTCAAGTACCCGTATCCTCCTCCTCCGCAGCCAGGTTTTGCATTATCTTGTTGAAATATGCATGGGCGTCCCTGGAAAAGATGTCTTCTTGAAGGCAGCATATTGTGCTCCAAAATCTCTATGTACTTTTTAGCATTAATGGTGCCATCACAGAAGTGCAGGTTACCTTTGCCAAGGGCGCTGACACAACCCCATACCATGACAGACCCTGGCTTTTGGACTTGTTGCTGGTAACAGTCTGGATGATCATTTTCTTCTTTGGTCCGGAGCACACGGCGTCCATTTCTCCCAAAAAATGCCTGAAATACTGATTCACCTGACCACAGTACACGTTTCCACTGTGTGATGGTCCATCCCAGATGCCTCCGAGCCCAGAGAAGTCGACAGCGCTTCTGGACACTGTTAACATAGGGCTTCCTTTTGGCACAGTACAGTTTTAACTGGCATTTGTGGCTGTAACTACGTATTGTGGTACTTGACAAAGGTTCGCCAAAGTAGTCCTGAGCCCATGTGGTGATATCGCTTATAGATGAATGACAATTCTTGATGCAGTGCCGCCTGAGGGTTCGGAGATCACGGTTGTTCAGCTTAGGCTTGTGCCCTTGTCCTTTACGCACTTAAATTCCTCCTCATTCCTTGAATCTTTTAATTATGTTATGCACTGTTGAAGGTGAAATAAGCAAATGTCTTCCTATCTTTCTTTGAGGAACATTGTTTTTAAACATTTCAATAATTTTCTCACGTATTTGTTGGCAAACTGGCGATCCTCAGCCCATCTTTGCTCTTAAAGGACTAGACCTTTCTTGGATGCTGCTTTTGTACCAAATCATAATTACAATCACCTGTTGACATCACCTGTTTCAAATCACATCATTATTTAACCAATTTACCTGATTACTAGCCCTTTATTGCTCCTGTCCCAACCTTTTTTGGAATGTGTTGCAGGTCTGAATGACAGGAAAGGATGTATATTTACAAATGAAATTAAGTTGACCGGACAAAACATGAAATATTTTGTGTTCACATTGTCTGCAATGAAATACAAGTCAAAGTACATTTAGAAATCACTACTTTCTTTTTTTATTTGTGTTTTTAATACTGTCCCAACTTTGGGCTTGTACTTTCACAAATTGTCAAAATAATTTAGTCATGTCTGTAGTGTTCAACAAAACATTTATATTGAAATAAGCCACTGAGGGGCGAACAGGTGAACTTGTTTCGGATGCTGCTCTGAGATCAAATTAAACCAATGTCCGGTGTGCTGTGTAACTTCAGAGATCGGTTTATTGACAGTTCGGTATACACAAGCTCACTGTAATGTTCCACTACGAGTCCGAGACAAGTAAAGTTCTTGCATTAACCGGTTTATTAAACCACTCAAAATATTGCCATCCTACATTATCATTATTATCATTAGATGTGTAGCAATGTCTCATAATAAAATGTTCGGCCGGCGCTATACTGCACACCTTAATAATTTGATTATG
Organism: Gymnocephalus cernua; assembly: GCA_023631565.1. Taxonomy (NCBI): domain Eukaryota; kingdom Metazoa; phylum Chordata; class Actinopteri; order Perciformes; family Percidae; genus Gymnocephalus; species Gymnocephalus cernua. The sequence goes on from CM042444.1 coordinate 25,652,725, forward strand.
AATGGGCAATCCTGCACCAACCTGACATTTTAAAATAGCAAAGGTATCGTCAATAGCCGCCGCAATTTTTTGTATACACTGCGCCGTACAATTGCCGAAGTGCAGACATTGCTTTGTTTGGTTGCACATGAAAGGATTCCGCAAACGTTGCATTGAAGATTATGTCAGAAGTTTCACATTGTGTCGCTATGGCGATCAACTGAGAATCCCACCTACTGTCTGAAAAAGGAAATGGAGAAAAGGACCTGATACCAGAAGTGAGTTGAGTCAAGCAGAACCATGCAGTGGAAATGAGGTATAAGTTAAAAATGATCTTGACAAACTACTGTTCCCAAAGTTAAGAATGATCTTTATCAATCTCGATTGATACTCTGCTAAAAACTGCACAACTACAGAGTAGAATAACAATGTTACACTTAAGCTTTCGTAAAGGTGGGCTGTACTTTAATAGTATGTACGTAGGCCAAACTTATGCCAGGAACTAGCTCTGGAACACAATGGACTATCTTTTCTGTTTATCCTTATCCTAAGTTCCTCAGATAAATAGGTTAAATGTGCCTTGTTGTCCACTATCTCTACAGTTGAGCAGGTGGGTATAATGTTCTCGCTGAAATAAGTGATAGCCAAAACTATAAAAATAAGGCAGAATATTTTTTTGCGGACTGTCATTAAAGCTGCTGCTCATGTTTGTTCTGTTTGATGGTTCTAAGATTAAAGTTTCTGTAGTCTTGTATTCCGTTTAAATTTGGTTGAACAGAGTGAACCATGCACTACTGCTGTTCATAAATATCAAATTTAATGAAAGTTGTTTAAGAAGGTGGCGCAATGAATAAACACTGATTTGAAATGTATTTAAAGTTAGACTATTCTAAGTTAAACTGTATATTTCAGAAAATACACAGTTTTGACTGAATGGATGAATTCAGTCAACACATGAAAAAGCCAGACAGATGTTGCAGAATAATTTTAAATGTTTCTTTATTACAACAAAAATTAGCATTTAAACGATATTTAAAAATTATGGAACAGATGACAAAATTACAGTTATAGACATTCCTGAAAGAATTGTTTTAACATTTTAAGAATAATAAAATACACTTGTATTCCTAAGAGTGACGAGTTGATTGAGATAAATCTCCTGTCTGTGCATTAAGTCAAGAGAAAAAACACTTACCAGCACCTCTAAAGCTCACTAATTAACACGCTTTAACTTGTTTGTTAAATCTATGTGTGAAGGCTGCAACAAACAATTATTTTCATTATCAATTCAATTATCAGTTTCCCAAAGCTCATCAACAAATTCCTTTTGTTTTGGGGGGTTTTCTGAGCAAAATCCAAAACCTAAAGATATTCATTTTACTATCATAAAAGAGTAAGAGAACCAGTGAATGTTTGGCAATAAATCAATAATCAATTTAGTTGCTAATTCATTTGATGTTGATCGACTAATCAATGAATCAATCAATGTCGCAGCTTTGATCTTTACGCAAATACAAATGTTAAAATGAGCCTTGCTTTTTGCTAAGTTAGATGAATCGTCTCCTGGTTCTTCATACTTATAACGTACAGACATGAGAGCGATATTGATCTTCTCATGTAATTCTCAATAAAAAAGTAAATAAGAGCATTTACCAAAATGTTGAACTGTTTCTTTAAAGTTATAGCATGACCCGCTGGTAGTTCTGCTGGTAGTTCTGCTAAAAATGATATCTCAACAAATTGAAATAAAGTGTTACAACAGTCTCTGGTTTCCCCCCACTTCATATTAGCTCTCAGATTAACACCACTGGTGTGATTAAATTAATCTTTGCTTTTGAACTAAGCATATTTTAGCTTCTCATCTGCTGTCTGCCAGTCTGTTTGCTGCTTTTTGAAGAACGTGTGTGTGTGTGTGTGTGTGTGTGTGTATTATAGACTTGAGAAGTCCTGGGCGGGTACATACAGTGGGGAGAACAAGTATTTGATACACTGCATATTTTGCAGGTTTTCCTGCTTACAAAGCATGTACAGGTCTGTACTTTTTATCATAGGTACTCTTAAACTGTGAGTGACGGAATCTAAAACAAAAATCCAGAAAATCCCATTGTATGATTTTTAAGTAATTAATTTGCATTTCATTGCATGACGTAAGTATTTGATACATGAGAAAAGCAGAACTTAATGTTTGGTACAGAAACCTTTGTTGGCAATTACAGAGATCAAACATTTCCTGTAGTTCTTGACCAGGTTTGCACACACTGCAGCAGGGATTTTGGCCCACTCCTCCATACAGACCTTCTCCAGATCCTTCAGGTTTCGGGGCTGTCGCTGGGCAATACGGACTTTCAGCTCCCTCCATAGATTTTCTATTGGGTTCAGGTCTGGAGACTGGCTAGGCCTATCCAGGACCTTGAGATGCTTCTTACGGAGCCACTCCTTAGTTGCCCTGGCTGTGTGTTTCGGGTCGTTGTCATGCTGGAAGACCCAGCCACGACCCATCTTCAATGCTCTTACTGAGGGAAGGAGGTTGTTGGCCAAGATCTTGCGATACATGGCCCCATCCATCCTCCCCTCAATACGGTGCAGTCGTCCTGTCCCCTTTGCAGAAAAGCATCCCCAAAGAATGATGTTTCCACCTCCATGCTTCACGGTTGGGATGGTGTTCTTGGGGTTGTACTCATCCTTCTTCTTCCTCCAAACACGGCGAGAGGAGTTTACACCAAAAAGCTCTATTTTTGTCTCATCAGACCACATGACCTTCTCCCATTCCTCCTCTGGATCATCCAGATGGTCATTGGCAAACTTCAGACGGGCTTGGACATGTGCTGGCTTGAGCAGGGGGACCTTGCGTGCGCTGCAGCATTTTAATCCATGACGGCGTAGTGTGTTACTAATGGTTTTCTTTGAGACCATGGTCCCAGCTCTCTTCAGGTCATTGACCAGGTCCTGCCGTGTAGTTCTGGGCTGATCCCTTACCTTCCTCATGATCATTGATGCTCCACGAGGTGAGATCTTGCATGGAGCCCCAGACCGAGGGAGATTGACCGTCATCTTGAACTTCTTCCATTTTCTAATAATTGCACCAACAGTTGTGGCCTTCTCACCAAGCTGCTTGCCTATTGCCCTGTAGCCCATCCCAGCCTTGTGCAGGTCTACAATTTTATCCCGTATGTCCTTACACAGCTCTCTGGTCTTGGGTATTGTGGAGAGGTTGGAGTCTGTTTGATTGAGTGTGTGGACAGGTGTCTTTTATACAGGTAACAAGTTTAAACAGGTGCAGTTAATACAGGTAATGAGTGGAGAACAGGAGGGCTTCTTAAAGAAAAACTACCAGGTCTGTGAGAGACGGAATTCTTACTGGTTGGTAGGTGATCAAATACTTATGTCATGTGATAAAATGCAAATTAATTATTTAAAAATCATACAATGTGATTTTCTGGATTTTTGTTTTAGATTCCGTCACTAACATTTTAAGAGTACCTGTGATAAAACGTACAGACCTGTACATGCTTTGTAAGTAGGAAAACCTGCAAAATATGCAGTGTATCAAATACTTGTTCTCCCCACTGTAGCTATCCAGTTGAACTTCACTATTTCACCGTATGCAGTAGTTCTGGGATTCGGTCAGCGTAAAAAGACCTGGAGTACAGCTGGAGCTGATAAGAAAATTAAACTTCATCTCATTTCTCACTTCTTGTGTGTAGTGTTGTTTCAAAACCTTTGCAACCGTCTATTATTCCTCTTCTTTCTCCTTTTGTTGGAAAAAGAAGGTTTATTTAATGTATTTTCCGCTTCTTTGCCCCCTGGCCCTATTACCAATTTATAAAAGAAACATTATCTTGAATCATTTAATTCGGGGCAATTAAATTTTGAAATGCCCCATTCATAATTCATGGATCTCTGAGATAAAACCCCTTTAATCTGTGAATATATTATTATAATGGGCATTGGGTTGGGCAACAGAGAGCGAAACATGTCCAGTATTGTTAGTACTCGATGTGTCAGTGCAGGGAGCAGGCCTGGGACCAGCACTCCCAAGTAATCCTGCCCTATGAATTATAAACTGCCATCCATATTAATATGCAATTGCAGCAGCCATGGCCAGGCTCTGCTTATTGTGGGATGGCATCATTATCATGCAAGTGTTTACCGGTGTCACGCTGGTCATCCTGGGCGTTGGAAGAGTCAGGTTAAAGCCATTAGACTGTTAGGACAGTGAGCCTGACATTGAAGGTAATGGGCAGACACATGCATTGTTGTCTCTTTCTGTCTCTCTTCACTGCATTAAGGTTGATGCTTATTTTCTAAAATGTGTCCTCAACATTATGTATTGTTTAGGTTATTGTTTTTACTTTGTAAAAGCTAATTTATCTAGTCATACATGTATTTTTAACTTTCAATCAAGTATGTAAGTATTGTAGACTCAAACCTAATCTGGGGAGGTAGGTGGATGTTCTTTTAACTGTTGAAACATATACAGTACATAATCTACTACAAATGGGTGTTAGAGACAGTTTTCATTTTCAGGGAACTGTTATAATATAAAAATATTAGAAAATCAAATCTGAATATTGAGGAAAAAGTCTTAATGCTTTATTTTATGAAAAATTCACAATGTTGTGATAAAAGTAGTATATTATGAGAAAAAGTGATAATGTGACAAAAGTAGTAATATTTAAAGAATAAAGTCATAGGTTGAGGTAGAGTCAGAATATTAAAAGAAAAACATGCAATATTTTTTTAAAGTCACATTTTAGGAAAAAGATACTTGATAAAGTTATAAAGTTTACTTGCTCATTTTAGGAGGAGAAGTGGGTTCCTTTAGTCCTCTGAATGCAGGACTGGCTGCTTGGGGCCAGCTCTTAGATCTATGAGTGAAATCTGAGATTTACATAGTATGTCATAAATTCTCCAAATTAGATAAGTTCTAACAAGTTAAATAATAGACTGAATTATCTGTTTAGCTTGTTGTTGGGGATATAATTGACACTATTCAAAGAAACTTTTTTCTTTCAACAACCAAATTTTACATCCCCTATTTAAACCATTTTGTGTTTAACAAGACAAACAGACCTATGTAATAGACTGTGAGCCTCTTTTGAAGTTCCTTTAAAAGTATTTTAAACATCATAATAAAACCACTCAGGAAGGCAGTTTTAGCAACAGGTGAATCCAGCACGTGTACATATTTGAACTCTGTCAGCTGCCAGCTGCACTAAGATAACTGTAACGACACATACTGTAGTAACAGTGGGTTTAATAACTGTGGTTTAGCACTTGTATGACAGGCCCAGCTGTCCACAAATAGGAAGTGTTAGCATAGAGCTTAACAGACAAAGTTACATTCTTGCTTCAGAATGGCGTATTTGGTTTAAACCTCAGCTGATGGCCAGCTCTATTGAAAAACAGTAGACAGTCACTACAGCTGCATATAGCACTTGTATATTTTAACTTCTGTCCATGCCTGTAACACAAGTTTGGTCATATTTAGCCTTTTAGTTAACAGCTGCCTGGCCTTTTCTTAGACCACCAAATTTACCAATATCGCTAATGTTCTCACAGTTTACATAACTTCCAAATTATTTCAAAAAAGGTATCTACATTGTGCAGATATCCCATAAATGGGTATTCATGCTTGGCACTAGCATGTCAGCATGACTTCTCTGCAGAAATGCCCCAATGCCATCTCCTAGCTGTCCCTCCAGAGCATGGCTGACTATAATTCAATGCTCTTAGCAGCTCTTAATGGAAGCATCCATTTATTATTGAAGCGGTGGACGGATGGGAGAGAAATGGAGGAGAGGGGATGAGTCTCCGGTATGGCGTGAGAGGTCCTCATCACAGATGAAATGAAGAATGAAGGGACAAAAGATGACTGGCAGAGACGACAGAGTGAAAAAAGATAGAGAAAAGGAATGGAGGAGGAGGAGGAAGAGGAGCACGGCCTCCCCCCCTTCTCCCTGAACAAACTCCTCAAGATGATTATGATGTGAGCAGCTGGCATCGGTTACTCTTTAACATTTAAACAGGAGAAATGATACGTACAACAGCAGCAGCACTTAAAGAGGAAGGTAAAAGCAAGGTTACTGGGCAAAGACAAAGAGACGTTTGATAACTAACTTTATTATCTGTGATGATGATTTGCAATGTGGTCAGATTGTTTGAAATGGCTGCTACAAGACTGAGAACAAGCACAACTTTGATTGCTCAAACAGCATCGATCACTGCAGTTGTCAAAGCCTGCTGTGAACCATTTTAATACAGACATAGCATGCCTGTGTGACCATGCTTGTGAGCAGCTTCCATTGCCTTCAATGATTTTACATCCTTAAAGGAAAATTTAACTATTTGTCAACCTTTGTCTTATTCTCTTATTTTTGTCCAATGTGACTATTGATCTTGACAACATTTTACTCACTTTGTTTGTGCTACAGATTTGGGAAACACATTTTTAAAAAGAACGTCGCTTGGGACATGGTGCAGGAGCCTCTTCCAGCTTTCCAGGCAATGTACATTCAACAGAAACCATATAGAACATTTTGAGTCTAAACACAATTAAACAGAGGACGTATCTGCTCTTGAGGGAATTACTAGAATTGTTGGGTCTTTGTAAATTATAGCGTGGGCTAGACCTACTCTATTTGTAAAGTGTCTCGAGATAACTCTTGCTATGATTTGATACTATGAAGAAATTGAATTATATAGTCCCCTGAAATTCCTTTGGCTGTTGTAGTGAACTGCTCAGCATGGTGGATCCACCTCCTAGTCAACTAGCCGGCTGACCTACCCGACTTATTAATGCGCGGAGCATAATATTAGCAGCACCAGTTCTGCACGGGCCTAACACTGAGACCCAAACCTGGCCTTTGCCCACATCTTTAAGACCCAACCAGACTGCACTTAACGTGGTCCTGGTAAATTTAAGACCAGAACACCTAATCCCAAAATCTGAAGCTACATGTTGAATTTATTTCATCCATGTGTTATTTCAGTTTTGAAATCAGTTTAGTGTCTTTAGAGAAGTGGGGATGGTTAGCTGATTGACAGGGATTGACTGACACGTTACATGAGGGGGGGGGGAGCTCCGCACAAACCTGCCGTGCCCAGTGACTTTCTTGCCAACGCCCGCTCTCTCGTCAACAAGATGGTTGAGATGAGACTCCGGACTAGCGATCACCGCTGGGACAGTTGTGTCATGATAATATCAGAGACATGGCTACATGAGAACATCGCGGATACAGCTGTGGAGGTAGCAGGCCGCGATGTTTACAGATCAGACCGCACACTACAGTCCGGTAAGATGAGAGGGGGAGGCGTATGCGTGTTTATCAATAACAACTGGTGCAAGGATGTTACCGTCATGGAGAGACATTGTTGTGCAGACATGGCCTACAGAAAATCCAGAGCTGACCTGAGAAGGGAGATCACTGCTGCTAAGCAAAACTACAAGCTGCGCATTGAACAGCATTTTAAAGAAAATCAATCAATCAAAATTTATTTATAAAGCACTTTAAAATCCAAAGAGGACACAACGTGCTATACAGTAAAACAATAAATGAATACATAAAAGCCCAAGATACAAAATAATAACCACCGCAGCATGTGGCAGGGAATCAGGACAATAACAACACAGCAAATTATGGCCCACCCTCTTCTGTTGACCCTTCTCTCCCTGACCAGCTGAATCTCTTCTTCGCCCACTTTGAGGATGGAGCCAGTGAAGGACAGACCATCGTCAGTACTCACGGGGACGAGCAACCAATCGCACTACATCAGCACCAGGTCAAGCGGCCTTTAACATCAGGAAGGCACCTGGACCAGACGGAGTCCCAGGACGTGCACTAAAGGTATGTGCTCACCAGCTTGCAGCTGTTTGGACTGACATATTCAACAGGTCACTGAAGGAGGCCACAGTTCCTACCTGCCTAAAGACTGCTACCATCATTCCTGTTCCAAAACAGTCAACTGTGTCTGAATGATTACCGACCAATAGCATTAACACCAGACATAATTGATTGGTAGTGAACAGCATCAAGGCCTTCATTCCAGCTAACCTGGACCAACACAAATTTGCCTAAAGAGCCAACAGATGCACCGATCACGCCATCTCACTTGCACTTCACACTGCCCTCACTCACCTGGAGAACCCCACCTATGTCAGGATGCTTTTTGTTGACTTCAGTTCAGCTTTTAACACCATCAACTCCAACAAGCTAGTCAACAAACTGCTGTCACTTGGCCTGTAAGTGGATTAAGAACCTTCTCATTGACAGACTCCGGTATGTCAGACTTGGAAATCTCATCTCCTCCACCACCATCCTCAACACTGGCACTCCCCAGGGCTGTGTTCTCAGTCCGCTCCTCTACTCACTATTCACATATGACTGTTCTCCCATTCATGACTCAAGCTCCATATTCAAATTTGCAGATGACATAGCTGTGGTGGGGCTGGTAACCAACAAGGAGACCGCCTACAGGGAGGAGTTCCAATCACTGGTATCATGGTGCAGCACAAACAACTTAATCCTCAACAGAAAACAAAAGAAATCATAATTGACTTTAGGAAATGTAAAAACAAAAGCCACAACAATCTTGTGATACATGAAGAGGAGGTGGAGTAGGTCCCAAGCTTCAGATACCTAGGTGTGCATCTAGCGGAGGATCTGACCTGGGGAGTGAACACTAAGGAGATAGGGAAAAAGGCTCAGCAGAGACTCTTTTTCCTGCGAACCCTAACCCCCAATTTATACCGAGTGCGTAACGTCTGTGGAACGGCTCCGCTGCTTGTCGGCTCCGTGATCCGCCGTCCGTCAATACACACCAGGTCCGGATTTGTTGCGGCACGGCTGCGGCCGATCCACTAGATCTCGCGAATTCACGTAGAATAGAACCACAAAACCAACAAGTTTGTTTCCATCCAGAGGAGTAAAGGGGAAACAACTCTGTGCTGTGTTTTCAAGGTGTAGTGAAGGGAAATATGATCCGCCAAGAGCAAAGTGTATTTTAATTTGAAAATTAACCAGATGTTTTATTTTGTTTCGGTGCTCGAATTCCTGTCCCGCACTATCTGCCGTGTGCTGAATTGCTGTGGAGCTCTCCGGCGTCCAGCAAAAATAGAAGCTCTGCGTATCTGATCCGGAGGGCTGAGGACCGCCGTAGCTGTGCCGGAGTTGGGACGCAGCCGTTACGTAACCGTTACGTAACCGGTGGAAATACACACATTGACTTTAATGGAAACCGACTGACTCCGCCGACGTTCCGGACCCGTTCCCCAGCCGTTCCGCAACCGGTATAAATTGGGGGTAAGAAGCACCGGGCTCCCGCAGGAACTCCTCACAAACCTTTACAGGTGCACAATAGAGAGTGTGCTGGCATACAGCTGTACAGTGTGGTTCTCCAGCTGCACCACTGAGGAGAGAAAAGACCTGCAGCGGGTAATTAAAACAGCCCAGAGAATCATTGGTGCCCCTCTCCCAAGCCTTGAGGACATTTACTCCAGTAGGCTGCAGAGAAGAGCAGCAAGCATCAGGGCGGACCCTACACACCCTGGCCATATCCTGTTTGACCCCCTACCGTCAGGCAGGCTTAGGGTCTTAAGGGCGCGGACAAACCGCATGAGAATTCTTTTTTTCCAGGGCTGTAAATGAGCTGCTGAAAGGCTGAAAGGCTAAGCTAAGCTGGACTTGAACCATACTGTGTTTGTAAATGCACTGATTTTAATACTTTTTTTTACTCTATATTTATGTATTTATTGTTGTTTTTATCTTTCTATTTTTATGCTGCTAAGTGAGTGATTGATTTCATCTTAATTTCATTGTGTAGTGATATGCAATGACAATAAACTACTGTATCTATCTATCTTGTATACACATGACTGACCGTTGGCCGCTAGGCTAATGTAACACACTGGCTACAATCTGTCTTTCTCTCTTTCCACTGGGCTGACAGACAATTAACACAAGAAATAGACCAAAAATATAATTTCCATTTGGAAATTACCAAACTTGAACCCGACCTGAGTCCAAAACTTTATGCAACAATTCTAACCCGAACCTTGGTCAGGACCGATCAGTTTTGGGTCAGGCAGTAGTACTCTTTTCAATTTTCAATTTAAATTGTATTTATAGTATCAAATCATAACAAGAGTCATCTCAAGACACTTTACAGATAGAGCAGTTCTAGATCACATTCTCTAATTTACAAAGACCCAAAAATTCCAGTAATTCCCCCAAGAGCAAGCATTTAGCAGTGGCGAGGAAATACTCCCTTTTAGTGAGAAACCTCGGGTGGTGAAGAAAACTTCCTTTTAGGGAGAAACCTCGGACAGACCCAGGCTCTTGGTAGGCGGTGTCTGACCCCTCTGGCGGCAGAACACGAAGGCAGAATCTCTCTGGCAGCCGGCGGTGAAGGCGATATCCCTCTGGAAGAAGTCGACCGGACCACCGGCAAAACTTAGGGGGCAGGAATCGGTCGGGCCGGCGACAGGACACAGGGGGCAGAAGTCGGCAAAGTCTTTGGGGCGCTGACCAACGGCAAAGTCTCTGGGGCGCTGACCAACGGCAAAGTCTCTGGGGCGCTGGAGATCGGCGTAGACTCTGGGAGAACGCTCAGCGTAGACTCTGGAAGAACAGTCAGCGTAGACTCTGGGAGAATGGTCAGCGTAGACTCTTGGAGGTCAGCCGACGTAGACTCTAGGAGAACGGTCATCGACGACTCTGGGAGATCAATCCTCGAAGACTCTGGGCGAGCGGTCATCGAAGACTCTTGAAGGCGGGTCCTCAAAGACTCTGGAAGGCGGGTCCTCAAAGACTCTGGAAGGCGGGTCCTCGAAGACTCTGGACGGCCTGACGTCAGCAGAGGTTCTGGATGGCTGGATGTCAGCGGAGGTTCTGGACGGCTAGACGGCAGCGGAGGTTCTGGACGGCTGGACGTCCGCAGAGGTTCTGGACGGCTGGACGTCAGCTGAGACTCTGGACGGCTGGACGTCAGCTGAGACTCTGGACGGCTGGACGGCAGCGGAGGTTCACTGGTCAGCTCAGACACAGTGGTCAGCTAGGGCTCAGGTACACAGTTCAGCTCAGGCTCAGGTACACAGATCAGCTCAGGCTCAGATACACAGGTCAGCTCGGGCTCAGGACTGAAGAGAGGTTGAAGCGGGGAATGGCATTGGGACCCATGTCGACCACGTCCTCTCTTGCGACCTCCACGGCTCCCAGGAAAAATCGCCAGGCGAGTACCCTCAAAAGACTGCTGGTGGTCGGGCGGGTTTTCTGACCAGGTAGCAGTTGGGCAGTCAAACAAAAGGTCTGGAGAAGCAAACAAGGGAGCAGGCCGAGTGACGGACAAAAACCCTGAAGTCAAAATGCTAGCTTCCCTAGCAAAAGACAGGCTGGTGGTTGCTAGCTGCCACTGAGGTTCTGGAGGACTGATATGCTGAGGCTTTGGAAGACAAACAGGCTTGGAATCAGGCTGGTTGGCTGCTGCACATGAGGCTTGGAAAGGCCGCCAGGCTTGGAGAGAGGGAAGCCAAACTCCCGCTCCGTAGCCTGCCAGCGTACCTCCATTAGGTGCCTAGCAAAGGCGGGGTCCTTCTCATGTAAACCACAAAAAAATCCCAACATCAGCTCACCATCAGTGTCCATAGGGTGAAAGAGAGGCTCGAAAACTGCTGGGTCCATTGTTGGTCGGATCACTCTGTCAGGATTGGTGCGAAGGCAGGCAAGGTTTTGGACCCAAATGCAGTTAAAGATATTTATTAGGACAGGAACACACTTACTCAGAACAAGTAATCCACACAGCCAGGAAATAAACGAACAGGTAACACTAAGCAAACAGAATGCACAGCAACAGAATACAATGATCCGACAAAAGACAAGGGAAACACAGAGACTAAATACACAGGGTAATGCGGTAACAGGGAACAGGTGAAAGACATCAGACAATCAAACAGGTGGGAAAAAACGTCAGGGAGTAAAACTAGACAAGACACTTGTCACTTCTCGTTCTTTCTAGCGGTCCTATGTTTAAAGGTGAACCGTTAGAAGTTGATGGCAAGAGGTGATTAATTTTTATCTCTAATCGTTATAATTTTATCATCAAAGAAGCTCATGAAGTCGTCACTACTCAGAGCTATAGGAATAGATGGCTCAGTAGAGCTGTGACTGTCTGTCAGCCTGGCTACAGTGCTGAAAAGAAACCTTGGGTTATTTTCTTCTATTAGTGATGAGTAATAGTCTGATCTGGCATTTCTGAGGGCCTTCCTATATGTTTTCAGACTGTCTTGCCAATCTAAACGAGATTCTTCCAGTTTGGTGGAACGCCATTTACTTTCAAGTTTTCGCGAGATTTGTTTTAGTTTGCGAGTTTGGGAGTTATACCAAGGTGCTAGTTTCCTTTGCTTCATCATCTTCTTTTTGAGGGGAGCAACAAAGTCTAAAGTTGTCCGTAGGCAGGCCGTAGCACTGTCTACAAAATTATCAATTTGGGGGGGACTGAAGTTAACATAAGAGTCCTCTGTTATATTAAGGCACGACATTGAGTTAAATGCAGTTGGAATATCTTCCTTAAATTTAGCTATAGCACTGTCAGATAGGCATCTAGTGTAGAAGCTTTTATCTAATTTTGTATAGTCGGGTAGTAAAAATTCGAAAGTCATTAAAGAATGGTCTGATAATAAAGGATTCTGCAGAAATACTATTAAATCTTCAATTTTGATGCCATATGCCAGCACAAGGTCGAGGGTGTGGTTAAAACAGTGAGTGGCCTTATGCACACTCTGACTGAAACCAGTTGAATCTAGTAGTGAGAATATTAAAATCACCTACAATAAGTACTTTGTCTGATTTAAGGACTACACGTGATTAAAACTCAGAATACGTATCTGGAGCTTGGAAAACATCAACAAATATAATTGGCTGTACTGTTTTCCATGTTGGACGTAGAAGATTAAGAACAAGGCTTTCAAACGAGTTTTATAATAATATAATTTAGTTTAGGTTTAGGATTAATTAACAGGCTTGAATCAAAGATGGCTGCAACTCCCCCTCCTCGGCCAGAGCCTCGAAGAATTTGAGTATTAGTATGACTTGGAGGAGTGGATTCATTTAGACTAACATATTCTTCATGGCACAGCCATGTTTCGGTAAGACAGAATAGATCAATTTGATTATCTGATATCAAATTGTTTACTCTAGTGGGTACACCAACATCCCAGGTTCAGTTTCAGCCAGGGACATTTGCTACACGTTGAATCCCTCTCTCTTTCTCTTTGTTTCCTAGCTGTACAGTATGTCAACTCATCCAATAAAAAGGCAAATTGCCAAAAAATAATGTTAAAAAGAAGACCTGAGGAGGAATGTTTTTGTATTGGAACAATACAAAGTAAAGGTAAATCCTGTGGAGTGTCTAACCATTAGTAGCACTACAAAGCATAGCTTTTATAAGTGGGTCCTCGTGGTTTGCATGAGGTATGTGAATGAGCAGCTGATACATATCCCTGCCAATGGTTTCACGCTATTCCTGATCAACAGTTGCTAGAAGTAATATGCCAAAAAAACATAGCAATGTACAAGCAAAGACAAGGAAAAGGACTAGCTAGTGAACATGTGAACATTATAGTGTTAAATTTGTTGTAGTCGTAACCAGAACTTTGTTTCTTTTATTTGTTTTGCTAACTTTGTTACAAGAAAACCCCATTGGGTATCTTTAAACTTTATTCTGTTTTTTTTATCATATTTTGAAAAAATGTAATTCTAAATGTTTATATGTCATTCTCATCTAAATCCTAATCCTTAACTATCTTTAATCTTGAAGGGTAGTCTTACTTTAATTTTAGTCTTAAACCCACAACCCTAATACTGAATTTCTCTACACCTCACTGCAATTATAATCTGTCAGAGGTCACAAGTGAGCCCAGTAGATGCCTTCAGATGGAGTTAATCTCGGCTTGTTGTAGTGAAGAAATCATTTCAATTTTCTATTAGCTGCGAAGTCTGTAGTACCACCTCCGAAATACTGATATTTAGGGAAGCACATAACTTCCAAAAATGATTCTGATACTTTTTAAGGCACAATATGACATTAAATACCATTATTGCATAATAAAAAAGGAGAGACAAAGCATGAATAGTTAAAAGACAGTATGACGAAGACAGGTTCAGGAATGGAGAACAATACAAGAAGTAAGAGAGGGGAAACTATAGGGACACGTGTGCTCAGCCCAGCTGAACACAGATGCAAATGGAATGCTGATAAGGGTGCATACATCCTGTGTGTGTATGTGTGTCTATGCATCCATGCACATACTGTATGTGTATATGTGGTCTACCTAAGTGCCCAATCCCCCATATGGACTCTCAGGCCGTTATATGTAAACACACTATAATGGACTGGCACTTGTGAACCAGGATTTCACGTCCTTCCTAACCCTCTCTACTCTCTGTCTCTGTCTTCTCTCCTCTTGCAATCTGACCTAGAAACACAGAAAAGATGGATAGAAAAAAAAAGGGAAAGGAGAGTGACCATTGTTGCTTCTGATTTAAATCTAAAAAGCCACTTTCTTTCTTTCTTTCTTTCTTTCTTTCTTTCTTTCTTTCTTTCTTTCTTTCTTTCTTCCTTCCTTCTCAGGCAGAGGAAACATCATTCTCTATTCTCCAGGTCAGAGAGGGAACAATTAAGTGTGGAGGGTGCTGGGAGTCGCCAATAGGTGATGAATGGCTGGGTCGGCTGCAACTGACAATATGCAGACAAGCCAGATGATTTGCAAATGGATGCAGGGGATGGAGGATGGCTGGTGTGTGTGTGTGTGTGTGTGTGTGTGTGTGTGTGTGTGTGTGTGTGTGTGTGTGTGTGTGTGTGCGTGCGTGCGTGCGTGCGTGCGTGCGTGCGTGCGTGCGTGCGTGCGTGCGTGCGTGCGTGCGTGCGTGCGTGTGTGTGTGTGTCGGGAAGGTGGGGGTGGGTGGGGGTTGTGCAAAATAGGGGGTAGCCAAAGTGTAAGAAAAAGGAGATTGAGAGTAGGACAAGATGGGGGGGGTTAACCCTTTCCAGGATCATTTCTCAGCAAGGAGAAGAGGGAGGAAGAGCAAGAGATGAAGCCACTGCCTAGCAGAGAAGCTCATTTGTTCGAGCTGATGGAGGCTTCCAGACAGCACACTAGCCTGGGGAATACGCTGCTGCCCGGCTAGCATGGTAGCATCGTCACATCACTGTGTTGACCATCAATTAGCTCCTCACGCTCATACTCTTTCAGCTAAGCTTATTATAGCTTTAAATTCTAATCAGTGAGTTATAAAATCTATGAGCAATTTTTGCTGTGTTATTTTTTATTTATTCAAAAAGGTTAAATGGCTAGCTGGTCAAAGGTCAAATATATCTGGAAAACATCTGGTTACGCTGTGTGTGCCGTTGTAGTTCCTCTGTAATATTGGGCTCCACAGGAACATTTACTCTGGAAATCAATTCCACAAAATGTGTGTTACTGCTGCTAAGCAATGGTAATGTCATGGTCATGTCATTGAGCTTTTTCACAGCATAGCAGGAAATGGAAAATGTAGCTAATCAAATTAATGTCTTTGTTCTATTTAATACTCTAAATTAGTAATGTTTGTGTTGCATATTTATACAGTGGGTCATTTATGATTGAAATCCTACGGTGGCCAACCGGGTATAAGAAAACACATGCAAATCAAGAAAACATCTTCATTAGTTTGACAACACATGCACAGCATTTAGCCAACACGCTGCAAATACACACAACCAAATACATAAACGTGCTGAAAATACATGAAAAACGCTGCATCCACTTTACACAATGGAAGGCGAGGTTATGTCAGAGAGAGTGGATATTTTGTTTTCCTAATTTTTTGTATATGATAGCTATGGAAACCTTCCTGTTACTCTTTTATAATACTGCAAAAGACGAGGGCCAAACATAAAAATGAATATGCACCTTTTGTATGTTTACTACTCTTTTCTTCCCGTTTCCAAAACAAACCTCTCATCTGATCTCTCTCTCTCTCTCTCTCTCTCTCTCTCTCTCTCTCTCCCTCCCTCCCTCCCTCCCTCCCTCCCTCCCCGTGGGGTCGAAAGTCAAGCTGTTCCACTTAGCGCTCCCACTAGAGACCTGGAGAACTTCCGTTGTGCAAACCGGATGCATCGTTTTTCTGTTTCATTTGTTTTCGTGGTTTGTGTGCTTTTCATTTTGCATCGTTTCTGTATTTGCAGCGCGTTTCTGTATTTGGTTATGTTGTGTGTATTTGCGGCGCGTTTGCTAAATGCTGCATAAAGATGTTATCTTAATTTGCTTGTGTTTTTTTTGTTGCAGTGTGTTTGCCCCTGTCGGCCACTGTAAATCTTGGAATTCCAACTACTGTAGGAGGCCAACATGAAGGTTTTTTTTCCTATTCAACGTGAATGCTGCATTAAATGTACTGCAACACATTTAAATCACAAGCTTGCTAATGCAAAACTCAGTTAAATTCAGACAGTCGAGTCATCTTTCCCCTTGTTAAAACCTGCCTCAGTCAATTCTCTGTAAAGTATTTAGGACCCATACTGTGGAACATTAATCAGCGCCCGGTTAGTCCCTGTCAGTATCTTAAAACGACTAAAAACACTCAGATAATCCCAAAACTGGCATATAGGTAAGGTTTATTTTTGTTCTTTTATTTCAATAGAGTTACTAGTTTATTCTTTTTCTCGAATTTTAGGCCAGGGCCAGGCCATAGGAAAGGTTGTATTTCATAGGCATATTTATATATATATATATATATATATATGTATTTATTCATGTATATAATATTGAATAAAATGGCATTCAAATACTTTACTGTACTACTGTATTTTGTTTTTTGCTTTTACTCCACTACATTAACTAAATAAAATGTATACTTTTACATATCCCCTAAGCATCTTTGTTACTTGTTATACAAAATAAAATGAGAAAAAAGGGAGGGAGCATAATAACTGATAGCATCAGGGAACCGTGTAGCCTGAATTGTTATTGTGGCTAATGTTACCATCGCCAGCATCAAGGTTGTATATGTTGGACAATAAGATGATTCCCACTTTGTTACAAACTGGCATGCAACCATGTGTAATGAACAGTGTATAGACAAGCTGTATAACCGGGTCTGGAAAGTAATAGTACCGACAATCTCCCCCCTGCCAAAACTCTTCCCCGACTTCTGTTAAGCAGCTGTAGCCAACAGACTGTGACTGTGACTTGGGTACAGACGACCACGAACTAGCGGTCTTTTTAGCGGCTGTGGCAGTGACGTTTAGCTGAGAAAGGGTGGCTGTCAGTCACTCCGCAAGGTCGCTGTCTTTTTAGCTGTCGTTGTTGTTGCGTTTATCTGATTAAAGGTCACTGTCCGTTGGTAACAGAGCTCCGCGAGAGCACAGGCTTTTATAACCGTCAACATAGCAGCATCTAGCAACTCTGCTGCGCTGTGGAGTAATGTCTGGCAATGCGAGACTAGCATCAAGCTAACATTGACATTGTGGGACGCTGGGTTTAGCGTCCGAACCTGGCAACTCCTGTGAACTTTGAGTCTGGGGAGGAGGGGCTGGGACGACTCTCCAGTATTTTGAATTTGGACTGCAGTAACCATTTAAAATGCTAGCTGTTGGGGCGACCTCTAGCTCACCCAGTAAGAGCGTTCACCCCACGTTGGCTGAGTCCTGCAGCGGCGCAGGTTTGAATCCAACATGCTGCCCTTTGCTGCGTGTCATCCCCCATATCTCTCCCCCTTTCAGGAAAAAGCCCCCCAAATATAATCTTAAAAAAAAAATGCTAGCTGTTGGTATTTCATATTGGACCTTTAAGTATGATTGTTACAATACGTATTATACATATAATAATAATAAAAAGGAAAGAGGAAAATTGGAGCATTATAAAGAACTAATTAAAGAGAGAAAAAAATGGCAGTGGAGGGCAACAATTGAAATAAAAGTTAACTGTTACCAATAGCTCAATATATAGGAAGGAAATGTTTGTGTGTGTGTGTGTGTGTGTGTGTGTGTGTGTGTGTGTGTGTGTCTCAGTATGGAAACACGGTGTAGAAATTTAGTGGGAATATGCGAGGCATTAGCCCAGCCCCAACAAGCATAAGAACGGGGACCTTCTTTCTGTGAAAGCTGAGAGTCGGTTATGGTTGCAAGCTGCGATCTTTTCCATAGATATGTATTCTGATAAAAGATTGATCCAGTGGTTGATATTTGTTGCGACAGAGAAATTCCCAAGCTGTTTTTGCGTTTGTTTGATATTTCAATAGATGAAGCGTCACCGGATTCTGCAGTCCAGGATGCTGGAGAGTTTTTGTGTGACAGATTTCCAAAGCAAGTGAACTAGTTGGCAAGCACATAGTGGCGAAATTAATTATGTTGTGCTTTGTGAGCAGGTGCCTGTGTTTGCTAATCCCATTTGGTACATTTTGTGTTGAGTGATGAGTGTTAATATTCCTACAAATTCTGTCCGACTCTTCATCATCCAGTGTAATACTCAGATCCCTTTCCCATGTCTTCTTGAGGGCTGACATCCTCCAGGTTCTACATAACATAGAATAATACCCAAAAGCCTCATGACCTTTTCCATATTTCAAAATCTTATCTAAACATTCCGGTGTCTTCGGGGCTGAAGAACGGGATCCAAAAATGCCCACTATCAGTTGCCTGTGTTGTTATAATATAGTTATCTAAACGTTTAACTAAATATATTAGTTAATAGCTATTATAGCTTCACATACTACCACGCTCTGGTGTTATCTTTATGTTAAAAGGAAAACACAAATAGACTACATAATTATTTGGCAGCGTTTTGGCCTTTTGACTTTTCTCAAGACAATGTCTTGAATGGTCAAAAGACTGTGGGAGTATTTTAACTTTCTACTTAACCTAGACATTTATGCGTTGTCAAGAGAGTAGTAATAATGTATAATGTTTTAACTGGAGTGTGTAATTTGCTTGCCTTTTGAATTAATTTGAACATGAAATCTAACATTTTCAGTCAGTAAAGACAAAAGCATTGCAAATATAAATATAATTGAATATACAACCATACAACAGTGAACATTCTTACATCTGTTACATAAAATCAACAGAATGGGCCTGTACAAGTGGTAATAGCTATGTCCAACATGGCCCAGAGAGTTCCTGAGGCTGTAGAGGGAAAAGAGTTAAAGGTCGTAAAGATTGTAGGGACACTGGCAACTGGCAACACTGTGTAAAAACTTGCTTGGTCAGTCTGCCATTTCCTCTTTCTCTGTTCCTCCAACAATGCTTTCCTAGCTTTCTGCTTCATTTTTGCCGGCTCAGCCATGACGATAGTGTGAAAAACTCCATCACTACCAGCCAGTTCCTCGATGTATGTATGTATGTGCACATGTGTATGTGTGCAGTGCCTAAAGCAATTGGTTACAGGCGACTCGCCGGCCAAAAATTGCAAGGGTGGTTTTTCCGCTCAAAGGCGCTAGGGGGAAGCTAGACGACCACTATTCAACCCGAAAAAAGTCATATAACCATTCCAATGACTCTGAAGCTGTTCATACTCAACTAAACATACTCAAAAACTCACCAAAATTTGAGGTCGCATCAGGTCTGGTGAAAATTTTTATATTTTAAGGGTTTCTTGAATAGGCGCGCAAAAATTGGATTAAAGCAGCGGTTATAGTCCTAAAAATACCAAAAACAGCAAAACGATACAGCTTCTCTCCTGCAGGCACAAAAGATGCTTCCAATTGAAATTTGTGTTTCATGAAAAAAAGGGAAATTTGTTTCCATGTACATGAATCAATAGATTCCATTTTGTGAATATTTCACAAACTGCCGTGAGACTGGGTTGTTCTAAGGGTCTGTGAAGTTTCATACTGGACTCTGATTGGCTTCCAAACTACTTCAGCAGGTTGAAATTATACAAACCACATTTTTGAGTGGAAAGGGGCAGAGGCTGGAGCCTATCCCAGCATGTATTGAGAAATAAGAAAAGCAATCATTTCTAATGAATATGAAGCCTCTGATCCAGGAGTTTAGGCAGTAAGGTATGAAAGGAAGGAGGAGCATAATGCCCTCTGTGACTTTATAGTGAACTCATTATTTTTCGTCTACCCATGCTTCCTCTTTGTCTTCTTTCCCTCCCTTCATTCTTATCCTCTCTTCAGATAATTGGCCTGACAGTCGGGCTACTGGGCAGGAGAGCCCACTGTGCCAAAAGCCATCATGTCACACACACTCCGAGTCCACCTGAGCAGCTCGGGCCACAACCACAGTATATATGGATGTGGTCAGAGGAAGCACACATATACACTGTGACACACACACACACACACACACACACACACACACACACACACACACACACACACACACACACACACACACAGACAGGGCGGCAGGTCTGGAGGATTCTGGGTCAGGGCTGGGAGGTCTGATGAAGATGAGGTGGGACACAGACACTGGGCCTCTTTACCGCTCACTGGTCAGCACACTGCGGTGCCTGTGTGTGTGTGTGTGTGTGTGTGTGCGTGTGTGTCGGGATCAGGTCTGATCTGAGCTGATTTTGTCGTCTCTCGGCCCTCTCAGCAGCATCTCCTGACAGGCCTAGACACTGTAACCAGAAGAAGACTAGATAGGTGGAGGTTGGGTTGGGAGGGGGGTAGAAAGTAGCAGGTTGAAGGAAAAGGAAGTCACTCTGTGCATCTCTAAGGCCTGTTAATAAACTCTGCCAATACTGTTCAGAATAGATGCAATTTATTCTGATATGTGACTCACATTCTGGAATGGTATCCTGAGCCCAGCTCCCAGCAACTTTGTTTTTCTTTTTGTCTTTAAAAACATCCAACTAAAACATGCATATACAAATACAGACACCTCCACACTTTTAGTGGGTCAAAAATGATGATGAGAAGAATTGTCTTTGTTTTTAGTGCAACCTAGGAAAGCTTTTTGCACACCTCTTTTGTCGGGCAGGTGCATAGGATGTGATCAAAAGTAGCAGATCAGAAGCTAAGAAGAAGTCCCGCACACTGACCATTACACAAGCAATAATTTATTTAGAAAATGCAACATTTCGGTCTTAGACCTTCATCAGGTAAATCTTTGTTTTTAGTAAAATGCTGCATATCCTTTAAAGTATCTGCATTAATTAACCTTCCAGAGGTTCCAGGTTTCCTTCAGGGAATTCTCAAAAGAGATATCTGAAGCTTCTGTGGTCTACACAGCAAAATGAAGCCCAGTTCAATTAGAATATATATATATATATATATATATATATATATATATATATATATATATATATATATATATATATATATATATTAGTGCTGTCAAACGATTAAAATATTTAATCGCGATTAATCACATTAACGTCATAGTTAACTCACGATTAATTGCAATTTATCGCACATTTTTATCTATTCTAAATGTCCCTTGATTTCTTTTTGTCCCATTATATTTTCTCATTTTAATGCTCTTATCAACATGGAAAAGTGGATCGGCTTGATTTGTGCAAATGTTTTTTTTTTTATTGAAAACAACATTGGCATATACGTAGTGTTCAATTTCACACTAACATTCCCACTTGGAGCTAATAATCTTTCACACAATGTAACACTGTTACCTCCATTTTCCATTGCAGATAGTACTACCTCATGCCTGAGGCGAGTGTGGCTCGTCGTCATAGCGACTATGGTTTCCATCGACTCATTTCCTGGTTGTCCTTCTCCATAAACAACGTAAAATCAAGGAGAGGGTTAACTCTTCCTGCTCCAGGTTTCCCACCGTGGTCAGAAAGAACAGAGGAGACACTTTGTTTCTCTCTCTGACTGTAGAGTCACTACTCGCTCCAAAGCTAATCGCCGTGACGAGCCTAAAGTACAAGCTACACGGCTTGCAAGCCCAAACAACTGTGCGGCCGGCCACGCCAAAACCCGTCCTTCATTAACTAATATAATAATAATAATAATAATAATAATAATAAATTAAACTTATACAGCGCTTTTCATAGACTCAAAGTCGCTTTACAGGGGAGCTAGATTAGAAAGCAAAACAAAACAGGACAATACAAGACAAAACAAAAGAAAACAAGACAAAACAAAACTAGATTCAGTCACAGAAGAAAAGGGAGGGGGGCAGGGTGCTACGGATAGGCAGAGGTGAAGAGATGAGTCTTCAGGCGGGACTGGAAGATGGTGAGGGACTCAGAGGTGCGGAACTCTTGGGGGAGGGAGTTCCAGAGCCTGGGAACTGCCCTGGAGAAGGCTCTGTCCCCAAAACTGAGGAGGTTGGACTTGTGGATGCAGAGGAGGCCGGCTGAGGTGGATCTGAGGGACCGTGAGGGTTGGTAGGGGGAGAGGAGGTCAGTGAGGTATGAGAGGGCCAGATGGTGGAGGGCTTTGTAGGTGAGGATCAGGATTTTGTAGGTGATCCGGTGGGAGATGGGAAGCCAGTGGAGTTGTTTTAGGACTGGAGTGATGTGATGCCAGGATTTGGAGCGGGTGATGAGTCGGGCAGCTGCGTTCTGGACCAGTTGGAGGCGGTTGATGTTGGTAGAGCTGATGCCGAGGAGAAGTGAGTTGCAGTAGTCCAGTTGGGAGGAGATGAAGGCGTAAATGAGCGGGGGGTGTGAGAGAGGGTCTGATTTTGGCGATGTTGCGGAGGTTAAAGAAGGAGGTTTTGATGACATGGCGAATGTGGGGCTCAAGGGAGAGGGTGGAATCAAAGATCACGCCAAGGTTGTGGGCCTGGGAAGATGGGGAGACAATGGTGCCGTCGATGGTGAGAGTGGGGTTATTGGTTTTGCTGAGTGTGGATTTGGAGCCAATGAGCAGGAATTCTGTTTTATCGCTGTTGAGTTTGAGGAAGTTGTGTTGCATCCAAGTTTTAATAGCTGACAGACACGAGTTGATGTGGGAGAGGGGAGGATTGTGGGGGGATTTGGTGCTAAAGTAGATCTGGGTGTCATCGGCAGTATGTGACCAAGGGGGAGGATGTAGATAATGAAGAGGAGGGGGCCGAGTACGGAGCCTTGGGGAACGCCTTGAGTGACTGTGGCTGTGGCAGAGGTGTGGTTATGGAGAGAGATGAAGTGTGATCTGTTGAAAAGGAAGGAGTGGAGCCAGCTGAGTGCAGGACCTTTGATACCGAGGTCTTTGAGTCTGGTGAGCAGGATGTTGTGGCTACAGTATCGAAGGCTGCGCTCAGGTCGAGGAGGATGAGGATGTTGAGGGAACCGGTGTCAGCAGAGGTGAGGAGGTCGTTGAGGACTTTCAGGAGAGCGGTTTCTGGAGGGGGCAAAAACCAGATTGGAGGGGTTCAAATTGGTCATTGGTATGAATATGGGTTTGTAGTTGTGAGGCGACTATACGTTCCAGGGTTTTAGACAGAAAGGGGAGGTTGGATATTGGGCGGTAGTTGTTGAGGGAGGAGGGATCCAGACCAGGTTTTTTAAGGATTGGGGTGACAGCAGCAGTTTTGAAGGCAGAGGGGACAGTTCCAAGGGACAGTGAAGAGGTTTGTAAGGTAGGGGCATAGGACGGGGAGGCAGGACTTCAGGAGGGGAGTAGGGAGGGGGTCAACGGAGCACGTAGTGGGTTTGGAAGAGCTGATGAGTTTAGAGATTTCAGGAGGGGTGACCAAGTCAAACTCGGAGAGGAGGCAGTCTGGAGGAGGGGTCGGGAGGTCAGGAGAGATGGGGAGAGGGGGGGGCGTGGTGGGTGCTGGAGTAGATAGTGGGATGTCAGATACAGGGGATAGAGATTTGTAAATGATGTTGATTTTGTCAGTGAAAAAGTGGAGAAATGAGTTGCAGAGATCCGGAATAGAGGTAGGGAGGGTGTTGGTCCGAGGCTTGATGAGGTTGTTCATTGTGGAGAAGAGGGGTCTAGGGTTTTGGCAGGGGTCGGTGAGGATGGTGGAGAGGCAGGCAGCAATGAGGGCGTCTTTGTAGGCATTGAGGTGGAGTTTATAGGCTTCATGATGGACTGTGAGTGATGATTTTTTTTTCAGACGTTCTACTATTGGCCAGGCGTCCAAGGTAACGTAACCCCATTTGTTCAGGTCCTATCCCCTGACCAATCCGCTATCCTAACCTTAACCACTTGAGGTGAAATGCCTAACCCCAACCAATCGAGCTGCTTCGTAGGGCGGGACATGGCGTGGCCATAGTGGGATTCGTAATTTATTTTTAATAATTTTAATTATATATTATATATATATTTTAATAATCCAAAAGAACGTTAATCGTGCGATAAAAACAATTGTCGGCGTTAAAATGGGTTTGTGTCTGTTAATAATGCGTTAAACTGACAGCACTAATATATATATATATATATATATATATACATATACACACACACACACACACACACACACATATATATACAGGAGGAGTAGGAGGAGTGCTCCTGGCTTCTATCAACAGCAACACAGCAGATCCATCAAGCTGACAGTCAACGCCTGCCACATGCAAAACAAGGATACTACCTTTGTGTGTGTGTGTGTGTGTGTGTGTGTGTGTGTGTGTGTGTGTGTGTGTGTGTGTGTGTGTGGGGGGGGGGGTCATGTATGTGTGCATGTGTGTGAGTGACTCAGATGTCCTCCATTGCAGACACAACTTGTTAAGGGTATTAGAGATCAAGTAAGTGATTGATCTGCATGTCAGATTACTAAATGGTGCCTCTGTCCACACCTCAGGTCAATTAAGAAATGTGTGTGGTGTGTGTGTGTGTGTGTGTGTGTGTGTGTGTGTGTGTGTGTGTGTGTGTGTGTGTGTGTGTGTGTGTGTGTGTGTGTGTGTGAGAGAGAGAGGGTAAGAGAGAAGCAAATAAGGTGAGGGGAGAAGAAAGATGGAGGAGGGAAGCCATGACAATTGAACAGAGAAAGAGAAGGATGTGTTGAGGAACTGAGGGACAGTGGCATAGATCTGAGTTTAATTACAATGTAGTATTGTGTATAAACACATTGGGGGAAAATGCTATCTATATTACTAATGCTTTCTTAGCTATATGTGCAACTCATGGCTAGAAACAAGCAGGCCTTATAGGCACATATGCATCATTTATTTGTGTCTGATAAGTTTTTGAATATCTTAAAAATAATAATAATAATAATAATTCAAGCTGCAAGACTAGATAATCAGTGTCTTAAAAGTATGTATAATGTGTACTTTGATGAGGAGTGCCATCATTCACGCCCATATATTGTAGCCTACAGTCTGTCTGGTCTTCACATATATTTCTGCTTGAAAAATGCGCGTTTCATTTCATGCACGCGCCTAACGCACGATAACACACCCGCCGCGGTTATCTTTTCCGAGCTGCAGTAAACAAACACCGTTGCACTACGTCGTTTATCAAACGTAATAAATAATTGTAATTTACTCTCACTTTTGTCAGGCACAAAGTCACAAAACACAGCCCTGGAAGTGACTGGCGTTAGCAGCTAGACCAGAGATGCACTGCCTGCCTGCCCAGCTAGGTTAGCAAGACCGAAAAAAAAACACAATACAAATGCACATAAACGTAACTTTACTTTGCTGACATCAAACTTGGAGAGGAGAGAACACAAGTTTACCTGATTGTTGTTCCCACAATTCACTCTCATGGTGTTATTTTTCCTCTTTCCGTGACCAGAAGGATAGTTTCGCTTCATTTTGTCATGGATGTGTACGCAGCTTGCGTAGTGAGCGTATAGGGCGGATCGGCTCTGGCTACGAGAAACGGACCATCAGTTATGAGAGGGGGCGTAGCTGAGCCTAGGGGGCTGACCATTTGTCAGGACCCCTTGGCATCATTAAATTGAACATCAAGTACTATTGTAAAGTATTGCACAAAAGTAATATTAATGTAAATCACAAGAATGGGACATAATGGGAAAAAGCAACCATCTAGCAGCAGCATAAAAGTATCACCATTATCACATCAACGATAATTAACTGACACCAAAACATTTAGCAGTAGACATATAAAGAACAGAAAACTTAACGAGGAACTGCAGGAACGGGTTAGACTGTACATGTTCAATATAATAACAGAGTGACCAGAAGAGGGCAGCGGAGGACAGTTAACGAGCCACAGCTGCTTAATTAACCCACACTGAGAGAAAAAAAAGGGGGGGGGGGAGAGAGAGAGAGACACACACACACACACACACACACACACACACACACACACACACACACACACACACACACACACACACACAGGACTAAGACCTGGCTGCTCCTCACTCAAACTGTCTCTGAGAACCGTTAATAGGTCTTCCCCAATCACGGGCCAGAGAGCTTTCTAAAAGTCTGCTGCTGGCAGGCTGTCTATGACCAGACTTTTTGCACCTCCGGGCTCTGCAGCACCGTGTTCAGCGTTCAGCAGAGATATGCAGCTTCAGGTCTGCAACGGCCTCCACGGGGACTTTGGGGAGGGACTTCATAGAAGGCCTGTGCTACATTTGGCCTCTCTCAAAAACAGCTTCTCATAAAAAGCAACTGAACGCTGACAAATATCTGAAGGCTTGCAGCCCTTGTTTGGTGTCAGATCGCAGGGGAGCATGAGCCTCCTCTACGGTGGCCCTGTAGGTCAAAACACAAAAGCATTCCAGAAAACATGAAAGCATTTCACAAAACAAAACATTTCACAAAACCTTTCAACATTTCACAAAATATTTCACCATTTCACAAAACATTATTAAATACTAATAATAATGTATTTCAGCATACATGTACAAGGTCACATAGTACCGGTAATTAATATTACTCAACAGCGTTTTTCACTACAATGTGTTTCAAGGATAAAACGTGAGACGCTACTTTTTGTGAAGAGAAAGTTGGAAAAGAGGCTATAATGTGCCAGGGTAACAAGCAGAATATGGAGTTATAACTGACCAGTCTGAATGTGCGTAACGGCACTGCACTCTGACGCGGCACTTCAGAGGCTTGGGATTTATCACCATATCAGTCCTGGGTTTAGATGTTGCCGGGATTAAAGGGGTGATAGAATGCAAACCCGAGTTTACCTTGTCATAGTTAAAGTGTAATTCCAGCGAAATTGACCAAAAGGTGTTTTTCTGCATTAAAACACGGCAAATAAGCCGTGGAGACAGTATTTTTCATCGATCAACCACTACAGAGCTTGGCCCAGCATATGCTACAGCTCCAAATCGCAAACAGTGGACGAGACAGGGGCCGTAAGCCAAACACATCTTTTAACCAGTGATATTGTTCAAAACAGCACCAAACCTCGTCAGTAACATAAAACGAAGCACCAACAACCTAGTTAGCGAACCCGGAGTTTATCACAGAAGACTGTTAAGAAAACTTACCAAACTGTCTCAGCAGCCATATCCTTAGCACCGAAATGTCACGCCAGATCTCGCACGTCTATTGCCACATTTTAAAGTTGTGGGTGAAGCAGAGCACCTTGTAGTCCCTCCAGGATTTTGCGACTCACGCAAATTCAACCAATCACCGTGAATTTGGTGCGACTCGCAATTTTGACCAATCACTGCAACTTTTCCACAAATTTGACCAATAACTGGAGTTTCCTAATCCTTCAACTTCAACCAATCCCAGCAGTCCCACGTGCTTTGTATCAGTATGTGACTCTGTGAGCCACTGACCAAGCGGGAGTGAGAACGGGTTGATCATTTGATATGAAGACGAGACGTGTGTGACTCGAACATCTCACATTTACCAACAAAACGTACAGCGAAAGGCCGTGCAAAACATGTCAGACCATCCTGCCAACCTGGATACATTTTAACATCAATGTACACTGTAACGATTTTTCACTCTGAAGTCGCTGAAAGCTGCTGCTGCTTCAATCCTGTCTGCTCAGTTTCCCCCGCGACTGACGCGCTCACACACACACACACACACACACACACACACACACACACACACACACACACACACACACACACACACACACACACACACACACACACACACACACACACACACACACACACACACACACGGTGCTTGCAGGAAACACCAGAGATGAGACGACACAATTACCTAAATTAAGGGCAGCTACGCTCGTTGTTGTAAGTGCAATGATAAGTTAAAGTCCAATAAGTACTTTATCAAACTGTATGAATGTGTGTCCCAGGCCATGATAGGAAATTAACCAACAATGTAAAGATCTACAAGCCACTGACACATATGTTCAAATTTGATTCATTTAATAAGTTATTATTTTTTGTCTTAAATCCACCAGCCTTTTTCATATTATAACATTTGCAGCATCCTGAGCCTTTTTGGTAAGGTTACTAGGAAAACTCAGCCCAGAGTAATTGTATTCTCCCCAAAACAAGTTTCCTTTTTATTTTTAAAGAACAATACAACTGCAACTTGTACTGTCTCTCGCAACTTCATTGCAACAAAAATACAAAAGACATCACAACTTTTATTGCAATTTCTTTCAAAAGCTCCCGTGAAATCAGGCATTTTGGGCCGCAACAATCTCAAAAAAAGGCCGCAAAATCCTGGAGGGACTGACCTTGAGCAGAAAAACCCAGCAGGTCAGATGGAGCTCACCTTTTGCTAAATACGTCCTCTTTGACAATAGAGAATTGATCTGATCCAACTGGATGTAGTAAACAACTTTTAGCTGAATTACCTGATGCTTGAAACAGTCAAATTAGTTGAGTCTGGCCAAAGGTAATAAGTTTTCTTTTGGAGCCCAAGTGTATTGGCGCTGGGTTGGATGAAGATGGCTCCAAGTGTCACATAACTCATAAGTTTCAATTTATTTTAATCATACAACTCTTGGAAGTCCCTGGTGGTTTCTGTCTTGAGCATTTTCTAGTCTCTGGAAAACAAAATCCCAACTTAAGCACTGTTGCTACTTTTGTGGATTTTAAAGCTCTGGTGAAGGAATAACTACTTTCTACATCTGTTTGCATGTTTCCAGTCAGTTCACTGTCACATTCCTGCGTGTTTACCGTATTTTCTCTGGCTGAGAAAAAGCCTCTTGGCTTACTTTCTGTTCTTTTTCTTTTGATTGATAATTTTGAGACATCATCATCAATTACGCCTTTTTTTCTGGGCATGAACAAACTAAATGTTCCTCTGCTCCACACCTAATACACTTCTCCTCCTTCTCTGATGTCTTTTTAAGATCATGTACACTTGTCTTCTAAAATTCATGACATATTTGATGTGAGTAGACCTACAGCTGAGGGGAATCATGATCGGGGACATTAACTGTTCATGTCTGGCCAATTATTTTTCTAGTAGGACTGTTCTTTAATAAACGGGGCACATTGGAAATGATAACTTGTTTTGTTTTGTTTTGCCTCTCCGGGAACCATCACCTTATCGTGGTGGAGAGGTTTGGGTGTCCCTATGAACCTGAGGGCTGTGTTGTCTGGAGCTTTGTGCTCCTGGTAGGGTCTCCCATGGCAAAGTGGTCTCAGGTGAGGGGCCAGACGAAGAATGGTTCAAAAGACCCTATGAATAAACGAGGAAGGGATAGAGAGACCCTGCCCGGAGGAAGCCCGGGGCCCCCGTCTGGAGCCAGGCCCAGAGGGAGGGCTCGTCAGCGAGCGTCTGGTGGCCGGGTTTGCCACGGAGCCCGGCCGGGCACAGCCCGAAAAAGCTACGTGGCACCTATCTCTCCAGCCCATGGGCCCACCACCTGTGGGAGGAACCGCTGGGGTCGGGTGCGCTGCCACACGGGTGGCGGTGAAGGTCAGGGGCCTCGATGGACCAGACCCGGGCAGCAGAGGCTGGCTCTGGGGACATGGAATGTCACCTCGCTGTGGGGGAAGGAGCCGGAACTTGTGCGTGAGGTGGAGCGCTACCAGTTGGATCTGGTGGGGCTTACCTCTACGCATAGTCTCGGTTCTGGAACCGTACTCCTGGAGAGGGGTTGGACTCTTTTCTTCTCCGGAGTTGCCCAGGGTGTGAGGCGCCAGGCGGGTGTGGGGATACTCACAAGTCCCCGGCTGAGCGCCGCAACGTTGGAGTTTACCCCGGTGGACGAGAGGGTCGCCTCCCTACGCCTGCGGGTTGTTGGGGGGAAAACTCTGACTGTTGTTTGTGCATATGCACCAAACAAGAGTTCAGAGTATTCGGCCTTCTTGGAGACCTTGAATGGAGTCCTGTATGGGGCTCCGGAGGGGGACTCCATAGTTCTGCTGGGGGACTTCAACGCACATGTGGGCAATGACGGAGATACATGGAGAGGCGTGATTGGGAGGAACGGCCTCCCTGATCTAAACCAGAGTGGTTGTCTGTTATTGGACTTCTGTGCTAGTCATGGATTGTCTATAACAAACACCATGTTCGAACATAGGGATGCTCATAAGTGTACTTGGTACCAGAGCACCCTAGGCCGAAGGTCAATGATCGATTTTATAATCGTTTCATCTGATTTGAGGCCGTATGTTTTGGACACTCGGGTAAAGAGAGGGGCGGAGCTGTCAACTGATCA
This sequence comes from Gymnocephalus cernua, assembly GCA_023631565.1. NCBI lineage: Eukaryota > Metazoa > Chordata > Actinopteri > Perciformes > Percidae > Gymnocephalus > Gymnocephalus cernua. Next base: position 25,683,129 of record CM042444.1, read on the forward strand.
CCATCTGGTGGTGAGTTGGGTCAGGGGGTGGGGGAAGACTCTGGACAGACCTGGTAAGCCCAAACGGGTGGTGCGGGTAAATTGGGAACGTCTGGAGGAAGCTCCTGTCCGACAGACCTTCAACTCACACCTCCGGCGGAGCTTTTCGTGCATCCCTGTGGAGGCTGGGGGCATTGAACCTGAGTGGACAATGTTCAAAGTTTCCATTGCTGAAGCTGCGGCAGGGAGCTGTGGTCTTAGGGTCTTAGGTGCCTCAAGGGGCGGTAACCCTCGAACACCGTGGTGGACACCGGTGGTCAGGGAAGCCGTCCGACTGAAGAAGGAGTCTTTCCGGGATATGTTATCCCAGAGGACTCCGGAGGCAGTTGCAAGGTACCGACGGGCCCGAAGGACTGCAGCCTCTGCCGTGAAAGAGGCAAAGCAGCGGGTGTGGGAGAAGTTCGGAGAAGACATGGAGAAGGACTTTCGGTCGGCACCAAGGCGCTTCTGGAAAACCGTCCGCCACCTCAGAAGGGGGAAGCGGGGAACCATCCAAGCTGTGTACAGTAAGGATGGGACGTTGTTGACCTCAACTGAGGAGGTAATAGGGCGGTGGAAGGAGCACTTTGAGGAACTCCTAAATCCAGCTGATGCGCGCTCTTTGTTAGAGGCAGAGCTGGAGGATGATGGGGGATTGTCGTCAATTTCCCTGGTGGAGGTCACTGAGGTAGTCAAACAACTCCACAGTGGCAAAGCCCCAGGGATTGATGAGATCCGTCCAGAAATGTTGAAAGCTCTGGGTGTGGAGGGGCTGTCTTGGTTGACACGCCTACTCAACATTGCGTGGAAGTCTGGGACAGTGCCAAAGGAGTGGCAGACCGGGGTGGTGGTTCCCCTCTTCAAAAAGGGGGACCAGAGGGTGTGTACCAATTACAGGGGTATCACACTTCTCAGCCTCCCTGGTAAAGTCTACTCCAAGGTGCTGGAAAGGAGGGTTCGGCCGATAGTCGAACCTCAGGTGGAAGAGGAACAATGCGGATTCCGTCCTGGTCGTGGAACAACGGATCAGCTCTTTACTCTAGCAAGGATCCTGGAGGGAGCCTGGGAGTATGCTCATCCAGTCTACATGTGTTTTGTGGATCTGGAGAAGGCATATGACCGGGTCCCCCGGGAGACTTTGTGGGAGGTGCTGCGGGAGTATGGGGTGAGGGGGTCCCTTCTCAGGGCCATCCAATCTCTGTATGACCAAAGCGAGAGCTGTGTCCGGGTTCTCGGCAGTAAGTCGGACACGTTTCAGGTGAGGGTTGGCCTCCGCCAGGGCTGCGCTTTGTCACCAATCCTGTTCGTAGTATTTATGGACAGGAAATCGAGGCGTAGTCGTGGTAGGGAGGGGTTGCAGTTCGGTGGGCTCGGGATCTCATCGCTGCTCTTTGCAGATGATGTGGTCCTGATGGCATCATCGGCCTGTGACCTTCAGCACTCACTGGATCTTTTGCAGCCGAGTGTGAAGCGGCTGGGATGAGGATCAGCACCTCTAAATCTGAGGCCATGGTTCTCAGCAGGAAACCGATGGAGTGCCTTCTCCAGGTAGGGAATGAGTCCTTACCCCAAGTGAAGGAGTTTAAGTACCTTGGGGTCTTGTTCGCGAGTGAGGGGACAATGGAGCGGGAGATTGGTCGGAGAATCGGCGCAGCGTGGGCGGTATTACATTCAGTTTATCGCACCGTTGTGACGAAAAGAGAGCTGAGCCGGAAGGCAAAGCTCTCGATCTACCGGTCAGTTTTCGTTCCTACCCTCACCTATGGTCATGAAGGTTGGGTCATGACCGAAAGAACGAGATCCAGGGTACAAGCGGCCGAAATGGGTTTCCTCAGGAGGGTGGCTGGCGTCTCCCTTAGAGATAGGGTAAGAAGCTCAGTCATCCGTGAGGAGCTCGGAGTAGAGCCGCTGCTCCTTCACGTCGAAAGGAGCCAGTTGAGGTGGTTCGGGCATCTGGTAAGGATGCCCCCTGGGCGCCTCCCTAGGGAGGTGTTCCAGGCACGTCCAGCTGGGAGGAGGCCTCGGGGAAGACCCAGGACTAGGTGGAGGGATTACATCTCCAACCTGGCCTGGGAACGCCTCGGGATCCCCCAGTCAGAGCTGGTTAATGTGGCTCGGGAAAGGGAAGTTTGGGGTCCCTTGCTGGAGCTGCTCCCCCCGCGACCCGACCACGGATAAGCGGACGACGATGGATGGATGGATGGAACTTGTTTTGCAGGGTTCACTAGTGACATCATGCAAGTGAAAGTGCCCTGAATCACTACTCCAGTGTTGAACAGCTGATTCACTTATTTTACCTTATCCAAAAGGATTAACACTATTTCAGCCAACAATTTCACTTACCGCTACAAAAAGAGTTGAGAGAGATGGACAGAGGGAGAGAGAATGAGAGAGAGAGAATGAGAGAGAGAGAGAGAGAGAGAGTGATAGATGGGATTGGCTCAGGAGTCAGTCACGGTTCAGCCTGATAACAGCTGAACACCAGTGTGTGTGTGTATCTGTGTGTGTGTGTGTGTGTGTGTGTGTGTGTGTGTGTGTGTGTGTGTGTGTGTGTGTGTCTAACTCCTTTTTTCAGCATTGATCACTTCTGCTTGACTGTGTGTCTCACCTTGACTGCATCTTACTGTTTTTTGTTAAAATGCAACTATTAGCCTATATAGCATTTTCAGGTTAATATTTGTATTTTGTGTTTGTACTAGAACGTGTTTATATGCTGTAATGTTTACATGCTTTAATGCTGCACCTGTAGTAACGCTCTGTATGAGACACTCAGTAGGAGAGCCTGTCTCTTTAAGCCCCCCCCTCCCGACAAAGTCCTGTCTGCTCACTAGTATCTGCAGTCTGTTTCACTAGTATCAGCTGGAGCTACTGCAACAGAGTATATAAAAGCTTTTAAACCAAATACTACACAACCGGACGTGTCCCAGCAGTAATTTGACCCGAAATTGGGAAGAAATTACCAGCATTGGCTGCCAAGATTACAGCTAGCTATGTCGCATTAGCATGCAGCTACTTAATATGTAGCACTAGGCTAATGTTTGATTGTAGCGGAACGAAGCAGCACTTTCTTTTTCATCAAAAATGAAATTGCAAATAAAGGCTTCTGAACCAAACACTACCCAATCGGACATGTTTCAGCAGTAATGCAACTCAAAATTGGGGAGAATTTAACAAATTGGCCACGAAGATTACATATTACGGCCGTTAGTATGTAGCTACTATAGTTAGCAGTGGACACAAATAGAATATAATAGCATTTTCTACAGTCAAAAATCACAGATAGGCTTTTTAACCAAAATACTACTTAACCGGTAATGTTTCAGGAGTAATGGGCCCCGGAATTGGGGAATATTTAACAACACTGGCAGCCAAGATGACATTTTACTGCTGTTTGCATGTAATTACATGCAACAATGTTTACACCACAGTGGCTTAAAAAACACTTCAGTAGTTCCTGCCTGCCTGGAGCAGATGACCAATCATAGAATACCGGCTTGGAGTTGTGTAAAACTTAGCCCAGAGTAGAAAAAACTGTTGAAACGGGAGCGTTCAGAACAGTTGGAAATCTGAACGTTTTAGCTCATACGGATTTCTCTAAAATACGTAGCCTATACCTCATTATTTGACCATTATTTTGGCCACATTTAACATGAAAATCCGACATTATAACATTGTAGATATGACTACGGAAACTACGGAAAAGCATAATATGTCCACCTTAAACAGCGTGCTTTGCTCACTTACTGAATTTGGAGTAGAATTTATTGGAAGTATAGCTCCTTGAGATGTAGCATCTCATTTTCGAGGAGGTCCTACTGACAAAATAATGTCATTATGTTGTTTTCCAAAATTGAACCCCAAAATCTTACAGTACAGGTGCAAGGGTTTACACTGTGCTGCTTTTCCGCCTAAATGGAATCTGTGGGTATTTCTTTTCAGTTATCTCCTGAAAAGCTGTCATCTTTTTGAGATTGTGCATCTCTGTTGTTCCATCATGATCTACTAACTCAAAAAAACAAGCTTGTATGAGTTTACAATACATACTGAATTTGACAGCCAAATCGTATCTTACTATCATCTTCATCAATCAACCTTATTAAGCCTCCTCTCTCAGAAAATGGGAGTAGACTTGTTGTGTTATTTGGCCCTAGATATTCAGTGTATTGTTGTCTTTTTTGTCCAAAAAAAGAAAACGTGTGGGGTGAGACAGCCAAAAAACATATGAGCACTAGAAATGAAAAAGGTTATGAGAGCTTCTTTAAAACAAAAGTGTGGACTTGGCTCACCACCTCTGGGTTTAGGATGTGTGTCTGAGGACGGAGCTAATTGTGGTGAATACAGAGCTTTGGCAATGCCAGGTTCCTCTTTCAGATGCCAGCATTTGCATGTGTGTGTGTGTGTGTGTGTGTGTGTGTGTGTGTGTGTGTGTTTGTGTTCTGGGCTGTGCATTCCCTCACTTGTTTGTTTGCTCACTCTCCCTGTTCCTCCAGGGACTCTGATGGAAGTAGGCCTGCCGTCCGGCTGCCAAGCTAACCTGATTTAGTCATACTCGGCTGCCATTTGTCTTCGCTACAACAATTGTGTTTGGCCTGGTGGCCAGTGGCCGGTTGTCTCTGGGCTCAGGGGTCATAAACTAGTCTGGGTGGACAACCAGCTTTAGATCTCATTCAGCCTGCAGTGTTTTAGCTGTTTGTGTGTGTGTTTTGAAGGGGGTGGAATTCCGATTTCTGTAAATGTCAAGAATATACCCATTTTTCTTTATTATTTATTTTTATTTACCTTTATTTAACCAGGAAGAGAGTCATTGATATTAAAAATCTCTCTTTCAAGTGTCCTGGCCAAGACAGGCAGCAGTACAACCACGCATACATACAAACACAAAATACACAACAACACTTAAAACATAAAACAACTGAAACAGCAAATCCCTCCAAGTCAACCACAATCCTAAACACATCAGGCAAAACATCTGCAGCCAGATGTGGCTGCCTCCAAGTCAATCAATATTCTCTTAAAAGCGGCCAATGAGACCAGCTCATTACGTTCCATGGGTTTCTGTAACTTGATCCATATTACAGTATGTTTTGCATGTTTGTATTTTGTATGCTCTGAAGTTACTTTCTAATCGTTATATTAGCATATCAAATATGTTAAGCTGGTCTGTTAGGTTGTTTGAACTACAATCTACTCCCATTGCCTTTTTGAGTTAAAAGCTATTGATGTGAACAAAATGATCTTGAAAAATGACTCGTGGTGGCATTTAATGCCACCAATCTGAAATGCATTCATTTGGTAGCTTTGGGGTTGCAGAAGAACCTAAAAAACAACACTGACATTATCCCCTCATAAAGTGGCTGTGGCTAACGTGCTAGCAAACAGTTGCTAATTTACACATCCAGCAGACAGAGCAACTTTTGCATTCACTTGGAGTCGTCTTTCCATCCACTTGATGAATGTAAGTCCAATATTCACTCTCCTTTTAGCTAACATTCATCGCAACGTTTTGGCCAGATGATATGAGCAATTCAATATTTGAACTCAAGTTTGCATTGGTGTTTTATGTTATTATGGAAAATGAAAATATGCGTAAATTATTCTATGACTTACTTTTTTACTGCAAAGATATTAAGACACATATTAAGACACATTGGCCTGGCTTCTAAAGATTCAAAATTCAAATTTGCTTACTTTGCTTTTACAAATTTCTTCAGATTTGATGTCTTAGGAACAAACCTATTAACTATTACACTTGCCTTTTCCTCACAATTCAATACCAATACCATTTAATGCGTGACTTCAGGTCTTACTCAGTATATAACAATATTATTATCTATAGTCTCTAATTAAAGGCAAAGCTAATTAGGACGCTGCACTTTGAATTGAGAACACATTCTTTTTTCTTGTTTCCACTCTATGCCTCATTATATGAGACTCTGACCAACATATACATTAACTACTGTAATTGTGGTGGAATTAATTATTCTTAAAATGAATCTCTTTAACAAGAGAGGAGGAAGGGAAAGAAGAGTGTGAGAGAGTAAAAGGTCTTGAAGTGAAAGTGCACGTGTGTTTGTGTGTTAGAGTGTGTGTGTAACTTGCTCTAAATAAATGTACGATTAGCATTTTCCCTTTAAAAGGAATAATTTTAACTTTGATATTTGTAATTATGCTTAAGGGCTTCTGCGCTTCTCTGCTAGCCCTCAAACGCTTGTTCTTCAACCCATGCAGAGACTTTCACAGCAGCATTTTATTCACTTAACACTTCATTCAGAATCTGTAATAATTAGCCTCACTGAATACTATTTTTAAGAAACCATTACAACCCACAAAGAGATGCATATTCCAGGTATGTAACAGTGTGTGCAGATATACAGAACACACAGCAGAGCACACGCTGGGGGTGATCAATCATATGTAACACACCCTTCAAACAGGCTCGGACACCCACAGTAGAAAAGTCTGCTAATCTACTTCTCCACACACACACACACACACACACACACACACACACACACACACACACACACACACACACACACACACACACACACACACACACACACACACACACACACACACACACACACACACACACACACACACAGGAGCACACTTCCAGTGCCACTGAGGGGCTTCTTGTTATTTGAATGTGGCAGGAGCTAACCAATAGAGGGTGGTGTTGCATCGCGGTTGCGGGTCTGAGTACAGAGGGTCATCATTTTCAGCTGGGAGCGGAGCGCAGAGCTCATCACAACACCTGCCTTTCTAATCCGGTTTTCATTACTGATGACTGAATAAAAAAAAAGGAAATCACACCTTTAATGGATGATGCTGACATTAAGACTTGATGGCTGATGTTAAAGAGGACTTGTCAACTGCTCATTGATAAACAGGAGTGTTTTAAATGTAAGGGAGCTGGTATAAAAAGAAAGAAACACCTACAGTTCCATTGCAATTGGGCAAACTCCACCTGCTGATGTAGATCATGTAATTTAATGAAAGCCCTGGAACAACTGTAAGTGGACCTTGTGGGGCTATTTCCAAGGTCAAGAATGAACTTTGAACCTTAGCATATATTCTTCCTGATTTGACAAAAACGAATTCCACTTACTTACTGGAATATCAGCTGCATTTCACAATCTTCATCAGCATATGGGATATGCTCAATTTTGCAAATAAAAGTAGCTTGATTAAAATGGTAGCCTATTTATCAAATGCATCTCTCCCCAGAATACTATATTCTTATTTGACAGCACGGCCCTAGTTAAAAAATGTTGATATGCTTAAAATTAGACTAATTTAGCATTCCTATCATAGCTTCTCTTTAAAGTAGCGAATTCATTGTGCAGATTTGTTTCTCTCCACATCCTGCTTTATCTCCCAGCATGCATCTGAACACATAAACATCAATATTAGCAGTTTAGTGGCGAACAGTTGTCGGAAAAGTGATCTTAAAACTCTAAAGGACACCTCCATGTCCCTCTAATTAAAACTTAACCGCCCAGCCGAGGCAATGTGTGATAGGAGGGGGGAGAAAAAAAGGCTTATTTAGCATTAACATAAAAACAAACAGCCGCAAATATATATGCAAATGAAGGGAGGGCAAAAGCAGGATGCCGGGAGCCATCGGCCATAACTCACACTGATGGCCTTTAAGTGAGAAATCGCCTTCGAAAAATGTCCAATAAGAAAGCGGGAATGATGCACCTGTCGCCCATCTGACTAATGAGCCAATCAGGTTGCAAGGACAAGAAGCACATCCGGGTAGTGATGTTGGCCTGGAGTGTCATTCGGCACAAAATGCACTCATGATTCCACGACAGTGAGGATTTAGGAGCCTGTGATGACATAAAAATGGTCCAAAAATGCAACATTAAAGCTGCAAAAAGAAAACATATACAACTTGTTGTAACATTAGCAGGGCTCAAACTAATAACAGCGTGAACCTGAAAAAGTGTTTGATTTGTGTTTGATCTGATTGGTGTGAGTGGATTGAACGTGAGCAACATTGAAGACAGTTTCTTCTTCTCTCCCTCCGTCCATCCACCGAGCCACTCAAAGCAGCTTTAATCCCATATCTTCATGAAAAACAAAAACAAAAAAACGCTGGCACTGAGTCGCACCTTAAAAATGACAATGATTTACATTTCAACATAATGCTCTCTGTCGGCTGTTATTGTGACAAAGTGCTGCATGTATCCCTCCAAAATGAAAGTGGGTGTTCTGTTGTGCGTGTGACAAAGACATTTGGACGAACCTGCCATCCTCTCCTTTTTCGTGTAAATAAGCATAGGAAATCTATTTATATCCTCCTACACTATACTGCAGAAGTAAGGAGAGGCTTTTGGCTTATTGGTAGACAGCCCGAGCATCCGAGATGAGCCGCCGTGAAGGTATATAGAAAGAAAGAAGGACGGAGGAGAGAAACGGCAGCACTTGAGGCGATGCAGGAAAAGTAGCGAGAAGTCCAAACACAAAGCCGGGCGAATGAGGGATGTGGAAAGGCGCTCTTGCCGGATGATCTGCCTCTCTGACAACACCTGGCCCACAAACAAACTAGAGGCTTGTCTAGATGCACGGTAGAGAGGGATAAAAAGAACCCTGAGGCCTGCACTCCCCCTTTCCTTCTGCGAGCCACGGGATTGAGGAGAGAGATGGAGCGACAAAGTTGAGACGCAGACATGCAGATGAAGATGGGAAAAAAATAAGATGGAGTGTTTTTGGAACGTGACAGCAGCTAATCCAGCTCAGATGCAAGGCTGTACGGATGAAGGGGTTGGCAGCCGTAATTTCTGGTCAAGGCTGACTGGCCACTAGTTCACACCTCTGCTTTAAAAAACACTGATGTTCCTCTAACCTAAACCTGAGCTAAGTGGGGTTTCATCACAGATGGTTATTTCACACACACACACACACACACACACACACACACACACACACACACACACACACACACACACACACACACACACACACACACACACACACACACACACACACACACACACTCTTAGATATTGCTCTATGTCACCAAATTTTACATTTGTTTGTTTGATGTGTGAGGATGAAAATCAGATGCTCCCCACTGGATCTGCCTCTCTTTTAAACAGTGGGTGCTGCTGGGGAGGCACTCAGCAGCCAGCATGCAGAGATGGCCCCAGACCAGTTATCCATCATCAGCACACACACACACACACACACACACACACACACACACACACACACACACACACACACACACACACACACACACACACACACACACACACACACACACACACACACACACACACACACACACACACACTGTGCCAACCAGGACACTATAGCTGCATCACCTACATTTGATGGTATTGATTTGTAGCACAGTTTTCTTGTGTTTTAATTTAAAATTTATTTTGACTGGAAATCACTCTTCACCTTAATTTACATTTTATTGTTCCACTTACCCTAAGGTTACCCTGCCCTATTAAAAACCTAACATTCCTTTCCTTCAACACCTAAATCGATTATTTATTCTTGACATGCATACCACTTACTAATAAATATGGTAAGACATTTCAGATATAATGATGGTGTATTCATAAACCACAAACTCCACACACACAGGTTATTATTAAATGATTTGAATATTAATCAATATGGGTGATCCATACATGTGTGGCATATCTGGGGCACCACGACGCATCAGTTAGAATATAAAAATATAGCCAGCTATTTGAATTAAAGATTTGATGAAGCATACAGGGCTATTTCATGGTTAAAAAAAAGTACATGTAATCAGTTGGTCGATTAAAATCATAAAATAATGTATGGTTATTTATGTTTCGCGTATTTAAATGACAAAAGGTAAATTAACTATCGAGGAGTGTAGTGTATTATGATAGGCCTTTATTGTGGTAAAGGTGTCTGCACAGGCACATGCAACCAAGTGATTTCAAAAGGTTCAAATGTTGATTAAATGTTGAGTTAAAACAATATTTAATAATCAGAGAATGTTACGCACTAACTGGGAAAAGTGTTTAACGAACGGCTCATAATTGAACACTATAAGCTTGCATTTATTTTAAATGTGAACGCAGGCTTGAGCAAAGTGTCCAATATCCTGTGGACGAGGTACGGAAGACCTCCAGGTCACAATTTAACAGAACTAAATCCTATTCTAATACTGATGGGACACCAGCGGGGATTACTTGAGCGATTCTGACCACTGCTGCCGTGCACGCCACACGCCAGAGTGTATGCGAGGGTGTGTGTGTGTGTGTGTGTGTGTGTGTGTGTGTGTGTGAAAGCCACCACTAGTCGCCCCCAGTGCTCTTCAGTCTCCACTCTCCCTTCTCACCGCAGACTGAACGTCACGTCCGCACTTGAACTTGAGTTTTCTCCCATTGTAGAAGCCAGAGAGCCGCACAGAGCCGCACACAGCCGCACACAGCCCGGGGATGCGGGACTCTGCAGCTAGCACTAAGAGAAAAGAGGGTTGCAGTCTGTCCTCAAACCAGCACTGGGCTTTGACTTAAAGAGTTAAAGTCTAACCCGCCCGCCTGGCTGGCACTGCCAGTGCAGTAGAAGAAGTGCCCACCACTTGGCGACACCCCGAGAAGTACCGAGAAGGAAATTGGATTCGTATTTTTTACAGTTCCAGGCGTTAATTGGCGTCATTTCACCTGCTTTCTCCGGACAGGGACACGCGGTGTCCAGGGTGGCCGGAGAGTGGACACAGGTAGTGACTGTCCATCAGGCTGACCGCCGACTTGCCGCGTCTCTCCTCCACTTCACTCCATTCCGCTCCTTTCTCCGCTCTCCTCTGACAGATGGTGTGAAAGCGGCGGAAGGCAGAGCCGGACAACCCCACTCCCGCACCACTAGAAGGGAGGCGCGCCACCACTTTGGCACTGAACTCCGACCGAGCGCCCGGCCGCCCAGCGTCGCGCCACGGCCGGTCACCGCAGAGCGCAGGAGCCGCTGCTTGCTGGAGGGAGATCCATCGCGCAGGGGTCAGTTCGAGGGCCACATTTTGGGCCAGTGCAGAGCGGTCAGTTTGGGGTGGCCAGCGAGCGGCCGGTTTTGGGGTCAGGTTGCGGCCGCTATACAGGAGCAGCAGCAGGAGGAGGAGGAGAGCCGACCCTTCCAGCGCCGCTCTCCGGGCGATGCCAGTGTAAATGCCAGGGCGATGTCCCGACGCAAGCAGGGGAACCCGCAGCACCTGTCCCAGAGAGAAATAACACGTAAGTATAACTGCAAAAATCACATCATACAGTTAGGTTCTCTTTTTTCCTCTCCGGTGTCATTCTGAGAAGTTAGTGGATTTTTCCTCCTGCATGATCGGTGCGTAAAAATTAATATTTTCCGAATAGAAAGTTTGTCGAAGTGCGTCCTGAATGCCAGTTATTTCCACTCTTGGTTTACGGACAGAAATAAAGACCTCGATTTAACTAACGAATTATTACGGTTTATACATAGCCTGCTAGTGTTAGAGTAGATTTATACATCGAGCAGAGAGAGTTGGGGAAGTCTTTGGCTGCGTGTTCGACTTTTCCTGTAAAAGCAGCTCACGGAGAAGTCGGAGATCCGTCCTAGCAGTTAATTGAGACATGACATTCTTTATTTTTCCGCTTATTGTCTTAATTTAATTATAACTAGCGCTGTCATTAAGGAGCAAATTACACTCAATTCCCAACTTTCAATTAAAACACGAACTCCATCAATTTAAATCAGATATAGTTTGTTACGCACTTTCATAAGCAGATATCGTTCCTTCCCATAAACATACCAGCTTGTGTTGTAGGTCATATTAGATGAAAACACTCAAACAGTTATAATAAACTGTCGGCTTTTTTCTTAAAGTGAAAGATGAAATTAATTTGTTAGAATTAAATAATCGAAATATAACTGACTTCTAACAGACAACTGCTAAACTTAAATAGTGTACCAGCAGCTATACAGGAAAATGATAAAAAAATAAAATAAAACGTTTACCACGTGGAGGTTATTGAATCTGTGATAGTGCCTCGTGCCAGCCTATCTGTATACAGTTTAATTAGTTAGTCCCGTTCGTTATATTTTCTGCTAGATGGATGCAAAGCTTATACTTTGTAATATTAATGCTCGGTTTGGATTATTTAAAAGGTTACTGCATGCCTTGACGGCGCAAAATTCCAGGGTTTCCTCCACGGCACTTTTGTGCAGTGCATTAATTGACGGCATTTAAGGGCAAAATGTGCTAAAATTAAGACGCCTAGTTATATTTATGTGGAGGATTAATACTCTCTTAAAGGCGTTTATTAGTGGAAAGTAAAGGGTGCCAAAAAGGATATTTTAGAAAGAGAAAACTTACTTTTTTGTCATCATTTCAAACCTAAATTACGCAACCGATTCAAAGAGGAAACCTTGCTATTCCTCCTTATGTATTTAATTTATCTTTTGGCACTGGCACGTTTGCAGCTTAACTTCTCAGCAGTGAAATGTTTGCTGGCCTCAGATCACTTTTTCAGCTGATGTGACTGCAACATACAGGCGGATGTGTCCTGAAGGAGCAGACCTTCATGCAGGACTTTAACTGCTAAAAGCAGAAAATATCAGTAAAGGACACTTAGTGATGAAATGAATCCAGCTAAAAGCAACTGTTATTGATTCACAGAATTGCAACAATGAGTCGAAATTACAAAAGGGGAAGTGTATGTTAAGTATGTTGAAGATATGCTGCTAAGTATCACTATGTTACATTTGGGGAATATTAGACTTTTTCCATCTTGAGATTATTTGGGGAGCCTTGCCTCGTGTGAAGCCTGTCAGATCAGCTCACTTACACTACAGTGTATCAGCGTGCACTTCAGTGGCTTGGTGCGTATAATATAACACCCCATATTTACAGTAAAGGGCCACACTGCCTGGCTGTCTATAGGTTCTCTCCTCTGCTGTGATGCCTGGTTTGATAGTGTCCCAACGCCAACCCACACGGTTGGACACAGAGACAAACACACCTAAAGATAATGCATGTGGCTTAGATGTCAAATGATCTTGACATGTAGAGATTTGATTGCTTAACAGAACTACAACTGCAGCTCATACGCAGGCCTGCAGTGTGTACTCAGTTACCTTTAGAAATGGGTCACACTGTGGACGCTGCATGCTTTACTGTGACATTAGCTTCTGCAGTATACAGTATATTCTAACAGATAAAAAGACAGTATATGCTCATGAATGTGTATGAAGTGTAAAATGCAGTTTTAGATGTGTCCACAGTGCAGGTCTGACCTGTCTGTCTGTCTGTCTGATTTATCACCATTCAGGCTGCAGCACGGTGCTGTACATTCCATAATTTATGTGTAAGAGATGCTCGCCGATTTAGTATGCTTGAGTACACACACACACACACACACACACACACAGACACAGACACACGCACGCACACATACACACACAGACACAGACACAGACACACGCACACACACACACACACACACACACACACACACACACACACACACACACACACACACACACACACACACAGACACAGACACACGCACGCACACATACACACACAGACACAGACACAGACACACACACACACACACACACACACACACATATGCAAATGCACATGTGAATCCCCCTCAAAATCCGCATAATTCTTTTTGAACTGTCAGGTCATAAAATCCGTCTGACCTGTATTTTAATCGAAGCATTTTTATGTGGATTTCACAAAACCATGCATCACACAATCTAAAATATTACAGTGTGCATGAGTATTAGATTTCAGAGGAAGAAGAACAAGAGTTGCTCCACCTATTTTGTCCTTCGGTATTGAGCAGGAGTGTGAGGAAAGGTAAGACAGATTTTCTGGAGGTTAAATTGCTGATTTTTTTAAATGCAGTTTGGCAAGGCCTCAGTCGTAGTGCAACATTCTAACATTCAGTGCTCAAAGTATTAGGGATATTTCAGCCCCATTTTGCACAATTCCCAGTTGTCTCAAAGCTTAAAATTATTCTTTAATTAATTTACTTATATTTGTAGCTGCATCTTTTTTGTGTGTGATTAAAACCAATATCAAAAGAGAAATCAGTAAGGGATCACAGTTTTGACCTGGAACTATTAAATGCACTCCATGAATGTAATGTTAAAATGAAAAGATCCGTCCAGAGAGAGACACATGGGAAAGATTAATTGGTGGAAATCTATATATTTTTTGTGTTTGCCAAGCAGATTTGGTGTGGGTTTTGGCGTCTCCACACCGAGACAGTTTACACCCGAAGGTGCAGATGTGCATTCTGCTTCTCATTCACTGCAAATAACCCCAGCTTTCTGCCAAGAGGCTGATTTAGTGTGAAGAGATGCAAAGAGGACGATAGCTCCCACACACACACACACACACACACACACACACACACACACACACACACACACACACACACACACACACACGAGAGGAGAGAGAGCTGCGTGTAAATTGCAGTCGGCCACTTGAGATGCATGTTTCCCTTTGGCTTGTCAAATAGCCGTGCACCCTGCTGGGGCTAAGTCTTTGTTAGAGAGAGAGAGACAGAGAGAGAACATAGTAACTCCTTCTTTTATATGCAGTGAAGCATTCTGTAGATGAGGTGTTTTTTAAATGTGATAAATAAGTCTTATTAAGTGACTTTATTAAATACATAATGCTATTCCTAATAGTCATATCATTCCTTAATTTAAATTAATGTCCTCTATAGTTTAGAACTGCACTGGTGAAGCTTTAAAGGGTCAGTTCACTCGAATTAACTATGTTCTAAAGGAACAGTCCCTATAAAAAAGTTTTGACGTTGAGGTTTGTGTATTTCTGGAAGGAAACATTACCATGACATTTTTAAATGTTCCCTTTTAATGCTGTGGGCACCACACATTAAATTCTATTCTCCACAAAAGGTACATTCATTTAAATGTACTTATCTTTTAAATGCCACTTTTTGTTATTTTTTTAAAAATGTTTTTTGACAAAAAGGTGCATATAGATGCAACACAAAAGTGTGACTTTTTAGTGTGTGTGTGTGTGTGTACACAGGATGACCGTTTTCTGTTCACAAAGAGCATGCCTAAACTCATTTTGTTGATCAGCAGGCTGTACACACTCTCCCACTACTGATACTACATTACACACACTCACACACCCTGCCATAGCCTGCATACCAGAGTGTTGGTTTGTTCAGCTGAGGCTTGGTGAGCTGTCTGTCTGTTGACGATCACCCTCCAACGCCACCCCCCTTCTGTATTTTCCTATGTCTCTCTATTTTACCTTCTCTCTCTTTTTCGGTCTGTCTCTATGTCTCTCTTTCTCTCTTCCTGCTAGGGGGAGCTCTCAGGCTGTCAGTGCTGCGCTGGCTCTGCCAATGAGAGGGGTAGCAGAGTGTGTGTGTGTGTGTGTGTGTGTGTGTGTGTGTGTGTGTGTGTGTGTGTTAATCAGATGACATCAGCGCTGAAAGACCACATTCACCTCTTAACTGTCAACACCTGCACGCTCTGTACTTCACTGTCTCTGTTGCACTTTTTACCTACACCATGTACTGTAAATTCATGACAGTGGCTGACTGACATCTGTAGCATTGAGTATGAGTGCATGTGTGTGTGTGCATGTGTGTGTGTGTGTGTGTGTGTGTGTGTATACACTGTAGTGAATTGACATAGTGGAGTTCTAGCTATTGTAAATTATTGCACTACACTTGTCCTTTATTTTATTTATTTTTAGCTAATCTTTTTAATTGTAGTTTTGTGTATATATTTTACTTAACTTTTGTTCTGAGTATTTGTTACCTAACTGAATAATTTTGTCAGTTTGGTTTGAAGATAACTCTTTTTCTTTTAGTTTAATTACATTTTTTAAACTGCTTCATCAATATTGTTCATATTAAAGAGCAATGACGGCATATTTACTATGCAAATGATCTCTAGATAAATTAATCAATTACATACTATTATTCATTTGTCAATGGCGTATTACTAAACCAAATCACAAAATATGTTATAGAATTGAAAAATGACTTCAAATACAATTAC
This sequence comes from Gymnocephalus cernua, assembly GCA_023631565.1. Classification (NCBI taxonomy): domain Eukaryota; kingdom Metazoa; phylum Chordata; class Actinopteri; order Perciformes; family Percidae; genus Gymnocephalus; species Gymnocephalus cernua. The sequence continues at coordinate 25,699,176 of CM042444.1, forward strand.
AATGCAGTCATTTCATACTAATCTAAAATGATTTTTACGTTATTTTGAGGATGCAACACTACAGGTAACAGTTTGGAGCTTTTTGTGCTGCGTTTCTGTGGAGCGCTTCATTCCTACCACAGCACCTGCTGGCAGGTGGCTCTGTGCTCACTCACACATTCTGAACCCTTCCCGCTCTCTGTATCGTCATATGTGAATCCAACTATGGTAATACCGCAATCAGAATGAAACAAATGTTTAGAATTGCACATTTGCTGCTGATCCCCGTCTGATTGGCTTGATACGGTAATCTTGACTTTGACCAGAGCGGGGGATTTACCTTGTGTTGAATTTGAATTAGCTTTGAGGGAAACAGGTTTTTATTTGAAATCAGGTCAAATCTGAAAATAGGCTGCAAGTCATAATGGTAGAACGTTTATTTTCAATCCTTCAATCACTATTTCTGTTAAAAAACAAAGGCATGATTTTAATTGCTAGAACACTAAATACATTTTATTCTTGTTATATTGATGTTACTGTAGTAGTAGTATTTCTGCTGTAAAATGTACTTTATTAAAGTATTCTTTCAGGAAGTTTTTTCCTTTATTTTGATAGATAGTAGGGAGGTGATGCAGATTAGGGGAAAGCGAAGAGACGACATGCAACAAAAACTCAAAGTGGGGGTGTTGTGATTACAAGGTTAGCACCTTAAACACTGACACCAACACAAAGCCCCCCGTACAAAGTATAAAAGTAACACATTTTAGGAAATGGTGTTAGGCTACATTTCATTTTGACAAAAGGGAACAGCGGTACATAGAATAACTCCAAAAAACAAAAACAACCTAAAAGCTTCCAAGATAAAATTAATGACTTCAAATACACAACTACAGTAATCATAAATACACCCAAAATACTACTCAGTACGATGACTAGGGCCTTTGTAAATTCTCACTCCTAACACAGAGATTTTCAAAACTGACTTTGGATGAAAAGCTACTTCCTGTTCAGACAGTAAACATTGGTATTGAAGGTGTTCTGAAGCCATGTCTTCACTTCAACAGTCTCTGCGGTGGCAGATCATATTGAGTTAAGAGTTATTTTCTGCACCCTTCTAATATCACCATTGTCACGTATTTATGTGTAAAACTGAATACGTGAATATTCACTTTGCAGTGGTGTGTGCAGCAATACTGCTACCACTGATCAGCTCTGGAATCTACTTTGAATGATTTGGATGATTTCAGTAGCTATTTGTAAACCAGGAAATAACTGATAGAGCAATCACATTCTAAAAATAAGCAATATTTGCCCAAAAAAAGAGTAGTTTTTCCCTCCAAATTTTAGGTGGTAGGCTAAGACAAATGAGCTATAGTGACCCAGCCGTTGGTGCGGTATAAGCATGTGTGCATATGTAGTAACCGTCAGTTTCTTTGGGTTTGGAGAAATGTCGAGGTGTGGCTATTGCTTAGTGGGCGACAAATGACTGTGATGCTGCAAGTGTGTCTGCATGCCCAGAGTGTACAACAAGTCTGATCTGTGTGTCTGTGTGTGTGTGTGTGAGAGACACTGAGGGAGTGTGCTGTGCTGTCTCACCCACAAACATTTAATCTTGATTCTAGCCATTGCATGTGTATCTGTGTGTGGTTGAGGAAACACTAAAAAAAACGTAAAGTAAATGTTAAGTCTAGTTTTTATAGTTTGTCTTTTTTTTCTTAACTGGCAGAACCTTTCTCGTTCTGGGAGACATTTGCAGGCTTTCATCAGTCTAAATGGGGAAAGTTATGATGCTAGTAAAAAAGTAAGGTCATTAAAAAAATCGGTTGAAGAGAGCGGAAAACCAATATTTGAGAACCAACTTTCCGCTAATATGCTATCTCATTTGTGTCTGTGAATATTGTCTGACGGTTGTGTGGAGAGCGTCAAGGGTCTAGATGGATTAAAAGCACATTTACAGTGATAGGCGGTGAATAGAGGAAGCCAAACCCCAGAGACTGTAGCCTGCTCGGAGAACTTCTCCCTGACAATGGGAATTCAAAGCAGCACCTTTTTAGCCTTGAAACAAGCCAAACACCACAATTTAGCTCTCCAAATACCTGCTGTACTACGCTTACTGCAGAAACTGTAGCTAGTTTGTGTTATTTTTGAGCCGTTCATTTTTAGACATTCCATTTCCTTTGATTTTTTTGTTCTCCTTCAGCCCCGGTTAACTTAAATCCTATTAGCACTGTTGCCTGACTCACCTGAGCCTTATTAGGGAAATCAGGCCAAAGTGACGCTTCTTCCTTTGCATCTGTCTGTCGACTTCATGCAGTAATTATGGGCAAAGAAACCACAACCAAATCCACGTTTAGTTTTTTGTCGTAGTCTTTGAATATCTCCAGAAACTGGCTTTGGCTGTGAACATATAGATTTTTTTTTATATATATTTACATACATATTCGTATTTGAGTGTAAATGTAACAGTAGTTCTGTGGTTTTACTGTAAATAGTTAGTGTCTCACACGCACAGGAAGCCAGCTGTGTATTTGAGGTTTGGCTGTCTTTTTTATAAATCATATTATGATTAATCTCGGTGATGAAGTCAAGTTTACAGGGGTCAGTGTAACTGTGGAGCGTGTTTGTTCCAGATCAGCACACTGTCTTTATTCTCTCTAATGTTTATTACTGGAGAAATACACTCTGCTGTACATGGCTGTTCATTTCAAAAGCGGAGGACAGATGGCTGCAGCCTGCAGGCCACACACACACACACACACACACGCACACACACACACACACACACACACACACACACACACACACACACACACAATGCAAACAGTATGTGTGTGTGTACACATGATGTACACGTGCACATGCAAACATGATACGACACACGATGCATGCAGTATAAACATGCTACACATACACACATGTTGAAGAAGCAGTGCATTTGGTTTGTGGAGATGTAGTCTGAGACACACGCAGCTCAGACACTGCATACCTATACCTGCACACACACACACACGCACACATACACACACACACACACACACACACACACACACACACACACACACACACACACACACACACACACACACACACACACACACACACACACACACACACACAAGCAACACCCGTAGTAAAACAAATAAATAATAATAATAGAGTAGAAAGCTTTAACCAAAATTAGAGCCTCCCTATATATTATATTTATGTATATAGTATATTGTATTGTATTGATGATGATGATGATGATGATGATGAGGTGAATGATAGAGATGCATACAATAATTATGCATTTTTTGTATATTAGACTTTAAGTTTCTTATTACTAGGTAAATTATATTATGGTTTATTTTAATATTTACATTGGTGACACTTTTTGCTAATTTATCTGTCCTGATGTCCACCCACATCCTTACCTACTGTAGGTTTAGCTTAATATCATTGCTCTATGTAAATGTATGTATATACTGAATATGTTTATGAGCATATGTTCATATACTGTATGCATGTTTTATATTTGGTATTGTTCCTGTTTGCTTTTGTTTTTCTGTCTCTTTTTTATCAATATTTTAATTGTGGTACCTCGAGCAGTACGAGTCACTTATTGTCCTATTTATATTGCTATTACTACTAAAACAAGTATATATTACAATAATTGTTGTTAATGGACTAAATTACATAGGGTTTGCAACCCCCATCAAGTGCCATGATAAATCTGAGGGGTCAGATTCTGATACACAAAGTGTAATGTTACACATTGTTTCTATCTTTTTTTGATCGGAAAGAAATCACTCTTTGGTTGAACTGCTCAGATCCAAACTATGCTCGAACCTGCTATGTGTGGTCACGAGTAGACATTGCTTCATTTTAAGGGTCAAAGCCCACCTGCTGGCAGCATAAAAAAGTGTGGTTTAAGCGGTAATGAGTAATTTAGAAATGAATATGATTCTGGATGACATAAAGAATCCTTGGTTGCTGCTGTTATTTATCATTATTCTACAATTTAAGGTCAGTGGCTAAAGATAATAGTTTTAAAATGGTCTTTTAATTGCGCTTGGTTTAAGCGGCTGCTATGTGGGGATGAAAGCCCCACACTCACGTTGTAAAGTGCTCTGAATGTAGGAAAACAACAATACGCATGCTCAAAGCCTTTGGCAATGAAAGCGGATGGCACAAATTTGATGCCAAATGGGGCTGATTGCCTCTTGCCCCACTGCAATTTGATTGGCTATTTGCCAAGTACTGTTGTCGTCATTTACTTCTTGTTGGCAGAAGTTAGTATTTCTTTTAAAGAAGATAGTAACTGTTTTTTCACCATGTGGATTACTTTTTACAGCACAAATGTGAAAGTCAGGCTTTGAAGAAAAACTCAAGTTTAAACACCTTGGCGCCCACCAGATGTTGATATAAACCAAACGGTTCTCAGTTTTATGTGTTTCCAGTGTGAAAGGCGGAGGGTTAAACAGGTGAAAAAGTGGTATATTACAAAGCAGGCCAAAAGCAGGTATATGGTGAGGTGGGCTGCTCCATCTGGAGCCTTCATCTGAATTTGCCATCCCAAATCTGTTTGCATTTCTAATGTTGAGGCTGAGACAAATGGCCAACCTGCTGCTAATCCATCATCTTGTATTAGAGAGAAAGAGAGAGAGACAGAGAGAGGGAGAGATGATGATGATGATGATGGTGATTTCGGTCTTTTCCTGTTTACCTCTGGGGTCACTTTTTCTCTCCATCCTCCTTCAGACCTCCTCACTCCTTCACTTTGGTTCCTTCAAGTGATAATCTAAACCAATCCCTCATTTATAGCCTGTTCATAAAGGCTTTTACATTTGTTATTCTACCACACATCTGCTGTCTGACTGCTCTTTCCCTGCCAAAATTCTCTGCAGCACAAGAAGGAAGGTGCATACCTTTATGACAGCAGCAAACAGCCCTTCAGTTTAATGTTTTAGTTTTAGTCATAGTCGGAATACTGGACAAAATAAATCTGTTAACTTAAAAACTTAAAAAAAACACTAGAAATTTTTAGCAGTACTCAGATCAACTTAACTATGCATAATTTCAATGTACATAGCATTATGTCTATATCACCCAACTTACAGTAGTTTCTGCTAAAGAATTACCATTGACTGCTGTAGTAGTGGTTCCCAAACATTTTAAACAATATTATACACATAACATACATACACAGTTTAGCAAATGTCCAGATGTTACATCATCTGACATGTCTCTTCTGTTTTTCTTACTGGACAGAGGAGGTTGACCATCCAGATGGCGGCCTGCTCTCCGGCTCTCTATCCCTCCACCCGCTCCGCCTGTCCTCTCACCCACTCCGCCTACCTCCCCACCCGTTGGACCCTAGTCTGGCCCATGCCTTGCCATCCGGCCTCCACGCCGACCACGACCTGCTGACCTGCGGCCAGTGCCAGATGACCTTCCCGCTGGGCGACATCCTGCTCTTCATTGAGCACAAAAAGAAGCAGTGCCAAACGCCGCTGCTGGACAATGGCTGCTATGACAAGATGACCGACCGGGGAGGAGAAGGAGGGAGTCCAACTCTGCAGAGCCTTCATCACCACTCACAGCGGGTGGAGCTGAGGAAGGTGGTGGAGCCGGTGGAGATTGGCATCCAGGTGACACCAGAGGAGGAGGAGGTGGAAAGAGGTGTGAGGGGAGAGAGGACGCTCATCAAAGGAATTTGCCCGAAGCAAGAGAACACACCGGCAGGTAGGCATGATGAACACACACCCTTTAGAGAAATAATCCAGCTCTTTCATCACCCTAAATACATGACTTTTTTAATATTTAACTGCACGTACCCATACATAAATTACCTTTTCAGCTTTTGTGGAGGCATCATGTTGAGACTTACCCCATCCTCTCCAGCAAGAGAGAGAGAGATGTTCATTTCATTAGAGGGAGAGGACAACAGAGCGAGGGAGTAAAGAGAAAGAGGGGAGAGACAGGCACATTTCCCACTCAAAGCCCTAAACCCCCTCAAGGACTCAGCTAGTTGAAACAAATTGTGCAAAACGTGACAGAGAGACTCACCCCGACTTTCATGGAGAAATCCAGCCTAAGCCATCTGCTTAAAAAGGTGAAAAGCTCATTAAAATTCAAATAAGCAAAGGAGGGTGAAAAAAAAACACGATGAGAGGAGAAGGAGAGGAAAAAAACAGAGGAAAAGGGATTAAAAAGAGGCTAGTTTCTCCCCTATTCAGAGGGGTACAGGAGCAGTTTGGGTGGGGGGGGGGGAGCACCAGCAGTTATCTCTCAAACCAGTCAAGACGCTCAAAGACAGCCAAGAGGGGAGGAGCAGAATATTTCAGTCTGCGACAACTCCTATAAGCTGTCCTGCCTTCTTAGGCCGGCCACAGACTGGATGCGTTGCGTGAGCCTGTCAGCTGCGTGGCGTGTCCGTTTTTATTTCGGCTCCCATGTTAACAGGTTAGAGCTTGCACACTGCCTGTGTGACACGCACGTCTCGCGCGCAGCTCGAGCCGCACCGAAAACGCGTGCCTGCTAGAAATAGAACCGATGCCTATTTTTCACGTGACACGCAAGCGTGTTGGAAGCATTTCAAGGCAAAATAGAATAGGAAAAGATGTTTATATGTCATTTTGACACAAATACATATTAATAAATGACATTTTGATGTTGAAAGTCTCTAGGTTTTGACATAAATGCAGATTTAAATGTAAAATAAAAAAATAAAAATATTATCGATTTTCAAATGTCGCACCTGTCAATTCTGTAGCCTATTTTGCCGTCAATACTGCCGACGTTGTCTTTGCTGTAATCAAATCAGTATGTTTAACATGAAGTATACTGCTTGAGTGCAGTAAATCAGTGGGAAACATACATGTGTACAGCAGCAGCAGCGCAGCATCAGACACGTTTCTGGTGTGTAAGACATAGAAAAATCAACACAGCTGACACGCAACAGAAACGCCACGCTCACGCCACGCATCCAGTCTGTCGCCGGCCTCAGAGGTCACTGGTTGTTGGACCAGCAGGTACTCGCCAACAACCAGCAGATGCTAAAATTACTCAGGAGTCAACTCCTAGATACAAACTTCTCAAAGATGAAAGCATACTAAAAAAGAGCCTTACTCTAGTTAGACAGTAATGTTTTGCAGTTGAAATAAGTAGGGCTGTTTGCATATGATGGCACAGAGTAAATCTGGATGGTAACCATTTATACTCATAGCTTCAAGGTAACACATCTTAAACTACTATCAGATCTATATCTGGCAAGTTAACCTAGTTTTTTTTTAATCCAGCATCATGTTTCTTTTCAGAAAACTCGTACATGTGCATCCATCATTAAGTATTGAAGAGTGCTTGTTCGGAAATAGCCAAAATTATGCTCGACCCTTTCTGGTTCTGACAAACACCGCAGCTGTTAAGCCTATTAAAGGCAAGACAAATGTATTGGTGTGGCACCTTTTAAACACTAAGGCAATTGAAAGTGCTTTGCATATGGAGTACAAATACAAAATCTAGAAGTAATAAACCAACAAATCCAATTGCCTTTGCCAGTACTTCTAGTTATCCTGCTATGCCTGGATAACTAAGAAGGATTCCAACATAAACAAACTCTAAACCCAGCCCTAATGCATTACTAATATATAAAAGACAGTGATGAATGAAATAAAATAAAAGTATACTGTACAAAACACCAATAAACAAAGGACTATAAGTATTGGTGAAGTTTCAGTGCAGTCACATGTCTACAGAGTAAATAGCTACACATTTAACAATTAGGACTTTTTTGGTCTACTTTGGTGCAGGCCTCATCCAGTAGTTTTCATTCCAGCCATGTGGTCCTTTCATTTTTTTTAAAGATTATTCTTTTGGCAATTTTAGGCCTTTATTTGATAGGATAGCTTAGACTTGAAAGGGGAGTGAGAGGAATGACATGCAGCAAAGGGTCGCAGGTCGGAGTTGAACCCGCGCCCGCTGCGGTGAGGGCCGAGCCTCTGTACATAGGGCGCACGGTCTCCCAGATGAGCTACCCAGGCGCCCCGACCATGTTTTATTTTAACCATCTGAACAAATAAGTGTAACAGTCCCAAGCTCGACAGGTATATTCCATCCATAAAACAGTTTCATAAACAATTACTTACTATTTGCGACTATCTGGTTAAGACACAATAATGGTATTGATTGGTCATAAGTATTTTTGTGAATGTGGATTTTTGGCATAGAAACAATAATAAAAGTAAGTCAAATTAGTTTTGTTCTTTTAAAAAGGAATTAACACATTGATGATAAACATTTATGTACAAAATTATGTGATACAACTTGCACAAACAAATTATCCTAACAAAATCATCTTTTGTACAATAAATCAATCCTGGCTTTATATTCTAAAAGGTCCACGGCATGAATACATTTGATAATAGCTAAATATACAAATGTATGCACGAAATATCTTCAGCATTCCAGCTCAACCAATACTGATCAATGCCCTGATCAACCATTTGTCAGCTGGAAGTGTTTTTTTTTTTGTAACTCGGGATTGTTGGGATAGCAACACTCCTGCTTTGCTCTATTTGTGGCAACATTTAATTTGCGACTGAACTTGGAGGGAAATGTTGGCACAAAACCATGTGAGGAAATGCACTCACAGGTAACACCCCTGACTCTGTTTCCCCATTTAGTGCATTGGAGGAGGACAGATCTCCTCTGAACATGTCAGTCTGCGGTTTGGCCTGCGCTGTAAAACACTGTTTGGGCCTGAACTTCATCAATATTTTACCAGCTACTATTTTACAACTCTGTTAGGCAGCCGCCCAGTGCTGCTGTAGACAGCACAGCCATCTGAACCTCTGAAAGCACGGCTCTTAGGTCTGTAACTGCGCTATGGCTTTACATTTAATGCATAACAATCTGAGCAGTAGGAGGGTGCAAATAGCTCTAATACAATCCCAGAGTGTCTGCAGAGCTGCACTCAAGCGTGTGCACTAATTGATTGGCGTTGGTCACATTATTAGGTTGGCATTATTCATATGTATGTCCACAGGTAGATCTTTTCCCATGTTTAAATGCTTGCAATATATCCAACTGGAGTCCTCCTGTGAAATCAACACCACATGTGCAGCAATGGAAGGCTTGAAATTGTAATTGCACAATATTTCTTCATAACAGAACGCGCAATAATTTTCACATTAAAAGCAAAAACATATTAGCGGCTCAATTGGACGTGCACTGAGGCAACTGTAAACTATATTGCTCCAATTACATTTTATGTTTCAAAATTACCCTCGGTATTTCACAATTTCCACATGAAATATGGCCAACTAGCACCTTATTAACACGAGGAGAGGACAGAAGGGTTTATTAATCGAGCCAGAGTTTAATTTGGAGAGAACACGCTCAGCCCGGGGGGGGGGGGATTGAAATATGGCAGGAGGAATTTTCTCCTTTGTAAGTCAGACCAAGCTTTTCCTCCAATAGATTTTTACACCTTTCATTACCTGGTGAAAGGGGGGAAGAGGGAGAGAGGCGTAGCGGAGGAAGGAAGAGAGCAGGAAGAGAGAGACGGCGAAGGGGAAAGTGATCAGGGAACACAGAACATAACTGGTGACGACGCTTCGTAACTGGCTCCCAGCAGGTCGCACTACTCCTTTATTTTCAAGCCTTTTGGCTTCGTTTGACCTGAACAAAAGTTCTTCATGTGAAATGAAACACACATATTCACACACGTGACAGTTTAAGGAGGGAGTCATTTTGAGAAAGTCACTGTAAAGGCATCAATACACTTACATTTTTTTATATTGTATAAAGATCAATGAAGACACAGTGAATGATAAAAATCAGTGAATGTCCTTGATGCAGTATAACTAAACTCCTTCGTATGATGAGACAGTTAGAAAATACTATTTGGCCAAATCATCAAATGGTACCATTTACCAAAAGGGTGTCAGGGTTTAGGTTAAGTAAACATTTTTCAAGTTTTTTTTTTTTGGGCTTCTGTTTAATAGACAGAATAGCTTAAAGACAGGTAAGGGGAGAGAGAGGGGGGACAACATGCAGCCATAGTAGAAGTGCTGCAACCCATGTGTAATTTTGTTATGGGACAAAGTTCTAACAACCGTCAGCTCTCCTCCTCTTCCTCCACTTCTAAGCCCGTCTTCTGGACATAAAGGAAAGCCATAAATGTCGTCAGTAGGCCAATGCGTGTGTGCGTATGTGTCTGTACATCACCAAGGGAGGAAATACAACATGGAGAATATCTGAAAGCACTATCTTATTACGCGAACACACACTCCCTTTAGGCCACTCGCAGCAAGTTCCCCTTGCTCAAGTGCACCTTGTCTTTGGTCTGGGAATTTAAACAGACACGCTTCTGGTCACACACCCTCCAGACTCCCAGGTGACTGTCAGTCGGGTTAGATATAACTCCACGGAGGTGGAATCCTGACAGTTTGGATTATAGAAAAGAGAAGGAAACATATCATTTTTACTTTAAGGCACACACACATACATCTACGTAGTGTAAACATATCACCATGGAGTGTAACACCACCTGACACAGTGCTGTGCAGCCCTTAAAGCCTTGTCAACTAGGGTTTAGTTCAGAAATTAAACTAAGTATAGTTGGAGTAGAGAGGAACACACACACATACATACACATACACACACACATGCATAAAGGGGCGTGTAGCTTTGACAAACTCAAATATGATGACACCCTTTTAATCTGACAGAGCCATTTGACGGGCCAAGTGTGTGTGTGTGTGTGTGTGTGCTGTCTACCTCTACCTCTGCTTTTACACCCGCTTTTTCTGTCGTTTTTTCCCAGCTGACTTTCCCTCTGTTTCTCTCTCTATGTCTTTTACACACAGATTGTTACTTGCCCACAGTGAGACAAGGAGCTCTCTCTGTTTCTCACACACACACACACACACACACACACACACACACACACACACACAGCGTTGATCATTATACTGAAAAAGAGAATAATTAATACGCATCATTTCAAACAGGATGTGGTTATGCAGAGCGAGACACAAGAAAAAACACATAATGAAAAAAAAGCATTTTCAAGAGGGCATGCTTGAATCTTATGTAAACATTATGCACATTTACCCACACACATCTTCAATAAATAATGACTCAGCACATTGGCGTGTCCCTAAAATATTTACCATATGTTTATTTATCTTCCAAATGAAACTGCACAAAGACTTAAGAAAGAGCTATGGCACAGAATCTATGTGAGTGTGTGTGTGTGTGTGTGAATGTGTGTGTGTTTGATATAACAGTCTGTACTTAGAGGCATTACAGCACCCGCTGCTCTTGTTTTTTTTGTTGCGTTGTTTCAATAAAGCTGGGAGGCCTCTCGGATGGAGCACCGGCCTTTTTGAAGTGGTAATTACTCTGGTTTGTATTGCTGCTCACTCTCTCTCCCTGCCTCTCTTTACCTCTCTCGCCCTCTGTATCCTGTGTGCTTTTGGCTAGTTTCGGTTTGGGTGTTTGTGTGTGTCTGTGTCAGTACAGTCCTGATGCATTTTTAATAGGCCTAAGAGGATGTGGAAGGACACACACACACACACACACACACACACACACACACACACACACACACACACACACACACACACACACACACACACACACACACACACACATCCAGCAGTGAGGAAACTACACTTGGTGTTTTATTCTTGAATGGTGTTGAACAAGTTACTTGAAACATTAAATGTATTACTTACTACTCAGTGAATAAGTAGTTTTTAGTTTATTTTACTTAATGCTCCACAGCACAATTTATGACATTAATTGTTACATTACTTTCTGTTACATGGTCGTGTTCATTCAGCGTACCTTCCAACAACTCCAAAGCCGCTACACCCTCATGTTACATGTTGTGCATGTAGGGCTGAGTATCGAACCACAAAAGGTACTGACTAAAGTGTGGCTGGGCGATATGGAGAAAATCAAATATCATGATATTTTTGACCAAATACTTCGATATTGATACCGCAACGTTGTTGTAGTGTTGACTATTGGTGCTTTCACAACATATTTACACAATGAGATTTTTGATAAATAATCATCAGTAATGTGGATATAATGACTAAATGGGTAAAGGCAAATAATAGAACAGTTACAACAGTCTGGTAAGTTCAGAAAATGACATCACTTTACTGTAATGCAGCCTTTAAAACCAGGAAAAGACCATACTTATGCCATATTATGATATTACGATATCTAAAATCTAAGACGATATCTAGTCTCATATCACGATATCAATATAATATCGATACATTGCCCAGCTCTAGTCTGAAGCATTGAGTATCGAAAACTATCAAGTTCTAAAAGCCAACATTGATCGTATTTTTCGATTGGTAACTATATTTACTTATTCTTTGATCAGATAGTGACTGATCTTTAGTTTTCTATTCAGGCAAAGTTGTACGACTGCTTCAGTTGAATTAACATTTGAGATATTTGGCTTCTACTGTTGAATGAGAAAAAAGGTTTTTAGAGAAATGTAATATTTATCAAAAAAGTATTGTTTTGGTGCACAGGTATTGTATTGGTACTACCCATTCCTAACTATACTGAATATGTGTAGAAATAGAAAGCATGATTTTTGTGGTTGAACAAACAGCTGGACAATGGTTTGGAGGTATTTACTGAGCTTTGCCAGCTAGCTTAGCCCTGGTAGCTGCATATAAACTGCAGTCAAGCCATACAGTTGCTACAACTTCCGACCTACCTAAATGTATGCTTACCAGTGCCTAGCAAGCCATCTCACAAAACATGTGAATTAGACAAATTTGGAGTTACTGGAAGGTAGATTTTCACCTTGCATGGCAGCTGGATTCTCGCGATATCACAAGCTCACGCAAGAATCACGGGATCACATAACACAAAACTCCATCTTGTTAGGCTTCAAATAACGTGTTTGTGTCAGAACAGCAGCAGACCAAACCAATCAGCATCCAGTGAGGAACTACTAGCAGCTACGGGCATGATTGTTTGTTTAAAAAAAACAATGGAGGACGTGATAGTTCTTTTTTTCCCCAAACAGTTTCCAATGAGGGCTTCTCTGACGGTTCTCCAACTCCTGGTAACAGCCCCCTAGTAATGCTATAATGAAAGAAGTTCTACACCGCTGAACATAGTCCTCATAAAACATGTTACTAATGCTTTACTACCCAGCATTGGACTTGAAGACATTTCGCCACAACTAATCATTCCTTCTGAAATTCAGACCTCTGCTCTGTGTGTATTTTAATGCGTGTGTGTGTGTGTGTGTGTGTGTGTGTGTGTGCTCTTCATTTTCCCCTTACTCTCCTTCGTTCATCCAGTTCTTCTACGGTGACACTCTACCTTTCCTCTGTAACTCCAGCATCCAGGCCACAAGCACACACAAACAGACCAAACAACCGAGACATGAAGGCTGGAAAAGACAGAAAGAGTGGGTGGAAATACATACATAGACACAAGGAGAGAAAGAGAGAGCCATTAATAGAGCATGCAGAGGTAAATCGGCATCTCATGTGCTTCTTAGCATTTTCAAAATCCCTTTTTGCGATTTTCGCCTCGTCGCCTCTCTCTGCTGCGTTAATCACTTTGCACGCGCTCATTTAAATATTAAAATTGTCTTTAATCATCAAAGCCAGTGAGCATCATGCATATTCATATCATCTTACCCCCCTCTCCCCTCCATCCATCCATCCCCTGGATCTCAGGTTCATTACTCGCACAGCCATCAGCCACTTCCCTAAACACACAGTTTACACACATAAACTAGCCCATGTATCTCTCACACACGCACGCACACACGCACGCATCTCTCACACACGCACGCACACACGCACGCACGCACGCACGCACGCACGCACGCACGCACGCACGCACGCACACACACATACTTTTTTTCTTATGGGCAACCATGTTTATTTGTGATCTGATAAGACAATATGACCACCAGCGCTAACCAGTGCTAAACTGCTAACTAGACTAAAACACACATGCATCCCTCTAGTCTAAACTGAGCGAGCAGAGTTGTCATCCATCCCGGCTGCTAGATGGCTGGAGCTGGGAGTATTTGTCAAGAGGCTCGATGAAATCCTCATTTGCATAATGACTTTGTAGTTCTGCATTAATAAAATTTGCATATGAAGCCGTGTTAATTACTCCTGATCAGCCTTTTTTGCATTCATGCATGGTAATTTTCGGCGACTTGCGAAAATTGATGTCCTGGCGTCAGGGATGAGATTGGTGGAAGAGGCTCCATGTGCGTGTGAATGAGGACGAAGGCAGGGTGGGGGAGGGGAAGGAGGTGCAGATAGCTGTGGTTTGTTTTTTAAGGCAGCGTCTTTATGAAATAATTGTTGAGAGTAAAAGGAGAGGCTTTTCAGTAAAATCCCCGCCTAAAACGCACACACACACACACACACACACACACACACACACACACACACACACACACACACACACAGCACCAGCCATTTGTGAATCTATTGTTTACTTTCAGTTCTTCATTTCAAACAGTAGAGACCTTTCAGTTTTTCAAACTATGCTGGGTTTATGTGAAGACAATATTCACATCATTTTATATATCAATACACCACAGGGACGATCAGGTTTACAGTAACAGACATTCTGCTAAACCCAGTTAGAGAGTTCTTTCATGGTCCCTCCAGAGTTTGGGCATTTATTTATGGTATTCTTTTGGCCTTTGGCTTGTGGTTTTGGCACAGAGCTTTGAATGGATGTGTCATGTGTGTTTTTATTATGCGCAAAAAAATCGAGCAAAGTGGAGAGCTCTGGTGAAAAAGAGAGAAAATGTGTTTTTTTCTTGGTAGTCTGATTCATTTGAATGGAATGACAGAATTAGACTCTTATTCGTTTTCTTTCCATTTTAGTGGTGAGAGCTCATGAGAGATTTCTGTTCTGCTCTTCATGTTCTACTGATTACCTGTCAATCAGAGTGAAGTCTTTTCCCTGTAGGTTCAGTAGGTGGCACTTGTTTTTCTTCCCTTCAGCCATGGTAGCTCTAGCTGCCCATACTAACCATCTAGCTATTTCTCCTCTGTTTACTTACTGAAAATGTAAAACATCACTTCTTGTGCTTCCTGTGGTAGACAGATTAACATGTATGCAAAAAATACTGTAAAACATACTAGTTTTTGAACTGGCATGCATTATTTTCTCTTTTGAGTATAGAGAGCCAATTACAAATGCCAGTTGCATTTTGTGAAACAGAACACTGAAGTTCATTCACTATTGTTTTTATTGCAGTATCACCTTGCTCTTTACTGTGAACAGCTAAAAATCACTTTGCTGACGAATACAAGCTTGCTCACCCAAACTGATGATTTCTAGTGTCACTTTTGAAATACAAGGTTTACCTACAAACTATTAATAATTAAACACAATAATTATTAGTTAAGTGACAAAAAGAAAGACTTACCAGAAAAGAACATTTTAAAATGAAACTGAATTAAAGTCCAGCCACAATTTATAAAATCAGTCTAATAGAAGAACTGACAACAAGATACATATTGTGATCATCAGAGCCGCAAGTGCAATCTCTGAAAAAACTATAGGTTCCTTGGTAAATAATCACTCTGTCTATGGGGGAGGCTTTCATATAGTGTGTTGGCTTTTGTGACTCTGAGAGATCAGATCAGGCGATAAAGCGGTAGATGTTTCCAATTGTGTCCGTGAGCTAGGAGCTGTTGTCAGACAAGTAGTACCTGAAAGTGAATAAAAAGAGGAGAAAGGCTGAAGGAGGCTGATTGTGAAGCTTTGTGGAGGTGACAATGGCTGGATGCAAAGCACTACTGATGATATTTCAGGACCCAGGCCCTCCAGGAAAGGCTGCATCCCACACTCATTCTGAATGCCATTGTACGCTATGTAGGCTGCAGCGTGTGTGTGTGTGTGTGTGAGAGACAGAGTGTGTGTTAACAGAGAAACTGTGCTGCCGGCTGCTTCCAGTTTCCTGTGTGTGTGTGTGTGTGTGTGTGTGTGTGTGTGTGTGTGTGTGTGTCTGTCCAGGATTAGGGGGACCACTGGCACCAGGATGTGTGTTTGGGGGAAGACGATGCCCCTACAGAGCTCTTCCTGCTACCACACCCCTCACACACACACACACACACACACACACACACACACACATGTGCGTGTGCGCGTGAGCGTGTGCGTGCACAGACATGTGCATTTTGTGTGTACTTGGAACATGTGTGTTACATGTTAAATGTTTGTACAAGTGTATGTGTTTGTAAAGATGTAGTGTTTTTTTCTGTAAGAAGTAGGGTCATTTGTGTAAATGTCTCTAGAGGCCCATTCAGATTTGTTTTTGCAGACTGATAAAGTATTTTTAATCATGGCAGACTATGCTGGGTTTGAGCGCCATATGATCCGTTCTTGCAGTTACCCAACCCATTTCCCCAGTGAACCTCAAACTTTTCTTTTGATTCTCAGTAACAGAATGAAGGTGGGAATCACATCCTGGCTTATCTAGAAAATATCCCATCTGTTAAAGCAGTTAAAGTAATGATCCACAATATTTACATATAAATAATGTATATTACTGTTAGTTATTATTAGTAACAAGTATGTTTTACTGCTTTCTATCTCTGACAAGTCAACCTACAGTATATTAAAGCTTATTTTATTATTACACTTAGAATGGAATAAATACAAAGAGAACTGGGTAGTAAGCATGAAAGCATGTCTTACACTTTATAATCATTTGGCCTGGGACTGGCTTTCAAAAAAAGTTTGGCATGCTGGTCATCACCAACTCTCTCACTAGCAACTCTTTGCTCATCTTTAGCCTTTCTTCATTGACTGAAAATATATCCTGCCTTCCAGTGTAACACCCTGCCATTGCAGATTTCTCTGAATTAACTCTGAACTGAATTGTGCTCGGACTGAAAACAAGTAGCAGGGATTTTCTGTGGCAGAGTTTCTCCCCGCTGAGTCTTAGAGACGACGCTGTGCTTTGTCTTGTCTCCTCCTGCCAGAGCAGCCTGCTCTTTGTCAGCGTCTTTGAGGATCTGAATTCCTTGTGTCTTCTATGAACCTGACACTGGCAGCTTTCACTACAACTCTACATACCAGATTTCTGAAGTCGGAGTAGGCAGGAAAACACACACACACACACACACACACACACACACACACACACACACACACACACACACACACACACACACACACACACACACACACACACACACACACACACACACACACACACACACACACACACACATACACACAGAAATAGGTAGTACATATAAGGTAAGCCTCTGTAGCCAAGCTGACATGTTGATGCTTAAAAAAACCTTGTTGGACAAAGCAGACACAGACGTAGCTCTTGACTAAAAATAACTTGACAATATTGTACTGCACAGTAGAAGGCAGCTCCAGCCCGGCCGCATGGACGGGATGGGATTACCACAGTGTTTTGCTGCGTTGGGGGGAACTCATCACTGCCCCTCTACTCTACAATGGGCTGTTGGCGTTTAGCACCGGCCAAATCACCACTTAACAAAAGCTAATTTCTCACTTGGTTAAACTGGGAAGGATTAGGGGCCCTGTGACGGCACAATCCATGTTTGGTGAAGAGTGAGGGATGGAGGGATGTTAGGAAAGGATTTAAACCTCAATTACAAGGGACTGAGGGCTTTGTGTGTCCGTGGTGAAGGTGGGACACTGAGGTTTAGCGACTTTGCTGGAAATGTTTGCTGTCTTGCCCACGTTTGTGGGTGTGTGTATATGTGCATGCAGCCAAGGGTGGCATAGCCTGACAAATACATGTTGATCCCCTTGTTTAGGAGGGTTTAAGTCTCCCCAGTTTCACATGCTAACACCACCCGGGCTACACGTGAGGAGGGATGACTCACGATCAAAGCTCATGGCACAACAGCAATTTAAACCCGTCCTGTTTGTGTCATGTCATGGAAACAACAGGTAAAAATGAAAGCCCCTTAAAAAAAGCCTTTATTAGGATTAACACCTCATGGGATTCAGTACCACCCTATACACAATTTAAACCCCGCAAGACTACTGTAGCAGCTTCTGCAATCCCCTCAGACTTCTTTAGGCGTCAGTATGCATCAAATGTTGTACATGTACAAATTGAATGATGATTGCGTCTTTTTGTTGTTGTGGTTATCCGGGACAGCTTTAAACACTTTTGCCCTTACTGTAGATGTGTTCAGAAGACACTTCGTACCTACTATCTGTTTCAAGCGTCCCCCTTAGCCTCACTTTCCACCTCCTTTAGCATCCTCAAAACAAAGTCGTAGAAAACAGTAGATGCTGTTCCTTCCCCTTTGAAATCCTGTAGCATCCCATAGCACTGCTTATAGCCCTTTACCACCTCTTAAAACCATTAAGCACCACCCCTTCCACCACTGCAGCACGACTAACTTTTACTGGCGTTTCCCTTCACCCAATATTTAGCAGATGTTGCTGTCTCCAGCACTCATTTTCATCTATTTATTTTGTGTGAGGGACATTCTTGGTGGTGGTGCGGTAAAACCAGAGCAGCGGTCTCCCTCCATCTTTCACCCAGATCCAGATTTTTAGCTGCTTTCAGCATCTCTCATCTCCTCGAGACTTTTAAGGAAAGAAGCGCGGGCGTTAGATTTCCCCCCTGAACACCAAACCCTTTCGTTTGTATCAAAGCTTTGCCTCACCCCTGCTGACACCCCTGAATTATTCACTTAGAGGAAAAGATAAACAAAGCTTGCTAGCTACAGTTGTTGTATTGATTTCTGTGGGCAACATCACAGATAACAAAAAGAGGGCCGGTGGAGAGGAGCTGGGCTGCTGCCATCTCTCTTTTTTTCATCTGTAAATAAATCAATAACACGCGTAGTTTTTCTCCTGAGAAAGCAACCTGTGTCCTGTTTCCCAGGAAAGCAAATAATACATTTAAATCTTATTTACATTGTTATTTAGGTAGTTAGAGCATGTGTATGTGGATCAGGGGCCTTGCCATGTGGGAACAGTCTTTTCTACCTGTTGGTTAGGCTACCATTGCTGGGGTAATTTGCCATTCAGAGCAAGGTTGGGGGTAAACAATGCTGGCTGAGGGCCAGCAACTGGCAGTACTACCCCACTGATTAGAAACAGGCAGATCACCTCTCTTCTTTTTGCTCTCCTTTATGTTCTGGGAAAGATGAAGCGAAAGCTGCTCATAACCCACTCACTTTATGTGTTGCATTACTGAACACACAATGAGTATAGGATTACAGTGATTGTTAATTCCAGAAACACCTTCACATGCTTCCCTATATCCCTGAACCGGAATGCTTGTATGCTACGTCAAAGTGCCCGCACACACTTTTTTGCTTGTACATGACACACAGCTACATTTTTGGCCCATTTAGCGACACTCCCGGCCAACCACAGGATCCCTTAACTGCCCTTTTGGCACCACTTGAAGGCTTGCAGATAAAAAGCATACCTGGGAGGAAATTGCAGGTTGGCAGGCGCAGTGTTTTCTCTCTTCCTGTCTAAAACTGCTTAATCACCAGAGGGTTTCTCCATTGTTTTTGCTCCTCCTGCCCCACAGCACATTATTATGTCATCAAGATGCTTAGGTACACTGCAGTACTACGCCACCCATGAGCGCATTTACAACAACCGCAGGATCTGAAATGTTTTCTTTCTCTGCCCAGCTGTGATTGGTCAGTGGATAAAGTGTGACCGGCAGCCAGCAGGCCTCGGCGGGCCTCCGTTCATGGTCGCCAGCACAGAACCGCCATCTGCCTGGCTGTGGTGAGGAGTCTCGCTAGCAAGAGAAATCAGATCAGCGCATCCAGGGTAGCTTGATGTGAGCTTGACTGCAGCAGCTAGACAAAGCATTCACACACACACAGAACACATCCAGTAGTGGATGTCTTGACCTAAATGGTCAGTACTTGAGTTTAATGAGCAGTGGAGCGGGCTGGGATCAGCTCTGACCAACACTGGCACTAGCCACACAATTGTGTGTGTGTGTGTGACATAAATTCTGTAGGAATATGGAAGCATATTTAGACCACAAATACAAACACACACCTCAAATAGATCTCTAACAAATAGCTAATGCACTTAGGAGCCCCAGGAAATAAACTCAGGAACAGAAAGCCCTTCAGTCCATTTCATTTTTATTCCTGAGGAACCACACATTTTAAAGTAGACTTTTGGTTATGGATTTAAAGCAACTTCCCTTAACATGCAATTTTGGTAGATGACAAGACAACAACACAATAGTTTTTTGGTTTTTCTTTGCCAGTTTCTGGTTAAATTAAAGTAATGTGCAGAAGTGGAAAGTCATTGAAAACACCAGAAAGTATTGATGCCTGTTTCCAAAATAGTGATGACTACTGACTGCTGAGTCATTTCTGTTTATTTGTTTCTGCTTTGGAGGCCTTAAGTACATAGCCTCATTAAATGAATCGGCAGGTAAGCCTAGGTTTCAGATTATTTTCTTTTGTAGTTTTCTAGACTGTTCAACTATTCATCATTTCGAAAAGTACCCACCCATTAGAATCAGAGCCTTTGCTGGGTTTTGGCACAACCACAGGCTCTGATTCCAGTGTTTGGGTACTTGCATATTGTATTTTTGGGCAAGAACTAGAACTTATAACCCAAAACTGGGTCTAGGTTCCTTGGGTTAAAATGCAGGAAAAGTTCCTTAGTTCCTTCTTGCATTGAAAAAATGGCTTTGAGAGGTGAACCCACAGACCAGCCAGGCTTCATTTCTTTGCGCCAAAATACTCGTGGGTAACTTATTTCTAAGAGTTGAGTTTAAAGCATTCTTTCCCCACTCTCACTCATCATCTGTCTTCCCCCACTTTCTGTTCACATATTTGTTGTGTTTGGCTGCTGTGTGACTGCTGAGCTATGACTTAGGCTACATCGTGCTCACTCCTTCCAGGCCTCTCAGAGAGTCATGTCCTCATATGACAGAGAGGTGTTTTGGAGCTTTTCTAGTTCGTCTTTGTCCAACCCTTTACTCCTTCCTTTTGCAGACCTATTTTTCAAACTTGCAGAGGAAATGGCCTGCAGCATGCTCTGACGTATTTTAGCATGTGTTGCAGCATGTCCCAGCATGTCAGAGATTGTGACTGCACATTGTAGCATGTCGCAGGATGTTGCTGCATGTTGCCATGTGTTACAGCTGCAGGATGTGGCGTGTGTTTGTCTGTATCTGTAATCTTCCTTAGATTTTGTTATGGGAGATATATAATACGTTTTACTGATCTTCTGTCAGACTTACTTACTGGTGTATCAGATTATGTGTTACAGTTTTTTCCAATTGTTAAAACACAATTTTGCAAACTAGGCTGGTTTTATCAAAATACTTAACACAATTCACAAAACCACACACCCAAACTTCAAATTTCTCATGTATCCTGCAAAAATGAAGCACTGCAACCAAAACTACATATAGCATTATCAAAATCAAACTTTTGCACCAAATGGCACACACTTCATTCATATTACCAGATTTTTGTCTAACCAACTACACACTGTTGGGCATAATGAAAAGCACTCTCATCTTAAGCACGTTTTGCTAAACTAAAATAGTTCAAATTGTAGAAAATTATTCAGATTGTTCACATGCTCAGAAATATTTGCAGATACACACACATGCTGTTGAAACATTTATTTATTTTATTTTTCACCAAACAAGTCAGTGCAACATATGCACAGCAGATATACTTACATTGGACTGAACAAAAATATGCTCACAAAAAACAGGAAACTGAAAAAGAAATTTGCAGAAAAAATGTGCTCACCTGTGGTCTTTTCATGGTGCTTACTTCCTGATTGAAGTGGTAACAATTACTGTAACCATTGAGGTGTTTGGTCAGGTGGCACATATATTGGCCAATCAGCTCATGTAGTGTCATTTTGAATGGCAGTGTTTTGAGATGGCAAACGTGACTTTATGTCAGATTGTTGTGTCTTATGCAACCGTGTTCAGTGCATTTAAAAAGTGCCATTTTGAACTGCAAAATGTGTGTAAAGCAGAAAATGTGTTTAGACTTTGGAGACTTGAGAAGAGCTTTTGCTCGCAGTTTAAATAATTGTGCATGTCATTTTAGTGTGTTAGCAATCGGGAAAAAAAACTGTAATGGAGCTGTTGTTTAAAACAAATAAAATCAGTGAATTTCTCCTTTCAGAGATGCCTTGCTAGACTATGCTTCAGACTGTGTGTGTGTGTGTGTGTGTGTGTGTGTGTATGTGTGTGTGCGTGCGTGCGTGCGTGCGTGCGTGCGTGCGTGCATGTGTGTGTGTGAGATGGTATGTATGAGGCTCGGCAAATAAAAACAGATTGGAGTGGTTATGGGAGCAGGCCTGCTTCCAGTTAGTGTGGAGACAGCAAGGGTACCAAGGAGCTCCTTTCCTTTCTCTTCTCATCTCCTCTAAGAAAAAAAGTTGAGGCTTATATATTTTGTCTAGAATATTCCATCCCCAATCACGTCACAAAACGAACAGTAGAAATAGGAAAATAAACTGTAAATTCATATAATAGACTTCAAAAATAGATACCTGAAAAATACAGTTGTGTTTGGCTGTAGGTCAATTATGTAATTGAGGATATAATGATAGATGCATGTCCATGCTCCAAACCACTATAGCCAACAAGCTACTGTACTTTTTAACCATTGTTAATGGTAACATGCAGCTGTTGACCACTGTTAACTCTCACCACATAATGTCAGGTCCTTCACAAGTCACATTTATCTATCCACAGTTGGATAGATAATTGGCTGAGCAAACCAGTCGGACTGTCTGAGTGACAATAAAAAGTTGCATGTGTAAAAACTCCTGGTTAATCTTATTCAGGAATGTGGTGGAAGACAGACAATCTAAAGACCTTTGGCAGCAATCCTACTCCTGCACTGTACTCAAAGGTATAATGTGAAACAGGTCATTAATGGTGTTTTTTGCTGAAAAGCTTGGCTGCAGGCAGACGGCAAATATAAAGGAATGATCTCCAGGCAGTGATCATAACTGTGTCAATGGCCACTAATACAAACACAAATGAGTGATACTTTGACTAAGTCCTGAATGATAATCAGGCAATAAGCTACCAGCAGGGCACTGATTGCATATCTTCACTGTTTTATATATTTATAAAAAGTGCTCAGGAAAAAAAGAAAACTGGGCATTCTCTATGTGCAATTAAATGAACGAGTGGTGCTATTGTTTTCTCAAATAAAGGCATTGCTTTTCTTCATCAGAAAATTATATTTAAAACCTTTGCGCAAGGTAATGACATTTACAAAATATATATTACAATATATTTACAGACTGTTTGAATTTGTAATCCTGACCTGAACATTTTCAGAACGATGATTATAGCCCTGAGGATAATAACTTATATCTTATTTTTTGTATGTTTGGTCATTCTTTATTTTGGTAGGCTAATAATAACATCATACTCAATAAAATGAATTACTGATATCTGGAATTGCGGCAAATTTACTAAAACGTCAGACGGGGCAAGAAGCACAAGTCAGATGATGAGATGGGTTTTAAACAAACGTCCAGGTTAGCCAAATTTAGAAATGAAGACTTTGACCTCCTGGACTTGTCGTGTGCACACATAGTTTCCCTGTACAATGAGAGATTAGTACTTATATTTTGGGTGCATTTTACTTCTGAAGAAGTTAGTTTAGATAACCTGGAGATACTGTTGGCATGTTTACAACCTGTCTGATCATCTTGTTATTAATGTTTCTTGCCAAATCAGACTTTCTCGTAGTGATCTGAGTCCCCAGATCTCAACAATTACTTTGCAGAGCACAATGTTAGCATAACTGATAGAAATATTGGCAAAAACTACGAAAATAAGACCTAAGTTGTAAGAAACTGGAATTTCCCTATACTATTAGTATCAAATGAGTGTGATCCAACAGTATTATGCTAGATTATATGATTTAAAAAACACTCTGCAAATTTGATTGTTAAACTCACTTTAGGTGGCCCCCCCCTGTCCCTGCTGCAGGTATGTTTTGCTGTGGCTCTGCTGCCTTTCCAGAGCTCTCCAGTCATCCAGGCCTTATAAGGGCCTCCAGAACAGACCTGTCCCCTCAACCCTCCATCCATGCCCTCCTCTAACCTCCATCTGGTCTGGATCTGCTCTCATCCTCGACCTGCCTCCCTCCAAGTCCCCCTTCCTCCCTGCTCCTACTTCTCGCTGCCATTTCTGTATAAACAAGTGGAGTCTGACCATAACACTCAGACCCCAGGCTACACTCCTTCATTTTTACCCCCTCTCCCCTCCCTGCTTCACCTCTTTTTTCACCTCAGCGTCTCCACGAGGAAAGTTAGTCAACTCCAATATGTCTTCTTTTATTCTGTCGTTTTACAGGGAGGAAGATATTTTAAAAAAGCAGCTAAAGGTTACATTTACAAGAAAAGATCCCTGCTTTGCTTTGGAAGTTGAAAAGGTGAAGCTGATCAAAGAATATAATGTTGAATTCATAAACCTGGTATTACACTCAACTCTGTCTGGTTCACTGGCTGAGCGAGAGAGAGAGAGAGAGAGAGAGAGAGAGAGAGAGAGAGAGAGAGAGAGAGAGAGAGAGAGAGAGAGAGAGAGGAACAGCAGAGAGAAAGAGAGACATCTTTTTTTCTTGACAGTGTCAGGCAGCACTGTAATATGTCTTATTCAGACAGAAGGGGCACGGCTACATCATAGTCTGGGATGGGGCTCTGGCATGTATGTATGTGTGTATGGTGTGTTCCAGGAGACTCCCACTTGGCAGTGTACAATTTGGACGAGCTTTATATAAGTGGAGGGAAGAAGGGAGAGAATTTGGATGGGACAGGCGACAGGGAGACCAAGAGGAGAGAGAGAGAGAGAGGGATCCAAAAATGTGTTGGAGCGCTGTCCTGGTGAAATCAGGCTCATGGCAGAGTTTCTCTATTGTGGCTACAGAGACCAAGCCAACTCTTCACCTGACAAGATGTCAATGACTAAACCTCAAAAGACAAAAACACTTTGAGTTTCCACAGAGAAGCAGTCCTTGCTGGATAGAAAAGCACTAAAGATCTTCCTTTTTTTAATCTAGTGGAGACAAACAGCAAGGGCATTCGGGTGGTGGTAGAAAATCTGACTGTCATGAAGGAGACCAGAGTTTGCATCCTGTGACATGGTCTTTCCCTAACCAAAACATAGTGATATTGTAGAGCATTGTTCAAAAAAAAACACCTGGACCTGAATAACAGCTCCAACACCAAGTAGCTGGTGATAGGCAATGACCTCTTCATTTTTTATACTTAATTGCCACCGACCTCAGCTTGCAAAGTATTATAGCCTCTGACCTTGTACGACCTTACACCTTATACACTAGAAATCTGAATCACTTTTACTGAAAAAAAAAACAATTTCTTATTTTGCAAGAAACCTTCGAAACTACAATCAAAGGCCCACCCCTTTAAGTAATATATTAGCCCCCACACCCGACCTTCCCTGTCTCATCATCAACACACACTGACAAATACCAAGGCATCCTGCATGGTGTGTGTGTGTGTGTGTGTCCAGGATTAGGGGGACCACTGGCACCAGGGGGTGTGTTTGGGGGAAGACGATGCCCCTACAGAGCTCTTCCTGCTGCCACACCCTTCACATATACACACGCACATACACACACACACACACACACACACACACACACACACACACACACACACACACACACACACACACACACACACACACACACACACACTCCCCAAGTGCAGTGGTGCGGGCCAGTGTGTGGGATTAGCTGGTATGCTCTGGCACTCTCTTCTGGTAATCCCTCTAATTTGTGAACAGGGCACACAAACTCACTGCGGCAGTTTGTTTTTGATCGCATCTCGACTCCTAATTTTCACCACTGCACTAAGGACTACTTGATTCTTGCCATGTCGTGTGAAACAGAGTTCCTTTTCTTCCACCTCCTGCTGCTACTCCACTCCCCTGATTTGGTTATGATCAGCTAAGCCTTCCTTTAAAATTCATAACATAAGAATTCCAAAACCCCTTTCGACTCTTCCTACCTCCCTCTGCCATGGCTTGTGTACACACACACACACACACACCTTTGTTGGCTGAGTAACATGCAGAGAAGATGTGGTAATCCTAAAGTTCAACTCATGCTGGGATGAAAGAAGGTTGCATAGACTGAAAGCGAAAGAGTGAAGGCCATAGAGTTACAGAAGGTAAATAAAACTGCAACCTGTTAACCTTTTTATCGGAGTTAGTCCTGGTGAGATCAAGCAGCTCTGCTGGATACCAACAGCACAATAACTAAATTAACTTGTACTGCAACAGGATTTACAATACAGCTACACTCAAAGCCAACAGCACAATAACTAGGAATGAATTCACCTGTATCTCAACAACACAGGATTTACAGCACAGGTACTCTCAATTAAAGCCAACAGCACATTAACAAAATACACCACTCTCAACCACAAATGAGATCATTTTAAGCCACCTGAGTAGTATAGCATTGGCAGTGCTGTTGCTACAGTAACTGGCTAGCTATGTTAACACTGTCACTAGCCTAGCACTAGTATAACCTACTCAAAGGTTGTCATGTTGCTCATCCTCAGCTACCTTTCTGTCCGACCTTTTTCGCTCCACCTCTCGTTTTTTCAGTCCTTTATCTATTTAGTTAAATAGATAGAATATTGACAATTTTGGGACCATTGCTGCCCACGATAGAATTTTCTCGGCCTGTTTCATACCTCTGATCTGAAGACCACATCCACCTTTTTCAAGTATGTCTGGTGTTGGGTGCAGGGTAGCTCACCTGGTAGAAAGTGCCCCATATTCCAACCTGCATGGCGTCCCCTCTCTCAACCCTTTTTCTGTCTATCAAATAAAAACAAAAGCCCCCCAAAAAGTAAGGTAAAAGTAAGGAAAGTAGGTCTGTTGTAGTCTACTCATTGATGGCTATTTTACAGGTCGGAAAAACAACTCAGTCAATCAGAGCTTTGTAGGTGAGATTAAGAATAAATGAGGAAGTCATATTCGTGTTCTAGAGCTAGCAAGGTGGTGACTGAAAAATGGCCACAACGTGGCTTTTTGAGCAGGAATATCTGCTGTCTAGTGTCACTGTTTGATTCTTTCTGTCCTACTTCTCAACTTTTGTGTAAAGAAGCACACCCCTTTTCATCCCTCTAGATTCCTTGTTTTGAAAAACAAAAACAAAAAAACAATCCCTTCTTTAAATGAGCATGGCATTACTCAAAACAAAATATAGAATTTTCCATTCAGCTTTTCAAATTTGACACATAATTCGCGAAGAAAACAACCTTGGATGGGAACCCAGCTCATGGCATGTAGGCTGACAGTAACAGCCTGTATAGCAGCGAGAGTTTGGGGTTTGCCTCCTGGTCTTTAGCCAACAGCATCTGTGGCGAGCTGAGCTCAAAGATGACTCAGTTTCCCCAGAAGGAGTTTCTAGTCTGGCCGAGCGAAGCCTCTGGAGCTGTGAAGTAGCTGTAGTGAGTCAGTGACTCAGACGCAGCAGATAAAGCCCATATTGACTGTGCTGTCAGAGGAAAAGTGTGAGATTCTCATTTCCGTACAGTTAGGGCTATTTAATTAAAGCTGCTTCTGTGTGGTCCTGTAAGTGATTTTAGTCGCAAACTATTAAAGATAATTTAAAAAGCCGGTTGGATGACGTTAAAACCCTGAGCTCAAACCACTTCATTCAAAACTAACAGACTGCTTAAAGAATACTGGGAACTTGGCACCAAATGAGCTCTGCTTTTTGAAATTATCTCATTAGGAGGACCCCACCACCACACACGCACACACACACACACACACACACACACACACACACACACACACACACACACATACACACTAATTTGCATGTATTTGTTGCCCTATGATGATAAACAAGACATTAGCCATGCAAGAAGAGGATTTGTGACTGAAAGAAATGTGTCAGGAAACTTTTCACAAGTGCGATGAAAGGGCAAGAGGGGAACACACACACGCACGCACGCACGCACGCACGCACGCACGCACGCACGCACGCACGCACGCACGCACGCACGCACGCACGCACGCACACACACACACACTACACTGAGCCACTGCCCCCTTGGCTCATGTCAGCTTTGTTCTGTATGTAAATGCCTCAGCACTGACATTACTCTGCTTACATTAACAAGACCTGCTCTCCTGCTGCACTTCCTGTATGCAAACCAGCTCGGGTCTCTAATGCACTTTTGATTGGATGGAGCGAACAGAGGCTACTGTACAGCACAGTGTTCGTACGCCTCCTTGATTTAGAGACCAAGGTGAAGGGACACAGGAGGAAGAGAGTACTGTACTACCCTAACCAGAGGGATTAAGTGAATGGCAGACGGATGAATGAGAGACGGTAGATGAATCAGGATTAGAATTGTTGTCATTGTATTTGAATCACTTTAATTGAGGAAAAACTTGATTGTCTCTAGGTTACTTTTCAAACTTGAGCCTTTATATATGAGCAATTTGCAGTGATCACTTCTATATGTGGCTACAGTTGTCCAAAGTTTGTGTGTTAACAGTGACATATACACAGTATAGTATGACAGCTAGGCTAATCCTATCCTGCACATACACAGAAATGCTCAGAAACTGTGAATACTTACAATGAAGCCATAAAAAAGCCATTTGTTCAGCTAAGGAGCTGCTAATTGTTACTTAACTTTTTCCTTATTGTTTTGTTGTCAGGGTGGTTGTGCACCATAGGGCTGGGTAATAATTCAATGTTCATTTATCATGTATTGTCTTTTAGAAAAATCATATCATGTTGATATGATTATTGTTGTACACATTTGTATTGTCTAAATTGAAGATTTGGAGACAGTTGTAGTGACAAGCTAACAAAAGATTTGTTGTTTTACACATGAAGAAAAAATGATGTGCTGTGTCCCTATTACAGTAACCACCATTTCATCCAGTCTTTATGCAATGTGCACACTTTTTCTAAAATAGAATAGTACTTTTCTGTGTGATAATGTTTTAATACATTATATTATTAATATGTAAAATATAGACACAAAATAAAGCAATAAAGACCTAAAGACAGAGACACTCTTCAGGTAATAAAGCAGGACTGTTCAGTGGCACATACTGTAATCTCATACACATTTTCAATTAAATTAGCAGGAAGCACTGAGCGTGTGGTTTTTGGGGTCTGGTCTTATCCAATACTGACAGTGGGCCACTGTTCATTGCTTTAAAAAAATTGATTTGATTATTTTATATGTATTTGCATAGGCCTACATATTGGTGTATGGACAGTATGTAGAACATTCCTTATTAACACTGTAATAATGATTCCAACTACTGTGTATCCCGTAGTTTTTACTGGTTGACCAATTTAAGAACATTTTCAAGATAAAAGACAATCTAAGAAAAGAAGACTGTATTAAAGTCTGTAAAGTATGAAGGATGCATTCTACGGAGAACACATGAGGTGATTTTGTTTGAGTTTCTTTGAAGAATAGCTTTTGCATTTTTAAGTCAATCCCTTTACTTTAAGCACTTCAAGCAACCAGCCACAGGTGTATGCCTCCACTTGAGCCAGGATTGCCTCTGTGTTTAAAGAACCAAATAGTTTTTGTGATACTACTGTGATAAAAAAGCTGGTAAATGAACTGAGTTCAGTTTAACCTGAGTTAGGTATATTCTATCATAGACACAGTGTGTTTAGTGAGTAAGAAAAGTCTTGTCAGCTGAATCTATTTGCAGGTTTGGGGTTTTGCTCGACATACCAATATAAGCATGTTTCATGTGATGCAATTCCGTTTTCAATAAACCTTGCGGAAAAGTGTCACAGGAAGAGCACCAGTTTAAGAGGATACAAACTGAAGAGTGAAAAGAAGAAGAGTGAAACTGTAAATTGAATGTAAATGCATCCGTGTAAGTGGACTTTAAGAGTAAAGATGAGTGCATTTAACTATACTCAGGCTTTTTGAAGTTTCACTGTTTGTCTTCTTTAGAGAAAAATTATGTATGTAATAATTTGACACAATAATCTGACGGCACTCCGCCGACACTCGCTACATAACATTAATTACATCACATTAATCGCATACTTTGCGGCGATCTGCGCTTCCGCTGTAATTGCACAGATTTGACTCCCTCTCTAATCCTCTCTCTGTCTCTCTCTTCCTCCCTCCCTCATCTGTAATAGCTGTGATTTAATTTAGCTATTTAACCTGTAATTCCAGCAATATTTATTTATGGAGGGGGATTTGGGCCATTAGCCGCCCCAGATGAATACACTGAGATGAAAATGAACA
The DNA here is from genome assembly GCA_023631565.1 of Gymnocephalus cernua. NCBI lineage: Eukaryota > Metazoa > Chordata > Actinopteri > Perciformes > Percidae > Gymnocephalus > Gymnocephalus cernua. The sequence goes on from CM042444.1 coordinate 25,729,455, forward strand.
CCGCTAACTGCCAGTTGACCTTCGCACCAATTTCTAGCCGTTCCCTCTCTTTCTATTTTTATTAGCCACAGCCGCAGTAATTATGGAAAATTGAATCATAGTGAAAACTAGAATCAGTCAGTAATGAGAGTTTTATACTGTGTGAAACCAAACCAGGAAGGATGAATGCAGAGGATAGCATACCTAGAAGCAAGTGCTACTGAAGGATGGAAGGATGGATAGAGGGATGCAAGCCAGTGTGTGTTTGTCAATGTTTCGGATGTTTCTCCTCCACATCTAAGTATGTGTGTGTGTGTGTGTGTGTGTGTGTGTGTGTGTGTGTGTGTGTGTGTGTGTGTGTGTGTGTGTGTGTGTGTGTGTGTGTGTGTGTGTGTGTTGTGTTTGTGTGTGTGTGTGTGTGTTGTGTGCGAGAACGTGAGCCAAACAAAACACAGGCAACGGGCCAGGCTTTAAGCACCAGAGTCAGTGGGAGAAAAGAGTCTCGCACTGACAGACTGATGTTAAGTCACTTCAATTTGTCATACAGTATGTTTTACTGTACTACCAATTCTAATTTAATAGTGGATTTGTGCAATTTACATCAATTTTAAAACAGTAGTTCAAGTTCTTGTATTTCCAGTATTTCCATTAAATGAGATTATAGGTAAGAGCAAGCCTACTATATTGTGTTTGAAATTGAAACATTTAACAAATGGTACATAACAAATGGTGCATAAATCAGCATGAGTACAGTGGTATTTGATGCCTATATTAAAATAATGCTCACAGCTGCTTACAAATGCTTTGTTACCACTAATCTCTGAAGCCAAAGGCTGAACTCTGGACTGGATATTATATTCCCTTGTAATCCCTCAGTAGCAGATAGCAGGATAACATTTCACTATACTGGTACAGAAAATACATACGTGGTCTGTTTTTACCAAAAAAGGAATCAACAATTTTCTTAGGCTACCAAGATACAGAAGAATATAAATCTTCAAACTTATTCTGACTCTAAACTAGCAAGACTTGTTACTAGTAATGTTAACATAGTAGCTAATTTTATTGATCCTATATTGTCTTAAAGCTATAGTGCGTAGTTTCTGTCTCCCCCATGAGGAATTGTAAGTAATGACAACAATTCTGTCTGGGCATCCACATGATAGAAGCCTTTGGTGACCGCGCACCACCCCCACCCCTCCTCCACACAGTTGCTAGTAGCCAAGGAGGACACGGAGGATTAAAAAAATATGGACTCTTGAGAAGAGGTAATTATCTTCACTCGAGTTTCTGCGTGCGAAAGTTGCTGGACAACACCCATTTCTGAACATAGTCATACTGAGAAATCCAGAGAGAGTTGTGTGGAGCTGATCGTCTTAATTAGCTTTGTAGCAAATCATTTGGTAATGGCTTGAATGTAACGGATGTTCATTAATATCAAAAAGTTACACACTATAGCTGTAATTTAACTTGTGACAGAAGTTACAATTGAT